>VZTR01013037.1:61497-80803 GCA_013400775.1 Chaetops frenatus | reverse complement strand
TTAAAACTGCCAGTTTGCTTAAGACTAGATTACCTCAGTAACTGCTTGCCTACACTTCACAGCCAGAATGCAAGGAGGTACTTTTCTCTCAAATGCAGATGAGAAATAAGTTTTCAGGCTTGATAATACTTCCAATCTGCTTCACAAGCAAACGACTGATTTTAATTATTTTTCATTGGCTAATATGGAAGCAGACTTATCTTTAGATAGAGGCAGCCAAGAAAGCAAGGACCGTGCGTATGAACCCTTTTCCCTGTTTTCCCCAATTTCGTTGCTTGTGTAGTGAAGATTACTTTTTAAGAAGAGAAAAATAGCAAACACATTTTATACATTTCTTCAGTAGCCAATGAGAATTTATCAGAATCTTGGCAATAACACCCATGTTCAAGTGTAATTTATGCCAAATAAACGATGAATCTACATCATGGCAATTTAGGGACCTCCAGCTTGGACCACATGAAGATTTCTTCAGGGTATGTGGAGATGGGTGTCCTTAGCTAATGCTTGCTTGGGGAAAGGCAGAACACAGGCAAATTTAAGGGAAAGAAAAAGCTGACAGAATGAGATTATTTTGTAGCATTCCTTCCAAGGCCCAGCAAAGAACCACAAAAGGATTTAAAATGTTTTAGGGAAGCTATTGCCTGCAGAAACCGCCACAGCATCAATCCAGTTATGCTGCTATGGTGGAAGGGGATGGAAAAGCCAGCAGAGAAGCGTAACTTCCCTTCGTGATTAGCCTGAACATCACAGTCCATTTCAAAAATGAAGGAATTTGTCCTATTGGTAGAATAATGAATTATTAAAATGACAAGAAGAATTGCTACAGTGCTCCTTTGCTCTTGGCTTTCAGATGAACTTGCAAACTGGCTTTTAATCAGCCTGGTGGGGATGACTTCCTCAGAGAGTCAACAGAAGACAATCCTCTAATACTTTTTAACTTGGCAGCCTTTTAAAGTGCAATGTATGTATAAATAAACGTCATTATTAGCTCCATGGAAAAATGCCTAGCATTCTCAGAGTTGGACATGCAAACCAATTATGCAGTGTCTTAATTCTACCATCTTCAAAAAAGGAAAATTCTAATGAAATATTACATTGCTTTGTGAATTCAATTCCAAATTATTGGAAATTGTTGCACATCCCAATCCATTAAGAAACTTTATTTTTAAAGCATATTCAAGACCTTTTGAATCAATGTAAAGACCACACTAACCATCAGAGCTTTAAAGTAGACCTTAAATCATGGTTTTCCTAGTCTGTGTGACTAATTTGGCAGCAATAAAAGACTCTGCATTTCCACTTCAGAAACAGAGAGCTTCACAGGTCTTTCAAAGGCCTCAGGTTTAATTAGTATTTGAAAAACAGTGGTTATTTAATAGAAAAAAAAAAATGGCGGTCAGAGTCTTAAAGACCTTAAAAATAGAGGGAACTGCAAAACCCCACTGCCTTCCTGGGGTTGCAAATCATCTGATAGTTCAGAAATCATGAGAGTGGGAAGATGGGAGAGAGCTGATCCTCTTTTTTCCCTTTTATTTCAAGAGCTGTGTTTTAGCAGGGTGACAAAAACCTCTCCACTTAGCTCAAAAAAGTAAATTAGCTCTCACTCCAGAAACAGACAACTTTACTGCAATTCCAGACACACAAAAAGTCAGCAGAAATTCCTTCTCTCAAGGGCCATTAGTAGCACTTTTACGGCTGCCAAAAAGCTGGTACCTTTTAAGAAGGTACCACTGGACCAGGGATGTGCTGTTGTGATGATACAGTCAGCAACTATCCAAATTTCTAGCCTGTCAGACCTGGAAGGAAGGGGAATACCTGTCTGACCTCTGAGGGGTCGTCTTGTGACAAGGAGCCAGCCAGCACAAGATGGTGATGCCTGAATGACTTAAGGGAGAGGTACTGAATGAAGAGCTGGTATTGTTTGCTGATCAGGGTGTCAATTACTACTGTTAAAAGTAGTGGTTTACTAACAGGGAAGTATAACTCCTGAGCAAGTACATGCCTACCCAAAGGTCTGATCTGCAAGATGAAGATTATGCAATTGGAACAATCTAAATACTCTGTTCCAGCTCTGGGGGCCACTAGAAATGTATAAACCCAGCTACCACCCTTGCCATTTGAGAACACTTCAAGAGCAAGGCAGAGTTTCCAGACCTAGGGGGTTGCTATTATTCAGAAAATAGTAGTGGATTCATCTTGCAGCAATTATTAGATATTTGCATTAAACTTTTGTCTTCCTCTCATGCTATTCTCCTAATTCTGTATTATTTCAACCCTTCTTTTCCATTTTTTTTTTCAGTATAATTTCCTGTTCAGCTCCTCCTAAAAAAGCCATGGATCAGTGTGTGGTCGCTACAGAGCGCTGCATGACAATCCTGTTTAAATGGCAGGACCTTAGAGCAGGAGCTAACTGCTGCTCTGCATACATACAGCACCCAGTAAAAAGCAGACCCATTCTTCAACAGCCTGAAGATGAAACTCTCAATAATGTCATCAAGAGCTACTGTGTCACATCACCTAACCACAGTTCTGCAGGGAATATGCCTCATCTTTAGGCTATTACTGGTCAAGTCATCTTTACTGAATCTTCTGTGTCTGAAGGTGTCCCAGTTGATCTTTGCATAACTTCTTGAACAGTATCTCAGGACTCTCAAGTTAAGGACACTGAAATAAATGCCCTCTTCTCCATAGATCTTATTGAAAAAGCCAAAGGAATTATTTTTCTAAGGAGCAGCTAGAAGGGAGTCAACAATTTCAAAACTGCTATTTTACATAATCTGAAGGTGATACTATGACATCAGACTTGTCCTTACAGAAGACTGGACAGTTAAGTTCCCCATCCCTACTCCAGATTTCTGTATTTTCTTCACAAACCTAGTTTAAGACCTAAACCCCCCTTTTTTTTAGTGTATACACAGCTATCAACAACTGAATTCTTCAAAAACAGAGCAAATAGATAACCTGACAAGCTGTATCTATTCTTGTAAGAAGGAACTTTTTCCAAAACCAGGAACTGGAGCAGTTAGAAGCTAGTTATCCTCATTCCAAACATAAATCTGTACTAATGATAAAGGTAGGCATAAATAGAAAAGAGATCTCTCAGATTCGCCATCATCTCTTTCTCTGTCCCAAAGATGATACAATCTCCTTTCCAAGGTTCAATTAAGCAGAGGTATAAAATGCAGAACACAAGTTTTTTTTTTCAGAATAGTCCTTTTGGTTAAAGATTACTTTTTTTCCTCTATACTCACATTGCACCCCCAAGAATATTCACATACACTGCCATGTCAGATACCTACTGTTCTTGCTTGGTAAAAATAGATTACTTTTCAAGACTCAATTTTACAGAAGTTTTGTAGAGCTCAATGTTTTTAACTGAAAAGTCCATGATTTAAAAAAATAGAATTAAACTTAATTGTCCATTACAGCATGAAGACTTCCAGAAAAAAGCCATTTTTTAAAGCAGTATTTGAAGGAGAAATTTTTAAGTGTCTCTAGTATTTCCCACCCACCCCCACTGGAAATGGCTGGCAATGAGATTAATCTTGAACTGTGGGAACTCCCCTTAGTTACTCAACAGTTAGCAAACCAGTTTTTCTCTTAACTGGACCAAGTCCAATAAACACAGCCTAGTCATAGAAGTGACACACATAAATGCAGGAAAGCAGTAATTTTACTACTCGTTGTGCCCAGGTTGTGGGCGGACAATTTCTGAGAGCAGCCCACTCTGACAGAGCAGCAGGCACAGCTGCCTTAGCCCTGAGAGCCAAGTCTTTGGTCTAGAAACCAATGGCTGAAAGCCAAAACACCCAGTGTGCATTGCCTATAGTGGGGCTGTCAACTGCACTCCTGCATTACCTGCTCATCTACCTTCTAAGCTATAGTATCACCCAAATAATAAGACTGATCTTATTAGCAGGCCCTTAATCCTCACTAACCTTCTCCTTTAGCTATTAGCTATCGTTAATTTATTAAATGTTATCCTAACAGGCTGCACAAGTGATTACTGAAGTTTTTTAAGGGCAGCTCACCTACAACCTTGAGGTAGTGTCTTAGTCCTGGTTGGCGATTCCTAACACTACTAGGATGAGTTAGAGACCTACTCTAAAACTTACCAGGCTGTGGCATGCCAACTGTTCATCCTCCTTCACTGGAAGGATCGACAGATGAAGGTAGGGTTGGACACAACAGGAAGCCAACAGGGGCACTTCCATTTTTGAGAACTATTTAGTTTGGAATAAATCTATTGAGATCATCTAGTCCAACTCCCTGCTCAAAGCAGGATCTGCTGGTGACATTTGCCCAGCACCTCATCAGCTGGGTTTTGAATCTGCACAGAGTCCACATCTGTGTTTTACTACTTACTGTAAGAGGTGTTTTCTCCTGTTCAAGAATATTTTCAAATTTATGCCAATCTCTCCTTGCCAGTGATACTACTAGGATTAATCTGGCTGTCTTCATTCCCACCCAATCAGGGGCCAACAGGATATCCCCCCTAGGCCTACACAGTAAGGGCAAAGTCTTTGGGCCTAAGATCTCCCATCTCCATGTCCCCTTTGGACTAAAACACCACCAGCTGTTTTACTGCACTGCTGTGCCACAGAGGCTTTTGTTTTAGCTGGAACAGAACATGAGAGCCTCCACCTTATTTGACAGGATGATGGATTGTCTCTTGTAAAGCTATCAGAAACTGAACTTGAAATGTCAGAGCATTCCTATACACACACATATCCAGAATATTGCCTAGAGTGACCCAAGATCTGTTTCACAACTGCAAAAGCACCTGCAAGTGCACCTCAGCCAAAAGGTTCATGACCAATGCCATTAGCTTCCACCATACTTTACTGTATCTCAGAAGAGTTCAGTACTTTCTGCTAATGGCAGAAATCTACCACTCCCATCCTGCAGTTAAAGAATTAAGTAAAAAGGGCTGCAAGACTTCAATTGCTGACCTAGAAATCAGACATTTCGTTTGCATAGCAGCAACATGGACACTCACCCTAAACAAAACCAGCAGCTTTGATTTCTGAGACTAAAATATCCCAAGCAGGGAGCAGCTGAAGTGACTGTAAATAAAAGTGGCCTTCTCACACATTCTTCACGCATTCATCTTACCAAAGGCAATTATCTTGGCCAAGGCAGTCTTTCATGATCCTTGTGGGTCCCTTCTAACTCAGCATATTAGGCTGTTGTGATAGTGGAGAAGGTCCTCCCCTTTTCAGCTTAGATGTTTCCACATGCATGCTGAGCTGCAGCAGAAGACTGAACGTGATTCCCAGCCTACTGAAAGTCAAGGCACCAGACTGGCTAAACGAAAAATTCTTGTCAGACCCCTGTTTGCATTACTTACCTATAAAAATAAGACTTCCAATACTCCAGCAGTTCAGAATCTCAAGTGGTTGTTCTGATGGTTCTGTAAAATTCTCAACCCGTGCCATCTGAAGTATGTCTTGTCCCAAGTTCATAGAGTACAGGATGAAGACTGCATAGGAAGTGTTGGTTTGATCACTGATTTTGTAGAATGCAAATCCTAACTGCTAGGAAATTTAGACTGCATAAGCTTCCTGAATCAGACTGCCAGCACACAAAAAAACAGTTCTAAGGAATTCTGATGCTGGCTATCAAAACACTTTTGACAAGCCTCCTCTGGAAAACCAATAGAGCTGTTTGTAGTCCTCACAGAGCAGAGCTTTAAGATCAGTGACCATAAACACTTGATTAGGTGTTCCTGAATTCAGACTGAACAGCTGTCCTAATGTTAGATGCTCACTGCAATTATCAATACATCAAAGATGACTGGAACAGTTTTAAAACAAAGTTAACTGCTCTGATGGGATCAGTGAGGGTACCCAGAGGCAAGGGCCAATGCTTTGTTTAAAGGCCACCAGAATCCCCAAACAAGGTAACCATATAGCATTTGCACAACCAAGGCAGTTGCATTGCATAGAGGCAATGGGCACGAGCAGCCTCTGGCATTCTTTTGAGTTCTTGGATATGTCCTTGGTAGGAACCAGGTTTATCTTCCACTTAAAAAAAATTTTAAACCTTGACAAAAAACTAGTGCTAGAAGCACAATCATGCTCAATAACCAACGAGGAAGAAAATGCTTTTCCTTTTGTACTTTGAGCTGTCTGCATCCTGAATGGCAACTCAGACATGGCAGTTTCAGAAAAGCCCAAGTGTGAGACTAAGTTACCCCAATGTAGCAGCTGACAGGGAATAAACTCCAAAATAATTAAAAGAAAGCAAACAGGTTTAGTTGTCCGAACAAGGAATTTTAATTTTAGGTCAACTATTGAACTAGGTCAACATCCAGTTCACAATGTCTACAGATAGTGGGCATAGCCAGTCACTACGGTAAGTTTATTGAAGCACCAAGCTCCACACAAGACTGTAAAATACATTTTAAACTACTAGTAAGAAAGCTTCTTCAAGTCAACAATACTGTTAAGGGCCAGAGTTTAAGGACTAAGTTTTCACCTTCCAAGCTATTTTAAGACAGCCAATCCATTGCATAAGCAAACCAAACTGCTACATACTGAAACACAGAGCAGCAACTGCATTGAACAATTCCTGTAAATAATTCAAGGATACATTGAAACAGTATGGGTAAATTGTAATTTTTTTATTGGAAAACAAATATACAACTTGGAATGGATTTGAGGCAAATCGTGCCATAAGCAGATTTTTTTGAAAATAAGTGGCTAAACAAAGTTTAAAAAGCATAGTAACAAGAGGAGAAAATGTTTTCTGGCACAGGACCAGCAGTACAAAAAAAACTTGTGTACGAGTACCTGGATAAATCACCCGTTTTGCATTAGTGCAACTTAAGTTTCATATTGTTGACTGTCAATCGTCTACAATGTTAAGACTCCACATTTCAACAACATGTTACAGGTATGGCCACAAACAAGTTACTGTGAAGTAAGCTAGGAGAATGACTTTTACAGTGCATTAGCCACATGATAAATACTATTCACATAATTTTATCCTGCAGTTAAGCTGCAAGAGTCCTTATCCTCCCATCACCGAAAGGAAAAACCTCTACGTACTCAAGAACTGGAACCAGCATGCTGCTTTAACTAAGGAACAGCTAATGTAACGGCATGGTAAACCCTAGCTTACTTTATGTAACTTGTCAACTAGTCATACCTAAGTCTCCTAAAGAAAGCTACTTTTTTTAATAGACAATCCAGATGTTCCCTCAGTTAACCAATTCCATCTAACTTTAGATGTGCAGAAGGGCTTAAATATCCAGAGTAAGCCACATGCAACATTTGTTACTTAGATCAATTTTCCAAAAATCAGAACAATGACAGTAAGATAAAGGAGAAAAACATGGAGGAATGGCCTTCTAATTACTATACATGCATAATCTTTTGACAGTAAGGGAAAAACCTTTTACAGATAAGTTACAAACAGAGAAAAGGCAAATAAACAATTTTGTACAAGAAATTTAACACATTCTGTACAACGTCTTCACTTCGCTGTCATCATTTGTACAAACTCTGTAAAAGGAAAGAGTTGCATGAGTTATTTGGAGAAAAGAAATCTGAATTGCAAGATCTGAGAAGTGGCCTTAGTAGTGCTAAACATTGTTTCAAAATTGCATTTTCAGTTACATTCAAAAAGCATCTTCAAAATAGTCCCCTTTTACACTAATCACACCTAAACTCCTCCCATTTTTATGGCAAAATGCTTTTACTTTTCCATAAAAGTTGGTCCCTCAGTGAACTGGGGAACAGCCTTGCTTTCAAGATAAAACATTACAGGGTCCTATGCCCACAGACTTACAGATAGGGACAAGATATCCAAGAATGACTAAGAGATCAGTACAAATTACACTGAAGTGACAATCAACTTAAGTAAGTGCACAAGTAAGACATTTTGTCAGTTTGAACTTTTATTTCCCAGAGCAGAATAGTTTTAAGTCTTACTACTTTATTTTGCCTGGCTGGCTTTAAGTAACTGATTCAGTGCTTAGACACAACCCACAAAATAGGATTCTTCATTCATCTTGCTGGACATAGTTTCAGGTACAGTAACAACAGGAAACCCAGAACCTAAAAGGAGTTAACTGATTGCTCAAGTTTTGAAAGAGCAACTGGAAACAACAGGGGCAGACCCTCTCTAGAGCCAGTCTCTGAACAGCCTACTTGTAAACACAGTGATGAAGCAGCAGCCTTGTACATAAAAGTGACTTTTCACTCAGAGATGAGTGCTTACCCTTAGGCCAAAACCAAAAAGGCCTCAAAGGGAAGGCATACCTATCCCTCAGAAACAGCACAGATATTATCTGAAAATGCCATAGATATTTTCTGTAACATGTTCAGAAAGTCAAAATGAAAACACACTTAGTGTGTCTCAGCTGCAAACAACTGTCATGCTTGCATGACTTCACTTATGGTTCAGTGTCAGGAAGAAATACAAAGAAATTAGCTGTTGCAGCTGATTTATGTGAAATAAATATATTTAAAATGTCTTCAGAAGGTCTTGAAATTGCTTCATGTTTTAGAGGCTTTCCCCTTTTGATTAGTCAGTAATTTTAAAAGCATTAATGACAAACGAGTGACATCCTACAGTCATTAGTGAACAGAACAGTACAAACAGTATGTGAACATCTCTGCCAACTTGCTTATTCTAGTGCTCATTAGGCATCATTAGATTTAGGAAGTTAATTCTTACACTGTACAGCTGAATGGTCCTTTTCTGCCTTTGGCACAAAGGCAGCAATAACACTCAAACCTAAACCCATTGAGAGGTACACAATGTACATACTAATTGAACATTAGCTTAAAGGAACACTGTGTTCAGATGAACTTGTCTGAACATTGCCCTATTTTAACTTGGTGTGGCTACCAGCACCCGCACATAAACAAGCACGACAGGTGCTACACAAAAAGCATCAATTAAGAACTCCTTACCTTCATAGTTTACTTGACCATCACCATCAATGTCTGCTTCCCTAATCATTTCATCAACTTCTTCATCTGTTAGCTTCTCCCCCAGATTTGTCATCACATGACGGAGTTCTGCAGCACTAATGTAACCATTACCATCCTGGGAGGAGAAAAAGGAACACTGGAATAGACTTGGCCAAGGCCTAATGACTTAACTATGACTTACGAACATTGCAGAGCCAACTGAACATTAAGTAGTTAACACAGCCTTAATCACTAGCATTTGCACAAAGTAAATGAGAGCTGTAAAGTGTATCGTCAGCATTGCCCAATGTCTTTGGACATTGTAGTATCATCTTATAGTCTTTGACTGTTCTACTCTGACACATTTTTAAACCACGAACAATGCAATCGGCACCTTCTGCAACTTCTTAGGTGACAGATGTCTATCAAATCACATGACTGTGGTTAGAATGGTGATTTCTTAGAACAGAAGCTACTTATCTGATTTGCCTGTTTCATGGGAATCCAGCACAAAGCCACAAGGCTTTCAGAGGTGACTTTTACATATTCCAATAGTAGTTGAGACACTGAAAATTCAAGTACTAGCATATGCTTACACAACTGATGTTTTCCCCCCTACCCCCCCCCAAGATACCTCACATCGTATTTTCAGCTTCAAGGTGCATCTTGAGTAAGCTGAGTAACTTTAGAGTCTTTTAGCCATTTACTTAGCAAAGACTACATGAAAAACTTTAAACATTAACATTTTAAATACTTAAAACAATTTCCCTGCCAGTCATCTGCAATTATTTTAGTACCACAGCAAGCAGTACTTTAAAATAGTGTCACTCACTCCTCTCCTGACAACTCATCTGACTTTCCCATACAACCACAGTAGACTGAGCTTCAGGGTGAGTGGCCAACCTAAAGGCTCTCTATGACAGGACTGCAGATACCCCTCAGATCAGTGAGAAAGGACATTACAATCAGACTGAGTTTTCTTAACAGAAATATTTCACATAAACATTACAGTACCTTGTCAAAGACACGGAACGCTTCTCTAATTTCTTCTTCACTATCTGTATCTTTCATTTTTCTTGCCATCATTGTCAGAAACTCTGGAAAGTCAATTGTGCCATTGCCTGAAAGATAATTACTTTGTTAGAAAAACATGGTTTAGGCACTTTATTAAACTAATTAGTAAATTCTTACCATCAGCATCTACTTCATTGATCATATCCTGTAGCTCTGCTTCTGTGGGGTTTTGACCAAGTGATCTCATCACTGTCCCCAACTCCTTTGTAGTTATAGTACCATCACCATCCTTGTCAAATAGTGAAAAAGCTTCTTTGAATTCTGCACAAAACCAAAAAAAACTTAATCTCTTAAGCTTTGAAATGTTAACAATCACAAAAAATTCACTGCTACTGATTGTTGCAAGTTACAAAAAGTTTATTTCAATCTTCTAAGGAAATTTAGTATACTGCTCAGCCTGCTGTAATTGCAGTATCATTATGGCAGCATCAGCATCTGAAAACGCACCCACCAGTCTACTAATCAACCAACGTTGACCCAATTTAAGATGGAAGGTCATCCATTTCCAAAGTACTCAGATGTTTGTTACTTTCTATCTTGAATAAGCTATTCCAGTTCCATATTAGGAATCCTATCTGCAACTACAATGATCCACATCCTTGGTAGGAACTGCATCTCAAAATAAAACAATATGGAATTGCTATGAGAACACTAAAAATGGTACTTTAAAAATACAAATGCTACAGCTTAGTATCACTTTTATTACTAATAGAGGAGATGAGTCAACGGAAAAAGGTATAATCAGACCAAACTACACCCAAGTTTCTCAATATAAGCCACTTCCGCTGGACACAGATGTCTGAACAGTGTATGCTACCACAATTGTTCAAGGAGGAAAGTCACTGGAGTCTTCATTCCTGAAAAGCTGCTTACAAAACTGCTTTGGCCCTACTGTATCCTGAAACAGCCTTCACAGAAGTGTTTCTGACTAGTTCTAAGACTGCTTTGCTGTGTTTCAACACTACCTCTTAACCCCCTACAATGGCTGTATTGTAGCCAGGAATATTAATACAAGCATAACATGTTTAATTGTCCAGTCCAAAAATGGAGTTGGTTTTAATCCATGCCATCTGTCTTTGGCCACAGACCTTAAACTAGCTCAGTGGACTGTGGCAGCTCATACACACATCACAATTAAGCATGAACATCTTCTCTATTCCCTTGCAGACTTTAGATCCCTTTACAGCTTTCAAGCCATCTGAGATCATGGCTCTGGACAGCTCATCAGCTTAAGGGTACTCCTGCATCAGAAATACTTCCAAGAATTGTTTTTTTCAACATTTCCATGCAGCCAGCTTTCCAGATGGTGGGTTTCCCAGACCAAAATTAGTCAGTTAAAGTTTTGTTTTCACATGACCTGAACGAAGCCTTACTTCATACTCTGAAACCCTTGAGGTGAGTACAAGCTGGCAACTGTTAAAAATTCAACTACAAAATAGGTTTTTTATAATTCATGAATGCAGCAATAACACCAGAGTCACACAGTCAAGTCCCAAGCAAAAAGGGAACTTGAAAATCCAGGAAAAAACCCACTACTCTTCTACACTTAACAGTTTGAAGTGTTCCAAGCACCAATCCCCACTGTTTAGCTCATGAGAATCAGAGCAAGGCTACCACAGGACCAGCAGAAACAGTTTCAAGCCAGTATGAATACATCACAAAGCAGATACAACCGGTATCTACAATCACTTCCAAATGGTCTTTGGGGGCTTAGTTTAATAATAAACTCTTACACCAGGGGAAAAAAATGCTTTTGGGTTAATCCTAGTAGAGAAGTTCACAATCTACCATAGAAGAACCTCCAAAGCGGAAAGTTCAATCTTCATGAAGAGACAAGTGCTCAAGTGTTACTCAAAACATTTAGTTGTTAATCACTTCATGTGTAAGTCAGCCATCAATAACCCAAACATGAAGCAGACTTCACAGTACTGCAGTGATCCTGCTTAGAAAGGGTAATACTTAATTCTTACACAAAATTCAAAGACTTGCTTTCTACAATATGGGCCTTTCAGTGGTGTATTCTCAACACTTGGAAGGAACCATTCAAAGGACAACTCTACCCTTCTTTTACTCAAAGTTGCTGTAGGCTACCAGCTTCTTTATGATTTATAGCAAACAGCCATAAATCACAAAGAAAATAAAGCAAGTTGAATATTAGCAGCATACTCCTGTTTGAAATGCTGACTCAAGTTCAGAATACCATTTAAATACCTCTCTAACCACTTCTAGGAACCATCTCCAGTCATTAGAACAAAGGAGTAACAACCTACAAGATACAGTTTAGACTAGAACAAGAACAACCTAGCATAGCTTTTGGACGATTTGCAGCTATGGCTAGTGAAGGCACCTAATGAAATACTACAATTTAGTGAGCAACTGAATTCTGGCATCCTGCAATGTAAGGTTGTAAAACATACCTTGCACACTTTAAACACCTTGACTCCATACAGCATGTAAAGCAAATCCTCTTTATTCCACACTTCTCCACACCAAACTACAAATGAAATCTCTCTTCTAAGGCTACAACGTTTCAGCCTTTCCACCCTTCTGAAAAGCATCCTGCATCATGAGAAAAAGACTACTTCCAGGCCCCATGAAAGACAGGCTAATCCAACAATGTGAACCCTATCACCTTTTCAAATGAAGTGGCAGGCTTCAGTGACCTAATATGTTCAGTAAACCAAGACAACCATATCCACTCCTACACAACTTAGCCAGCTATGTCTGGAACTTTTATAGGAGAATGTCAATTGTTCTCTTCACAGCTACCAGAAGCTCAACACTTAAACATGTTTATTTCTACTATGACAGATTTTAAATCCCCAACAGAGAACCAGAGCACACTAAAGGAATAAGACAATGAACACCATACATAGGCCTACTTGCACACAGAGCCCACTTAGAACTCTGAAGTCCAGGGAAAGGACAGCTCACTAGACCAGTTGGCTTTGGGACAAAAACATCTTCAGGCCACTCTCCCATCTGACCACCCAGGTGGTCCTGACCTATACACCTTTGTATTACAACACTTAACCAAAGGGAGAGCCACTTGACTGAGCAACTTCAATTCTCACTGAATGAAACTGCAGCCAGGATTCTCATTCTGTAGCTACTTGGCTTTCAATAATAGTCTTTCAAAAATCTGGGAAGGTTTTCACCCCTACCTACACTGACAAGCAGCTTCAGTCTTATATGATCAATGTGTTCCACAGGAAATGACATCTGAAGCCTTTAACAACTGTATTGTGATGCTTCACAGCAGAGGGAGAAGTATTTAAGCCCTGGGGAAGTGGCTGCTTTAAGTACTCTGCTCTTCTATTTTTGGAAAGGTAATGTCGTCTCTACCATTTCCTAAGTCTGCCTTCAAACCAAAAGCTAGGTATCTCCAGGGGAGCTCAACCAGAATGGTGGGTGCTCAAGTTTTTCAAGCCAGTCTCTGTAAAACATTCAAACTGTACCTCTAAGAGTCTTCCCATGCAAGACCACTGGCCTTCCAACAGCAAAACAAAGCAGATGCAACCTTTCCTAAGCAGTACTGAGAATGATTCCTTCACACACCACCAGCAGGCTTATGTCTTCACATCTGAGGTTCATGGTTTACTCACAAATACATTTGCTTAACAAAACATCATAGCTGCCCTGAAAGTGGCAGGCCATTTTACACTGGCTACTAAGGTATACTTTTATTCCTTCCATGCAGATGAAAGCCTCTATTCCAGTACAAACAGCTCATCAATACTTACTTTTAGCTCTGAGGACTATATGATCATTACTGTATAGCTAAAATTTGCACTAATCCCAAGGTAGTGTTAATAAGCTCCCTGTTTATATTCCATAATCAGCTACATCAACTAATAAAGCTTCTACAATTAACAACTGGAACAATGAACCATTATTGGAAAGACAGCAGTGACAATTGATAAAGCCTGCTCTAACAAAACCCTTTAAGCTATGTAGGCCAGTTCCTAAAAAAAAAACCAAAAAAAACTGAAGTTGAACTAAATTTGGCTTGTGCTTACTTGTAAGACAGTACCATGGCAACAAGTAAATAGACTAAAGACTTTCCACAAAACCATAATTTAGTCTCCTTTGAGTAAAAGCAAGCATCTAAAGTCTAAAAGCTACATAAGAATGTTCTTACACTTCAGATTTGGCAATTATGGCAAAAACAAACTAGCTCATAATGACCCTTCTGTTTCATACAGTGTCTTTAAGAGCTACACCATATATTAAATAGTCAGAGGCTGTTCTTTGTAAGCTTGATCTGGTACTATTAGATTAGCAGAACCCTGACATCCTCTAAAATAATTTCATGTGCCAGTTATGCACATTAAGACTTTCTAGTATTAACACTATACACTTGTCAGATCAAAATCATGAAGTTCTTGAATGTCTCTGGCAAAGCTGAAGTCGGTATTACCAGCTTTAAGTCCCAACTATTATTTAAGTCAGTATCAGTCTACTGAGAGCAACGAGACAGGTAACTGTGCTGCCTGCATGAGTAGGAGACATGACAACCAGCAGTTTTTGCCATTAGTAGATGGCTGTCAGTGCACATAACCCGGGCCAGTGCATATTTGTTTAAGCATTTCAGAGCAAGTGCCAGAACTGCACACACACAAAACACTTGTGTCCAAGTACACAATACAGTTCCAAATATGGAATATCAAAAGTTGTCATCATGAAGCCAGTCTCTGCTGTCATCAACAAGAGCCACTCAAACATCTCTGCTGACAGGAGATAGCAAAGTAAATTATTTTTGCCATCTGTTAAAAAAGCAGTGCAGATTCCAAGCCTTCACCAGATCTGTCGTCATCCCCTGTGCCCCACTCCCACTTTCAGTCTGCCCTTGGAACAATTCTGTAGTCATGAGTGAAGAATAATCACCAGTCTCCTAGCCAGAAAAGCTGTGAGGATTGTTTAACTACATCAACTACATAACTACAGTTCATTATATCCATGGTGCTTTTACAGTAGGTAAGCCTTTATAACTTAGGTGACAAATTAAAACATTCCACCATATTACTTCAGTATCTAAGAAAGCTAAATATCTTGTGTAACACAGACTGTCACTGGATTAAGAGATATGCCAGGTCAAGCAGGAGGAGCAAGACAACACATAAAAACCTCACCTGCAATCTGCTCTTCTGTCAGTTGATCAGCCTGCAATAAAAGAGAACATTATTACAGTTGTAGCAAAAGTTCAAGGCAAAGACAGACTTGTAGAGGTCTCTGAGCATAGTAGCTGCTCTTCAGGACTGATCTGAAGCATTCTGAAATAGTCCTAATACAGCTCAAAAGTTATCAGGATTGCTTGTTAAGTAAAAACTGGCAACCTATCACCCTTTCTAGACCCTGCAATATCCAATATACCTAAGTAATAATAGATTACCATGTGTGTCAGTAAATAACCCAAGCAGTGCTAGCAAGCTCAAGGCACACTGGTCCCTTTAAAACCACTGACTGGTTTTAAAAAAAATTCATTAACACATCATGCTCCTAGTTTTAAGTTCAACACTAAGCACTTAAGGTATCAGTAATGCAAGAGCAACCGCCAAATGCCAAATTTAAGGCAGACTATCTCAAATTAGAAAAATATACTCTTCACTAGAGTTAAACCCTCCCCTGATTAACATGAAGCTCCCTGTCCAAGACCTATCTGCAAAAGACAAGATACCAGCTTCAGTCCAAACTGGTTATTTCCATGGCATACAGCTGTCTAAACTTTTTCAGACCACTGTCAACATTGACTCAGTCAGCATAAGGTAAGAGGGCCACTAGAGAAAGGTTCCATGGTCTAAGACAATTTCTGTATTAGTTGGGTAAGCTCCAGTTTATACCTCATTTTCCTCTCACACCAGTTTTGAATCCATTAGATTTGGTAGCAATGAAAACCATCAGTCTTTCAGGCCAAACCCAAAATGAACTTCGCTCTTGAAAGAACACCAAGATGGTTTGAGGACTGTAGAAATACTCTCCCCTAGGTTCTCAAATCAGCTGATTCTTCAAACAATTTCTGGACAGCTTGAGTTAAGTTGTAGTAACTTCCTTCAGGGAAGCTTCTTGAACCCTTTACTGAAGAGTAAAAACCACTATAATACAGAAAAGACATATTAACTGCCAAAATTCATGCTGCTTTTTCAGCTTTGTTCCTGTTGTGACCATTTCAGCAGCAACCTTTTTATAATTACTGCAATATTGACTGAAAAATTTTTAGCTACTAACTATGTCCACCAAAGTCTCTTTATACATCTGCCAAGGAAAGACTTAGAAAAATTTATTTACAATTACTGTCAAATTTTAGTTCGCCAATTTCAATTTGAATTACATTTTTATACTGCACCTGAACTTTTAAGTTACCAGCTGCTGGTTATTCTTCCTGTAGCAGAAGTGAAGGTGGCTGCTCGAGCAGTTGAACGAAAGCTGAACTGCTTACAAAACACAATACAGCAGCAGCCCAAGATAAAGGCCGAAGACTGGCTGGGGCTCACCTACTTTAAGAATGGAGCCCACAGTACTGAGGAGCCGCCAGAGGGTACTGACAGCTACAGATTCATTTCAACTGCTGTAGGAAGAATTCCTATGCAGGTTGCACATTTGGGTCAAAAAAAAAAAAAAACTAGGATGGCAGCAGCACTGCTGAGAACATATCCAATTCAAAATTAAGCTTTGGGATGGAAGTGGTCTGCTGGTCACTTAGCAGAAGCCTAACAGATTTTCAGTTGTCAGAGAGTATCATTAACACAGACTCATACCTTTGCATCCTATTTACATTTTTATTGTTTGAGTGAAGAGAATGATGTGCTACATTTCCATAAGATATTTATATCCACAGAACGCTGTAGACCAGATTTAAGCAGCAAGAACCTAGTTTATTTAGGTCAATACATATGGGTTAACAAGTTGAGTCACATACTACTTTATATATAAACAATTTTATATGAAGACATGACATAGCAGTATGTAAGTTTTTAGCACTCCCAAACTCTTCTTTCCAACTCTTCCAACTTAACACATCCTAATCATGAATTTGGATGAGCTCTGACAATACCTGTAAGCGGTACAGTGTTTGAGAAGAGCACAAGCTTATTAGAAGGCACAGGTATGGAGTAGTTGAAAGATAAGCAGGGAGGTGGGGCAAGGTTGAACAAACACCATCTGTACTCTGCAGTGCTGGGCTCTGCAGGGACTGCTGCGCAACAGCAGTAAAAGGCGGAGCCAGCGAGCCTGCCAGCTCCCTACCTCCCGTGCCACCCAGGTGGAGGGCTATCAGCCTGGAACCATGCCTGCCACTTACAGGCCACTGTGGCCTTGCTAGAGGGGCCTCCTGGAGTTCTTGATAATGGTGCACCATACACGTGAAAGTGTGCACACCTCCAACAGTGCAACGCAACTTCCAGACCGAGCGATTAAATGCTGACTGTGAGGTGCCCACGCTGAAGGCCTGACATGCCCGTTACTGCGGCCGAGACCCACCCGAAACCCTCATTTGATGCCATCACAGCTTTGACGTGGCTTTCTGTGATTCACGTTGCAGCACTTTCATTTTCACTGCAATAGCTCCCATCCCCCACCCCCAGACCGTGCGGAGGGCCTGACAAAGAATCCAAACCGCCTAGGAAAGCAGGGGAGCTGCTGCTGTGTGCGGCGCTTCTGTGGCACAGGCAGCCTCTAGAGGCGGCAGCCGCGGCTGCTATGCAGTAACCAGTCTGGGAGCTCCTCCACAGCGCTGGCGAACGCTGCCCAATGGAGAGCTACCAGCAAACGCCAGCGCAGGTGACACCGTTTCCCTCTGAAATTTGGCTCTTCGGTGTATTTCACAGGCATCAGATCTGAAGGGACACTTCTGTTCTGGCAGGATTAACTGAAGAACGACAACCAGACTAGCCTATATAAACTAAAATTAAGTTGATGGCAGGTTAGCTTGTTTTGGGAGCAAATAATTCTGTCTTATCTAGCATGGGGAACACTGGACAGTCACAGGTTGAGCCAGTCTGGTCTGTCAGGATGAACTATAACCACATTCAAAGTGTCACTGTGCCTCCTGGACACACCCATTTTTACACAGACCTTGCTTGAAGATACTCCATTTTTGGTTCTGCACAGATGATGACTAAATGTAAGGAGTCTTTTGCTGCTACATTCATTGCTTTGTTTTTTCTCCTGTTTTACGGATGGTTTGCTGTGTAAATTCACAATTCAAGCTTAAGAATAAATTCAGGCTTCTATTCACCAAATTTCTGTGCCCACAGACAGCATTTCAAAAACCCCCAGATTTTAAGTAACCACCGTTCACATTAGACATGACGACCTGACAGTCATTTGATTCCTCAGAAGAACATAATGAATGAAAAGACAATTCCACTCTCTACTGCATCTTCTCTTAATGCAGAGATAGCATTAAGTGGTCCCTGGTGCTGCTTTTGCAACAGAATTGCTCCTTTTAGTACGTTTCTCAGTATCCACTTGCTTTAATTTTAAAAAACCAACAAACAATAAACTCACATCCTTTAGACTGAATTTAAAACCACTCTCCGATTTCACAAAATGCGTTCAATTTCGACAGTGGATTACAATTCTAAACGCATCGCTATTAATATTAAAAACGCAGGACGGTCCTCTGCAATGACCAAAACTGGAAGCAAAATTANGAACACAAATAATCCCTTGTCCAACAGAGCCACCACCAGCATGGCGCTAACACGGAATCGACAGGGGCTCCAACGCGAGCTGACAACAGGTCTAGCGAGGAGGGCGATGGTGCAGTGAGGCACAGCCTGCCCCTCATCATCATGCTGCTCAGAAGCTGCAGGGCTCCGCAGTGCATTATTATGACCAGGCGCAGCACACCTCGCTAGCGAGCCGGACAGCTTAGGCTGCCTCATTCAGCTGCACACGCCGAGAGCAGGGAGGGAGGAAGCGATAAGAAAGCAGAGCTGGTGCCATCGTGGCAAGCTCCTTTCCCCCCTCCTCCTAAGACCGCGGGTCCCCTCCCAGGAGGGACCGCTATCCGCCGCTCCCCCCGGCACACGCCCGGCGCCGCCTCACGGCGCTCCCGCCGACCCAGGGACCGTTTGGATTTGAATCCGCACCAACGCCCCAGGGCGGGAAAGGGACCCGGGCGGGACCCGCCGCCGCGCCACCACTTCCTCCCACGCAAACGGCGCCTCCGACCGGGACCCTCAGCCGCAGCCTGAATCTGAGCCCGCCGGCCGCGGCGAGGGACAGATTCATCCCTCCCCACACCCTTCTGCAGGCGACCTCGCCCCACAGCAGCCAACCCCGCCTCCCCCCCCCCCCACGTCCGG
>VZTR01013037.1:0-61325 GCA_013400775.1 Chaetops frenatus | reverse complement strand
AAACAGGGGGAAGCAGCGCTTGTGAAACGGCGGGGGGAAGGGGGGGAGGTAGAGAAGGGGGGCGGGGACCGGGGCTGGGGACTATTTCTCCGGGCGGAAGAGGATTTTAGGAAAAAAATGCCGAGGAGTGTGGAGACTCCGTAAGGAGGGCGCTGATTGGTGGGTTCGTACCTGCAATGCGTCACTCGGACATGCACACTCTGGGCTGGCAAGGCGGGCACCCCTCCCCCCGCCCGCAGTGCGTGAGGGCCGGAGCGGCCTCGCAGCCCGGCGGAGCCGCCGCTACCGCGCCGGCCCGGGCTCCCAGCCCAGGGCGGCAGCCCTGTCCCCGGGACAGCGCGTTTGCCACAGCGTTTCGAGCCACTGTCTCCGTGCTGTGCTCCGGAAAGCCTCACCCACACAAAGTTACCAAATGAGACTCGCTCTGCATCCAGCACACTCCAGAAAAATTCCCACCTCGCGCTGCAAGCTAGAGATGCTTCGTCGCTTGGTAGCGTTGTTTAAAAGAACAGACTTCTCAGAATCAGTATGGTTGGAAGAGATCTCTCAGATCATGGAGTCCGACCCGTGACCGATCACCACCATGTAACTAGACCATGGCACTGAGAGCCACATCCAGTGTTTCCTTCAGCACCTCCAGGGATGGTGACTCCACCACCCTCCTTTCTGTGAAGAAATTCTTCCACATGTCCAACCTAAACCTCCCCAATTAGACATTTTCTCTGTTCTTCCCCCATTTCTCCTGTTAGGAATCACATATGCCCTGGTCTTGTACCTAAGGACAGGTGGCCAGCAATTTTGAGCTAAAATCTGGAGTCTTACAAGGGTTTTCTATAAGATGCATTTGGACAAATGGCTCCAGGTGCAATTTTCAAACTTGCACATGTATTTTCAAAGATAAGTCAACAGAGAGCTGCAGTATTGGCTGAGTCCAGTGACAGCAGATCTATCTGTCCTCCGTGAAAACCACAACACTCATTTCTTGGGACCATAAATATATTATTAAACTTTGAGGGCCTGAATTAAAGTTTTCTGGCCTAAGTTTGAACACAAATCATAATAGCAATCATTTCAATGAAAAATCACCTACTTCCACATCTATTGAAAGAATTATTTAGTTGATATTTACACAGTATGTAAACAAATAGTATTTTATACCTATCTGTGCACTGTTACTACACAAACTAGAGCCATGGCTCTCACTTTGCACACTAAAGGGGTTTTACTCATTTCTGTTCTTCGCAGTCTTTGGTTTACAGGCCATAGAAATAGGATGTGCTTGGGAGGGGACTGGCATGAATAAACTCCTAAAACAAAAATTCTGTGAGTTTTCCCTCTGAACATTAATTCAAATTCTCAGGCCTGCTTTCTTTTCAGGATGATTCAGTATCCACTGAATTCAGAAACAAAGTGGAGGAAAAAAACCAGAAGAAGGCCTAGTTTCTTAAAAAAGGACCCCTTTATTGAGTACAGTTCCTCTCATCATTGCTTCCTCACTTTGTTGTCATAGGGAATACAGAAAACAACAGCATTTACTTAAAGCTGGCCTTCAGCCTTGAGATCTATCTGCAGTTACTGTTTTGTGATACACTGGTTTGTTAGGCCTCCCTTCCCCTTACATGTATTTATAGTCCACAAATCAAGTACATCTGAACTATTGTCTTTTCAAACTCTGATAACATTTTTTCAATGTGTAACGTGTACCTAGATGAATAAAATACTTCCCAGAGCAGGCAATGACTGCCAAGGTTATTGTTACGCACACCTCCTCCAACCACTGCCAGAGGAAGCAGGAGCAAATCCCTGCCTGTGGTCAGGCTATGCTGGGTGCAGACAGCTGAGCTTCAGTCGAATTTTCCTCCTCCCTGATGCCCCCTTTGGTTCAGTTTTAAGGATTGCTCTGACATTCCCAACTTTACATTTCTAGAGGTGTGAATCCGTGCAGAAAAGTTCTTGGCCAAAAAATTCATCACCTGCTCTAGATTTGGGATAAAAGTGGCATAGCAGCGCTCAGGGTGCATGCGTGTCACACCCTCAAATCTGGAGCAGAGCTGAGCAGAATGCTGGTGCATCTGTGTGGACCAAAACCATCTCCTGTGGAGATCTTAGCTTGAGTCCTGGTGGCAGAACGCCCACAGGTGCGTGGTGCTGGGCCTGATGTGCCAAGACCTCTCCTTGCAACCTGTCTTTTATCCTCATATTACCTCAGAGAGGCAAAACATTGTGACACCTACGTTGCTCAGGTGCCCGTGCTCAAGGAATCAGGACTATTTCTGTGAAACTGGTCCTAAGGAATTTGATGATAACTATGTGGAAGGGCTGTATTGAGACAGAAAATTCTGACTGAGTCCTGTTCCTGGAGTTTGCCACTGGCCATCTCGAGCATGGAGGCTCTAGGAAACATGAGGGCCACAGCATGAGTAATATGTAGGCTTGTTAATTATGGCCTAAGGATCTGCTGAGGAGCAGGGACTTGAATGCAAGGGTCCCAGAGAACCTGATCACCATACTGCATTTTTGCGTATGTCCCTTAAAGGATTTGTTATCTGTAATTTATATTAAATTCTTCGTACTCTTTTTAGTTATGTTCAGTTTTCTCTAAAGAAGTGGTCATTCAGAGCATCCTCCCTCTGCCATATGTTTCTTAGGCCCCCTGGTTCTCTCTCTCTCTTCCATTTCTCTGTTCTTATGTGTCTCCTTTTCTCCATCTGCATTTTCCTACAGCAGCACCCATTTCCTGTGGGTTTCATCACCACCCCCACCCTGCTTCCATCTGTTGAAGAGATCAGCCACGAAGCTAACTTGCAATTACACTACCCGTGAAATTACACCAACACTTCCAGTGGCATTACTAAGCATTAAAGCGAACGCCCTGGTGAAATTAATGAGAGAGGGGGGAACATGCCCCTTGCACAAACGCATTGTTGGCAACCTCAGGTACATAAACCAGCAGATCCTCAGGTGTATTGAGGTAGTCTAGAGAGGCAGAATTGCTTTTCAGCAGCCTAGCTGACACTCTCTGCACCCTGCATGTGCCATGAGAGACAGGGAAATACATTAAATGACTGGCCCCAGCCGCGGGCTGCGACTCTGGCACCTCTGACAGAGCAATAATGGGAAATGACAGTAATTTCTCTGTTGCAATGGTCAGGTATAGTTCTACCAGCTCAGTTTTTTTAACATGATAATTCCTCTCTCTGCTATGTAATTTAATAGATTTGTCAATGTTTGTGATCTGTGCCTTTTTTTTTCCCCTCAACACAGAAATTCAGTTTTATAGAAGTCCAGTTTCAGGATTAGGGCAGCAAATTAGAAAAGCAATTTGAGTTCCAAGGTTAGATGAGCTGTATATGCCAGCAATTTTCACAGTTACTCTTTGTGGTACATTTAATATTGTGTAAATGCAATTTGTTCTATTGTTTTAATAATACTTTAGTGGATCATTTGGACTGATGTATACAGAATGCTGTGCCATGGTATAAAATGCTATAGCTGCTTCCTCAAGATTATTGTGATAGTTTGCAACCTAATTAGAAATTAACTGCAAATTTTATAAGTGAATTTCTGAGGTAAGAAGAAAAAAGTTCTCTACTTATGCTAAGTGCTAACACTGAGCATTTAACTGCTGCATTCAGAAGGAAAATAGCTCATGGCTGTTTTCCCATAATGGGTCTGATTTTTTCCAGCTTTTTCTGTAACAGAGTACCTGGTCCCCTGAGAAAGGCCTTTATCCCCAGTTCCAGCTTTAGGTTGTAAAACTAAGGTGGAAATCAATATATATCCACCTAGATGTATTTGGAAGGCCCATTCAGCCCTCAGCAAGGAAAAACTTAGCTGTCTACAAAATTGTAAGTCGCTAAATGAGACACCCCAGTTTCTGGTATCCTGAGAATGTATTGATGAAACAACACAGAATGCTGAAAACTGGGAGGCTACCCTTGCCTCACCTGGATGGCAGCAGTGGATAGGAAAAAACAGAGGTTTATTGACTGTGTTGGGTGGAAGACACCTCCTCCAATATGAACATGGTTGTGGGAATAACTGCACTTTGAAAGCCTTGTCCTGTCCTTTGTGCCTGGTCCCTGGCACACCTGGACTGCATAGTGGCCATAAATCATGGGGATGACATTTGTTTCCCTAGGGAGTATGGACTGGTGATTCCTCCCACACTTCACTTTCTGTAGGAAATGCATAGACAAGAGCAGTGCCTGGCAGAAGGGACTGCATTACACGCTTTCAGAATACACTCACAGCTGTGTGATCAAGGCATATCCCAGTCAGCTTTTAGGTAATTCAGACAGGGATACCAAGGTAGCTCTAGCAGTGTGGTGTCTTCCATGGAGCACCAGACCCACTGGAGAAGCCAGGCAGGTTTGCAGCCAGCAGATACAGAGCTCTGTTGTAGGGATTACACTGCTCCCCTCCTCGAGGCTAGTTGTTGTAAAGCTGATGCAGGTGACCTAAAGCTGACTCTTTAACTATACCGTGACCATTCACTAACACAAAACAAGCCAGGAGAGTCCAAAAAGGCAGATAGGTGCACAAAGGCACAATATCTAATTGTAGGCTCTAGAGTAGGATTAAGAGTAAAAAGCCAGTGGGACTCACAAGGTTTTTGGTTTTGGGGTTTTTTGGTTTTTTTTTTTTAATTTCAAAGAGGTTGACAACTGCTTCCATTTTATGAGGATTTCTGATGGGACATCGTCCATAAACCTGCAGTATTTTCTGTGCTCGTGTGAGAAAAACCTAGCTCTAGGTCTTCATCTCACCGGTGTATCATCTGGAAGATGAGTATGCTGCCTGGGCAGAGGCAGTTAGAGATCCCATTTCTAAACCGTGTTCTTAAAGTACAAGAGTGGATGGCTCTCACACTAACTTTGAGCAAGATCTTGCTTTTTTAGTGTTTCATTTTCTAAAATACTGTAATAGGAGGGAAAGCATAAACCCCGTATTTGCTCCAAGATAACAGAAATCCCACAGTCATCATCTATCATACAGTTCTGTCTTCCAGGGACGGGAAATAATAACATAACACTTACAAGAGGCAGCATAAAGTCCAGGAAATGGCAGAATGTATTCCAATATCTTCAGATTCTTTTTCTTTCCTTTGACGAGCTGTAAGACAAAGTCATCAAGAGTTACCAGCTCTCCCACCCGTGGGGCAGAAGCCTTCATCCGTGAGAAGCACCACTCAGTTATTATCATCACAACTTGCAAAATGCATCCAAGCAACTGTTTAAACTTCCCCTCATGTGAAGATCTAGGAAGACAGTGGTCAAGGAAGTACTTGGTAATTCTCCATTTTGACAGGAAGAAATGGCTAGAGGAAAAACATCCTTTTCTGGATCTAAAGACTCTTCGTTTTGGTGATTTTCTACATGGAAGTTTTTCATCCTAACATATTTTTTCTTTGTTAACAAACAAAAATGACAGAATAATAGGTAACTTCTATTAAAAATTTCCCGGAGGAGGCAAAGCACTGTTTATAATAGAGTTATTGCTGCAGCCTTAATTAGGGCATGGTGCCAAATACCTCTGTGATGAAAAACAAATCGATGGAATGATGCTTTCCCATTACCTTTTTTTGAGTAATTAAATGTCACAAAATATTTTGCATACTTCCTACTGGGGACTAGGGCATATGGAACTGATTTACAGCGGAAGTCAAAAGGATTTTCTTTGAAACCAGTGCAGGCAGACAAACAGCTGCTGGAACTGAAAGTTAAAATATATTTTAATTTTCACCACAGCAAAGGGTGAAGCACTTATTGACTGTAAAATTCCAAAACCAGTGTAGAATCTGACTAGATTAACATAGTGTATCTACTTCCCTTTTTCACCCAAACAGACATTGTTTCAACTAAGCTGAAACTGCTCTGGAAATTCAAACCCTGTCATTTAGTCTTCTGCTCTAAGATCCTGCATGTTTAAAGAGATTTATGTCCACACACACTGGCAGCTGAAGAATCCACCTCTGTTGAATTCAGTAGGCTTTTCACTGGCTTTCTTTCAGCAGGTCATATCCTGAGCATCTTACTCACTTTCTCCTCTATCTGCACTCAGGCATGCTTTCAGAGGGGTTTATCCAACATAAGGGCCAATTAAATACTGAGCAAACAGTTCAGAATTTGGCTGCTTTTATAAATAATGATTCAAAGGTTTGATTTAGCTACAGATGAGCCTGAGCCACAAAAAAATTGCATCTGGATCCTAACTGTGTCAACTCCCATGGCAGAGATTTTTTTTTTCCCAGCCAAATCTTGGCCTGAAAGTTCATGCAGAAAGACAAACCGTGAATCAGAAGCCTGCACCAGTGCCCTGGGTGAAGTGCGTACCAAGATAGCCTGCAGCCACATGCCAACTTGCCATTGACCTTTTATCTGCATAAATAGTCGTGACCTTTGGGCTGCTCAAATTAGTGCAAGCTGCTTGAGCAGGCAAGTATCACAGCCCTCTGCTGCTCAGGCTGCATCTCTTTGCCCCTTTCCTCTCGTGCCATCTCCTTCGCTGGGCAATGAAGGCAGGCAGGGACATGGGACAGCTTTCTTATCTCTGGGGACATCCTCTGCCTCGGAGGAAATCCACCACTGGCTGAGTAGGACCATACTGAAGCCTCATTACATCAACTCAGTGACACAGAGAAGATCAAGTAAGAAGTTGACGATCCACTTTTGGATTGATACTTTTCTATAGGGCACAATAAACCTGCTTCTTACTGTGCCTCTCATTATCTTTCATTACATTTAAGATAAGTCCTAAGAGTTTTCGAATCAGAAGAGATAAGTTGTTAACAAAATTGTTATTCTTTTGCCCAGCCTCAAAGTGAGTTGTTTTTCTTAAAAAGAAAAGGTAGATCACTAGACTACTCTAATCTACCTTTTATTCACTGGACTGCATGCTATATAGAGTTTAATGCCCATTATTTTTTTCAGTAGACCAGAGCTAGCATGCCCTCTCATGTAAATAAACATTTAGTCCTATTTCAAAATTCATCAATTGTGTCCCTGAAACCACAGCAGTTTTAGTTATTTTTGGAAAAAGGTATTTGCACAGTTTTATAAGCACACTTTTTCCAATTGTTTAGAAGAGGTCCTTCAGTTGCTTAATGACAATATTGACTAGGCCTGAGGGGAAGGAAAATGAGTGGGGTATTTTTAAGGGTATAAAGCAGGAAAAAAAATACAAACATTTTCAAGGTTCTCCAAGATGCCAACTGCACAGACACATTTCAAAGGGAAGTTACTATCCCTGAAATTCTCTCCAAAGCTCTTTTGTTCTGATTTTCCTTAGCCAGAGCTTTTTTCTTTTTGTCTGTTTCAGTCATGGGCTACCAGATCCCAAGTGTATTTTTCCACAAGATGTACATTGTCTGCATGATGCTTTAAAAATTCAATTGACTCTTATTACACATTCTGGAGACACTTTTAATTGCACCAAGGAAAGCTGTCAGGCAAGTAGTGAGATAGCTAATAATAAGTTACCAATCCGCATGTTTTTAAAACTAAATTTGAGGGAGCCATCCCTCAAGTAAGAGTGGGAGCTGCATGCTGAGGCACGTGCCTGCTGCCTTTGGCAGATGTGTTGGAAGGGAACTAATTGTTCTGCTGCATCACGTCCTTCAGCTCTGCAGTGAAGTCTAACCCACAGCTGTCTGGCTGAGCTGAATTTCACCCACATTTCAGGAATATCTGTGTTCTGGGGGGACTGCAACATCACCCATATGGTCCTCGGTCAGCCACCCAAAAATCAAGTGTCCTGCCACTCTCCCAGAAGGGTGGTATGGACAAGTGCCACAAGCTCTGAGAATGAGTCGCAAGGGTGCAAGACCTGCAGATGCATCTTTGTGCTGTGCAGTTGGAGGGGGTGCAAGAGAAGGTAAGGGCTTCTCACTCCTATTTCTATGAGCAGCTCCACAGAAACAAGACCTTTTGACTCTCAAAGTTCCTTTGCCCAATTACAGCATCTCGCTCTTTAGTTACACCTGAGAAAGGGCATTTATGTTTCACCAGAAAAGCAAAGGAAGGGAGGGCTGGTCTGCATTCCTCTCCTTTAAAGCCATGGAGCCCCTTATGCACATGCTACACTACAGCTGCAGAGAGGAAAAAATGTGGGCTACCCTTGCTGAAACATTGGCAGCACATCCCTGTTTACAACTGGAATTTTTGCTGCAGGCTTTTACCAATGACAACTTAGGACAGGAATAGGAAACTTCACATGATGATGAGGTCAACTTTTTTTTGCTTGTCTAGTGCCCCTAGATGAACACAAAGCTGCTGAAGTTAAGATTTATGATTGCTTGCAAAAAATTGAGCTTGAGCCACAATTTTTAGTTGGCTCTTTTGTGTTATCTTTTATAGCACTTCCAGCAGCATACTCATTTGAAACTTTTAAAAGCAATTTGGGTTACTTTCATTTGATCCTCATTTCTGCTTCCCAGCTTGACTATCTGTGCCTGTCCAGGAGCAATTCTAAGTTGACCCATTCTCAAGTAAATGAGAGGGCACTGTGTGTGTTTGCAAAGCATGTTTAACTTGTGTCTTTCATCTGTGATTAATAGGAAATCTATTGAACTACATAAATAAGTAATTCACCTACAAACCTGACAAACGGACAGTAATTTCTTCCTCTCAGAGTTTACAGCTCGCAGGTATCTTTTTTAATGGTTTCATTTCCTTTTGTGTACCTGGAGATAAAACCAGCGAGCCAGACAATCATGTGCAGAAGAGAGAAGGCTGCTTGGCTGTTGTTCTCTGCCCCCTTCTCAGTACGCTCAACATACATAAACGTGCATAAAGACAGAAAAAAATAATCACTTTGCATGTCACCTCTGCTGTCATGGTTTGTGCATGAGAAGTAGACTCCAGCTTGGCCTTCTGGTTTGGATAACAGCCCTGTAAAATCATTTCTACCAAGAGACTAGAGGTCTGGTTTTGTTCTCATGCAAATGAAATTAGTGAAATTATATAAGCATAAAATCAGGGACAAATGAGTGGAAATTCTTATTTGCTCTTTCGTATTTTTGTGGAGTTGGGCTCCTTACACACAAGGCAATGCTCTCGGTAGAGATGGAAAGTGTGTCAACAGGCCTCTGGCCTTGGGAGGACCACAGCACTTCAGCCTTACAAGCCATGTAATGCACACACACAGCTGGCTGTCAGAGGGGGGCTTGAAACAAAATGAACTCCCCAAACCAGGAAGCCCCTTGGAGCTATGTAAGAGGAAATACTAGGTGCAGGGGGTCTAGATGAAATCCCACCCCCTCTCCACCTTGTCCAGGTGCCTAGATCAAAGCTGTAGGAAAGGATGTCCTTCTAGCCAGGAATCCTTTCCTAAAAATAATTAGGTAGGACCTCTCTTTGGAAGCAACGATGGGAGGCTTTTCCTCAGAATCCACCCCAGCACCACTTCAGGCTGTGTGCTGTGCTGGTACTGGGCTAAAGCTCTTTATCTGTGGGAATTCTCCTCCCTCCACCATTAGCTGCATATGTAAAACCCTGCATAAGCCATTGTAGTCTCTAGGATCTGGGGGTGGAGAGTGGAATGGAAGAAATCTTGTAGCAGAATATATTTAGCTTCCATCTCTTCCAGGATGCTCCTTCACACCTCCCAGTTAAGTGCATCCAGCGCTGTACTGAGCCATGAAATGCAGAAGAACCAGCAGAGCTTTCTGCCTCATTGAAGGAGCTTAGATTTATATCTCAATAAAGCAGCCTCAGTACTAAAACATAAAAGGGACCCCCCAAGTTATTTGAAAAAAGACATTTTAAACACAGTTCATGCAAGAGAACCTAAGTTGGTTCCTAAAGCTATTCAGCCATACTGAAAATAAAATTTCATGTATGTTCAGAACTCAAAAAGGGGATCAAGATTATTGGCTAAAAGGGCAGAAATCACATTAACTTAGCTGCCTTTTGCCTGCGATGTTTAGTCTTTGGTGTTTTCCACTTACCAATGCTGCAGAACTTATTGCTTGTCCTTAAGGAGTGCTACTGAAGGCAGGGAGTAACCAGCTCATGGTTATCTGCTGTGATCAAAACCCTGAGAGTTTGAAATGGACGTTATTCATTGCAGCCACTCTGATTGAGGCCATTTCGTATGGAAACAATTAAGAGGCAAAAAGCATATCATAACAGAGGAATGAGAAGAAAGATCAGGAAATACAAGCAGATTGGATCGTTCTCTAAAAACGGATACAGTATTTACTGTTGGCAAATATAATAAAGCTAAGACTTGAATTACCACAGGACAGCAGACAGGACTCTGAATGCAGATTTTTTTTTTAATGCAGTCTAAGAGGAAACAGTAAAGATTAATGATGAATGTAAAATTTAGGTCTAGAATAGAACAAAATGTAACTTATTTCATATGTATGCAGAATGGAGTCTGAAAATAACGCGTTTAAAAAGTCACAATGAGAAATTATGTAGAAATGAAAAACAAAGAGGAAATAAAAAAATACGGTCTGTGAGCATTTCCTTAAAAGCAAGGGGAAAATCTAAATGGACATTGAAGAACATCCACAGCAATTTGCACATCTTCTTGAGACCAATGTAAATGCAGCCAGAAACAGAAAATGGCTAAAGAACAAAATCTCTTTCTAAGAGGTTTTTACTCTTACAGGCAGTAAAAACCCAGGGGGAGGGTTTGTCCCCCACTGCTATTGGGGAACAAGTGAGGAAGTTACTGGAAAGCATATACCATAGTAAAGAATTCTGAAACACTGTTTAATACTTCTGTCTGACTGAGTAATTAAATGAACAAATTTTCAGCACTAAGCAATATGAGATAGACAAGACTCTGTCAGTCATGCACAGCTGGGAGCCAGGATATCCATGTCCCTCAATTCCTAAAATAGTCATCTGTACTTGCAGGAAAGTTTGGAAATCACTTTCAGTAGCTACCAACACTAGGTCTCCTAGTGCCGTACTGCCATGCCCTGGTGCTGTATGCACACTCACACACCAGTTTCCAATATGACACAACCTTGGGTGAACTTAACATAAACTTGTATTGTGAGGTGATAGCAAACAGCCATCCAGCTCCTCTCTCATGACCACTGCCTAGGAGACTAATTTCTGTTGCTGCTAAAATCAATTTGAGTTTTATGACAGGCCTCACTGGAGCCAGGATTTGGCTTAGTGTCTGGATGTAAGCAGCAGTTTTTCTAACAACAGCTCCGAGCTGGTGTAAGTCAAAGCAGAAATATTTAATGCCTAGAGACTGGCAGAACATCCCATTCATGCTCTTGGCTTACCTGGCAAGAGGGATATCAGGTATCAATGCCTTCGTTCCTGTTCAAACACCCTGCTTTCCCCCTTAAATAACAGTAATGCATAAGTGGATGTTATCTCACTTCTTCAGAAAGCTGAGAACCATGCAAACACCCACTAAACCTGGCCAAAATAGACTGAGCAAGGGGTTGGTTGAGGGAGCACCTGAACCTCTGAATGGGACACCGCAGACCCAGCCTAGTGCCTCCACTGTCATCCTCCATCATCCTGCCCTCCCTCTGCTCCCCTCGCACCTCCACGACTCCTCACAACCTGTGACATTCTGCATCCCACTTGTCTGCAGCTGCCAGAGCTTGAGAAAGCTGTGCTGCTGGGTTGGGTGGCATTGGCCCTCACTGCTCTCCCTCTGGCTGCTTCTCCCTTGCAGGAGCATCCCTTGGAGGCAGTAAGCACACCTGCACTTCCTGCTGCTCATCCCCAAGCCATTGGCTTTGATCACCCAGTCAGCCACTAAGGCTGCCAGCTGCAAACCCATGTGATTTCCAGTCCTTTCCCAACTTTGGCAATAGCTTTTGCCTAAGCAGTAGTGAAGTGGAGCATGGCAGTTGGGAGAAGGGGTAGTCCATGAGGCATGTGAGCTTCATCCATCCTACTGGTTGGACACAGAAAGCAGAGGCTGCAGAACAAATAATCCTGGGTGCCATTGCCATTTTAGAAAGAGCTAGAAATATGACACAGTTTCTTCAGAAGTTCCCTTTAAATAGTAAAATTTCTGCCCATTTGTATTCACAGGCCTTACAATTCTATTTTTAAATGGAATGTAGGTGTTCATGAACAGTGGGTGTGAGACTGACAGCACTAGACCAGAGCTCTCCATTTGCAGAATAACTGCTGCATTGACTACTGTGCTGCAAACTCCTGTAATGGAAATGCCAAGGACTGAGAGGGTCTTCCCATCCCTGTGCTTATTTTCCCTTTGTCCTTGAAGCTGCTCCAAAGGGGAACCAGCAACTAAGGTGGGCTGTGGATGTGTGTGTCTGTCCACATGCACATTCAAACTCTTGCTAGAATAGACACAAGATTATCAATCCTTCCAGACAGTAATTACAGTAATTAATTTGGATTTTATACTCCATCGCCATAGAAGTAGCTTTTCACATGATGTTTTGAGTTCTCTGAGACATCCTTAAGCAACATGTTTAGATCTCATTTTTCTTTATTTGCTAACTTTTTGTTCTTAAATACAAACAGCTCAGGCTCAGGTACTTGCATCCAGCTTTGGAAATACCAGTTTTCAGAGAACACCCTGAACTACACTGTTGTGCATGGCTGGGTAGCTTACGCCTCTAACCATCATTTAACAGGTGATTCTGCAATTGAGAACAATCATGTTGGGCTTCTGATCCTTTCTCCCACTCCAGCCCACTCAGAAACACCTTCTGAAAGAAAACTCCATGGCAGAATCCCTCTGACCATTTAAAAAGCTGCCTCTTATTTCTTACATGTTCCCTGAGCCTATCTATTCTGCACATGACAAGGTCAGGAGTAGAGCCAATATCAATACCTTCCCTTTCTTTAGGCATGCCAGGTATATTACTGAATTAAGGGAGTTCCTATATTTTCCTCCAAGACTATAGGCATGCAATTTCCAGCTATTTCTCTGAACCCTCCAGTCCTCATATGTTAATGTGCTTTGGCTTTTGGTTAAAGTTATTAGGAAGGAATCTTCTTTAGCCTAAATTTTATTTCTTTGCTTCCTTTGAATATTCTAGGGTCAAGATATAATTTTCTCCTACTGTCTCCAGGCTTGTGTAGAGAAGAGCAAAATTCTTTTCATTTTTGTCATTTCCTGCCTCCTCCCCCAGCTCACTGGAATGGTTTTTTTAATGTGCTATGCTTGTATGCTCAGCCCTCTGCTAACTGTCTTAAGAGTTGCTTTTTCCTTGCAAAACTAGAAGTAGATCAAAGCATCATGCCAATTCCGAATACGAGAGAAAGCACAGGGAGAAGCTGCCTGACACAGAGTTCCTCTGGTGGTATCATCTCTCTGCCAGATCAGAGGGGTCATGGTCAGGCAACAAAAATGGGAAGAGAGCAGTGCCTTGGCCCTGTCTTTCCATGCTTCACCTGGGAAATCTGATTTCTGAGCTTTGTTTGCTTTCACAGTATTAGAAATGTCTGTTATACAGACAGAAATTCTGTTATAAAATGAATATAAATGCTGTTATACAGAAAGATCAGGCCCAAGTCTCTTAAATAACTGGAAGCCCAAAGACTAGATTTGGGGTGATCCAAGGCCTGCCCCTGCAGAGAAGCTGTAGGCAAAACAGCAACACAGCCTCTTGCTGCGAGGTCATGTAAGGCTTCTTGTGCGCTTTCCCAATATTATGGTGGGATCTTTTGTGACAAGGCTCAGCACTGCCTTCCTTCTGTTCATTTTTTTAAAGTACTTTTGCAGTAGTCAGTTCTATGAAGTGCCGTTCTGCTTCCTTTGAATTGACTGAGAATCTGGGTTAAAGTGACTGACTGATGTGACAACAAAGGAGTGAATGTCATCAGGTCCAAAGGATTTGATATGCTGTTGGTTATAAAATGTACTCGGACAGCCCAAGTTCTGTGCCAGATTAATATTTGATGTCATGGGACTTGACTGGCTGTAACTGAAAGAGCTGGGGCCATTGTTGGGAAAATGGCCATCTCCCTTTCAAGGGAAACTTAGGACTCACAGGAACTGACAGCTTGACAGTCTGATCTTCCATTCACCCATAAGCACCAGTCAGAGTGAGCAGTGACAATGCAAGTTTCCCCATATTTAATTCATCTTATTAATTAATCTGATAGGTCAGATTCTCTTTGTAACCCCGAAGTATTGTGCATATTTTCTGTTATCAGCCGGAATTTTCCTTCTTCCAGCAGTTTAGAGGGTATCAGTGCATGGTTCCCCTTGACAGTAGCTACTCCCTTTCTCTCCTTTCTCCCTCCTCCCTTGCAGCCATCCCCACATCTCCCAGTGTCTGTGGCAGCAGCAATAGCTGCTTTCTCTGGATGAGACATCACCATCTGTACCCTCCTGCCCCGGGCTCCTCTGCTCATGCAGTAGTGGCAGGCACTGTTTAGTCCCTGTCACAGCGACCCACCCACACAGCAGCTGAAGGGAAACTGGAAGGGTGCATGCCCAGCTGGTGTAAGGCCCTCAAAGCTGGCTCTGCCGAGAGGATCCCAAGCCAGTACCCACTCTCAGCACCGGCCTTTCAACACCAGGAGGACTCTGGCTTGATGCCTTGCAGGACTGTGCTGGGCAGCACATATTGGAGTGCAGGGAGGGTCACACGGTCATTTCCTCCAAGTAACAGTCATGCATTTGCTCCCATTATTTGTTAAGAGTCATAAAACCAGCACCTAGGATGCAGGTGTGTAACTCTGGCCCTACCTGTGTACATGTGAGGCTCCCCTACACAGTCCACACAAATGCATAGTAGTTCAATATGGTCAGAAATCCTAAAATCTCTCACATAAGAAGAAAACAATGTTGGGCTGCATCATCACAGCTTTCCCAAAATGGCCTTGTTTTGTCTGTCTGCTGATCCTTAACTTACCCAAAATCTCTCTCAGCTAATGAGAGCCACGTGCCAGTCACACTTCATTTAAAAACGTCAGGGGGTGGGGGAGGGAGGGGAGAGGAAGTTGGTGTTGTGGCATATAGATATTAAAAAAAATAAATCAAATAAAACTTGGCATTGTAAATGGAAATCAATGGACTGCAAAATTGTATTTGTTCTAGCTGGATAGAGCACTTGCCGAGTTCCAAGCTGTTTGTCCCTTTCCAAGGAGAGACGGGGTCTGCTCCATTTGTACTGTAAATGGAAGGCTTTTGTGAAGTGAGACTTGAATTTTTCCACCTTCAAAACAGTTTATGCATACAAGAAAAAATTAATCTCACAACATCCCATGAAACAGAAATCCTAGCCCTTATTTAGAGAGGGAATGAAAGGAGAGTATTTTGTCCGAAGCCATGAAGCAAATCTCTGTTAGAAGTGAAATGCTCGGCTTCTGGTCTTACACTGAGAAATTCTGACTATGTCCCTCTTAAAATTCTTTCAGTATCTACAAACTACAGGCAACATAGTATCTGAACAGTAATAATTCATGATAAAGCACTGTACTGGCTAGCAGGTACACTGCTGCCCTGTAACTCCACGTGACCTTGGCTAGCTGTAACTTTCAGCTCGGGATACCTCAAGGTGTCACGGGGACAGTGTTGCTTCTCATCTGCACTCCACTCCACTGCTGCTTTTCTGAAAAGCTGATTCTTGACCTTTTATAAATCCTAAGAAAGCTAGATATGACCTAAAACTCTGCTCAACTAAAATATTTATATATTACCTCATGGAACACACAAAAATATTCCTGCTATGAAAAGACCATTATCACCAACATATCTGTGACATCTGCTTTTTGTCTTTTTCCCTATTCTGTTAATAATGATGACTAATAATTTTAGACACAGAAACAAATAGCTTTTCTTACACTTTCTCATTGACTCTAAGTGCATGTAGTTACCATGCAAAATTTACATTGTTCTGAGGAATTTTATCAGATGGACTTGCATTGGTCAAAATGCCTCCAAAATTGTTTTCCCAGGATTTTCTACATATGGTTCTGAGAACTAAAGATTTTGTTTCATTTCCAAAGAATGTGTTTTAAATTTATCACCTTGAGGATGGGAAGCCAATCAAATGAACCTTGCAAGGCTGAAGGAGGTTGTTTTCAGACTTGAGAGGGTACAACTGGGTCGGAAGACTGGCAACCAAACAAAGACCTGACAACAGGGTAAAGTGAAAGCTAAAAAGATGAGACAGTTGTTAATGAACACATCTTTTTCTTAGAAGTCCGAGCAGGTGGTGCTCGAGATTAGAACAAGGCAGTAAAGGATTATTAGGACAAAGAACCTGGAATTTGTAACTTTTAGTGCCATGGCCAGTGCTCTGCAGGAGGAGCCTGTTCGTGCCACCAACCAGGACTTTCCTACCAAAGAGCTGTGTCTTCTAAAACTGTTCTCAAAAAAATTTAACTGTATGGAGTATGCTATGCAAAGCAGTTATCAAAAAATAGATACCAGCTCTGCCCTTGATATTAAATAGGATCATTTGGATTACTGCAATCAAATATTAAAAAAAAGAGCATTCATTATGAATGTGAATTTACATCCCTTCAATTGTAGAAATTATCAGAAGACTATCTCATTTAAAATTAGCATTCTTTAAGTAAGACTTAAAAATTGAATTGATTGCAGAATAATAGCCTATCCAACTCTTTGCTGCCTTCAACTCTCCTTAAAATAAGAACTTTTTCCTAAGAAATATATAAACCATTATTATTTTCAGCCCATATCAGTCATGCAGCCCCTATCAGTTTGGGGTGAGAGTTATTTTGGGTTGGTTCCATTGGGATGAGAATGCTGATAGAGTTGGTAATTCCTTATATCAGTGCTCTTGATTAACGCTGAATGCACAAAGCTCTTTGTCCTTGAACTTTTAAAACCAAGGCCAAACAACAAGGGAAGGGGTTTTGTTTGCAATTCTATGTGTCTTTTTCTTGAAAGCACTGTGCCCAAAATCCCCCCCTAAGATTTTGTTTGGGGTCACACTGCTGAGGCCTCCTCCAGCTACACCTGAGCCTGCTTGGCTCCCCTATTTCTGCCTCTCTTCTACCCTCCAAGGAAACTGCTGCCTTCAAGCTGATCTCTGCCTGAGTGGGTAAATTAGTCCCTAGCAAAACCACCCTGCTGCTGGGTTCACATTCCTGAAGAGCCTTACAGGGAGCCTGCGTAGCGCCATTGTTTCAGCAATCTGTTAAGACAAAGAATGGGTAACAGCCTAAACTCAATCATCACTGTTGTCAACGCTGTCCCACCACTACTGCCACTTCCCAAGACTGTAGCCAGGGAGCTCAGGCTCCAGTATCACCCAGCCCAGCACCAGGGCTTCTCCACATTTTATACACCCCTCTGGCATTTCCAGACAGAGCTTCTTAGAACAATAAGCATTAGGCCATGGGAACTATTTGGCGCTTGGCTTTGCTGCTCCTTCTATGATTATGACTTTGAACTAATATTATCTGTTATGGCATTTTGTGTATCTACAACTTCCTGATATTCACAGCTAGATATTGCACAGGAAATGCTGTTTAACAGGAACCTACCTAAGGCTCTTGGGTGCCATGGTGCCCAGGTGCCATTTTCTGTGAGCTCTGGCACTCCTCAACACTGCCACCCTTGCACGGTGCTGTCCAGGCCGGGGACAATGCTTTCAACTACCCTATGGACAAAAAAAGGAATTCCTTTTCTTCTTCAGTGGCTACATAGAGGGAAATACGTGTTATTTTGGTAAAGGGAAAGGCTATCTGCAATGAATGGGCAGGCTCTGTCTGTCAGCATAAAATGTTCATGGAGTGGAGGCTGAAGCCAAGGCAGACTATTTCTAGGGGATCATAGTCCTTTATTCAGTGGGGGTTTTACCCAGTTTCTTGTCTGCTAGCAAGCTAACTTCCCTTTTATTTCAGAGGAAATGTGGTGAATGGCAGATCAGAGGCCAGTCGCTCGACTGATGCCAGCTGACATCTGTACATAAAACCAAACCAAGTGATCTTTAGCCCTAGCAGAAGCAAAAGTCAACCATATGTACACAAGATATATGCACACAGAAAGCAGCAAAAAACCCCCTCACAACCAAACCTGGGCCAAACAACTCCAAAGATTATAAGTAACTAAGCAGAACAAAGGTCTATCCCTAAATGCTAAAGATCAACGTAAGGGCTTTTTTATGGCTGATAACATACCATGCCCCACTGTTAAGGACTTTTTATAGCTGAACAAAACCTGACAATCAGTTTTTATGTAACATATCTCGTAAAAAAAAATGGGAAAGTGCTCTACTAAGAAGGTCAATATTGTTATCTCTGTTCCTCGGAAAGCTGAGCAGCAGAGTGGAGGTAGAGGTGCCTAAGAAGCCTTACTTGGAAGGCTGTAGGAGTGCAAAAGTCTTCTCCATCCCGAAGTCAGAAGTATGAAAGGGCCAACTTGTGCTTTACTTAGGTGGTTACACACACTGCCCCGTTTGCAGTAGGAATGCTTCCCAAACACTGCAAACACTAATACACCTCCACCGACTGTGCCAGGAGTGCCTGTGGCAGCCAGGGCCACCCCTAGGCCAGGGGACAGGCAGAGGAACGAGTTCCTGCACTGTCAGCTGGAGTATGAAATTACAGCACTTCAGCTGCTTTGCCCGGCCGCCACGGCGAGGCCGCTCACCCTCCGCTGAAGTCCTGTCACCCACTCCAGCACGGGGGACAGAGCAGGCGAAAGGACAGGCCAGGATGAAAGCCGGGAGGGGGGATTTACTGAATCCATCGCTGCTCTGCTGTCCCAGCCACTGCATCCTTCCCATGCCTCTGCAATTCCCCCGCACCTGGAGCTGGGGCCCTGCAGCAGCAGTGCCCAAGGCAGATGCAGAACAGTGCGTGCAGCTGCACGGGGCCCCTCCCTGCTCTGCAGGGCAGCCCTAGGGACAGTCTAGGGACAGTCTCCTGACCCCCCTGTCATGCTCCTGACTCTGCTGGGAGGCAAGTAAATGACATGGCCACATTTACTGTTGGATTTAACATGAGACATGCCACCGACCTTGCCCCCTGGTTTCCTACGTGTTGCCAGGGAGTGGAAAGAAAACCTCTTGTCACAGAGTTCAGAGTTCTTCACCAGGGAGAGAGGACTGGATCACTCTCTCTTTCCTTCTACATATGCAGGAAAAAAACCCCTCCCAGGATAACTTATTAACCCAAATTACCTTCCATTCTTATCTCATCATGCTTATAAGTCACACTGACAAGCTTTTGGCAAGACTTTAAGAGCCCTGCAAAGGTCCTCCACATGAGTTTTCAGACTCAGTGGAGACCTGCCAGCGCCCATTCCTTTACTTAACCAAGCAGCCTCAGCAAGGGAAACTGTGGTGCAAGGCTCACCTCTTCTGTAAGGCTGCTCCATTTGCCTCTGCTTTACCCTGAATGAAACATGATCTACAGTTTCCACATTTAAATCCCAGCAACATCCTCTGCAGTCTGTTGGTCAGTCTGCCTTTCGGCTCAGCGTGGGAAAAAGCTAGGAGCAGCCAGTCTGCCAGTAAGGATGTATATAGCAGACTATGCATCTATATGTTGTCATGGAGATGCCATGGGATTCATCTGAGGATTTTTGCTGGTTGGGTTTCTTCTGCATCACACATTTGTACAGAAATTAGGTTTTGACAAAAATACAGTATCCAAAGTTTTCCAAAGCATAAGTGGAACATAGATCTGTGTCAGAGCAGATCAGGTCACCTTACTCATGATGACTTGCATAGGCCTTAATTTTTTATTTTCCACTTAAATTGCTCCTGATTTCATATCCACATAACATCACAGAGTTCAGAGAATTAAGCTAGTCAAAAATAATCAAGGGGAAAAAGAAGCAGGCCATATGTTTTAAAAGCAATCATTTCAAAATGATAGTAGTCTTCTACAAGTACAGTGGGACTCAAAATAATGGTCAGGGAAATGTCCTTAATAGTTAACCTGAGACATCTGAAACCTCCATCCTTTTCCACCTTTAGCTGATGTTTTTAAAGATAAGCAATTTTACACCTTGTGTCCATCTTGCCTTTTTTCCTATTAAAACTCTCAAAAATTTAATAAACATTATTTTCAGTTAAACAGGGATGTTAATTTTTAATCTTTTAAAAGGAGAAAGAATTTATCCATTTCCAAATTGCACCTTGTCCATAAAAGACAAATCACGTGGCCCATAGAAATCATACTTGAAACAGTGCAGCAAATGCCTGCAATCAAACAGGCTAAGGGACCTAACCACTAATTGGGCAATCAGAAGCAAACCTAAAGAGCCACCATCAGCTTACAACCTCTAGATCATCTTCAATCTGAGCATTTTTTAAAAGTATCCCCTCAGTCTTTCTAGATAACATCATTATGGTAGAGCCTTTTCTATCTAACCACACAGTTAAACCTCTCACCTATTCAAGGTCTTGTCTACCTATGCTAGGTTAATTTTTTAATTGTACTTGGAAATGGCAGTCTGCTGCTGGCCTCCTAAAGTTACTCAGATTTGAGATTACTGTAGAGAACCTGCTGCATTTTCATACCTCTGCTAGTGCAGCTCCACTGACTGAGAAAAGCTCCCTTGTGTCTGTTGACATGAATAATCCCCAACATTTTTAATATAGGCTGCCTTTGCCAGCTGGCTGACACTTGTGCTATGCCATGAATAAAAGCTATTTGATGACAGTTGAGCAATGGATGTTAGACACTTGCTGCTGTATTTCCTCTGCTCTGTGGGAGCTAGTCCCTATTATTTGTCATGTGCAGGAATGTAAAGATGTTAAAGGCAACTTGAATGCAACCACTGATGATGTGCTAGTGCAGAACAATGTAGAAGTGAGACCCCAAACCTCTTCTAATAGGCTACTTCTTATGTCCTTCATATATCTTAGCCACCTATAGGAAGTTTCAGTCACTCTGAGTTTAAATAACACTCATTTTTATGCATTTACCTAGTGGGAGCATTCAAAGTGTGCCTTTACATCAACAGAAAAGATTGCTCTTATTAGCCAGCTGGAGAAATTTTTCTGTCTATCATATAAGCAATGGTATTAATAATGCATGGTTACTTTCCAGTGACTGCTGTTCTTCAAAAGACCCTTGTGTGTTTGTATCTGTGCACTGTAGGAGAACCACAAATTCCTAGTGTGAAGAACATGCACTCCAGGAAAACCACGGGGGACAGCAGCTCAGATGACTCTGCATGAGGGCATGTGGTGTGTTAGTGCTAGCAAGGAAGAAAAAGGGATTTAAGGTAGAGTTGGCAGAACAAGAGGAAAAGTGTTTGGCTAACAGAAAATGGGAGATGGATTGAAGTGCCTGAGGAGTATGAAGAAAAAAAAGCAAGATTGAACCATCCAAGAAGAAGATAAAATGAGCAGAAAGAGAGATGACTGGGAGAATAGGAGGAGGAGTGGGAGGAATGAGATTAAAGGCAAAGTGACTTACAGAGGACCTTGAAGGGGAAGATAGGGAGATTTACATGGAGGTTGAGAGAGACGTGAAATCAGTGGGATCTGAGAGATGGGCTGGTGTGTCACATCTGGGGGATTTTCAGCAGGAGGCTTCTGAGCAAACTGGGGAAGAAAGTCAGAGGAGAGGATGGGAAGGACAGACTGCTGCAGCACAGGCATCTACTGCATGGATAAGAGTCTTTTGAAGATGGACAGTAAGGGAAAGGTAGATTTAAAGAAGATTTAATACATCCCCATACTGAGGAGACAAAGCTTACAGATAACCCATTAAAGGCCTTTTATTACCAGAAAACCCCAACAGACATCACAAAGTTTAAAGGCCTGTCAGAAAGAGGCAGCACATGCTATACTCAGCAGGCAAAAGTCCTTAAAAATATGGTCAGTGGCGTGCAAAAAAAATCAACAAGAGCTGCTATCCTCAAAGAAAGCATTCACTTGTTCCATTCCGTGCTGATCCTTGCCCTATGTTTTACCCTCACTGATAAGTGACATTAAACAGATTTACAGGTTAGTCAAAGTTTTCTCTCCACACAAGTCCTTACTGGAGTTTTCTCTGCAAACCTGAGCCAGCTGGGAGAAGTGCTGCCCTCTCCCCTGATTTCAGATCAGAGCTGAAGCTGACAAAATGCACCTGCCATAACGACTCACCAGCAACAACCCTGCACCTTCAATATAAAGTTTCAAGCACCTGATATCAGTGTGACGCTGGCGAGCTCTGCTGTCTCTGCCTGCAGCTCTGCAGAGCACTGAGCTCTTACAGGCACCCAAGGAGAGAGGAGGTGGCGATGCTCCATAGCTGTCTCTGGAAAAGGAAGGCCTATGCTCTCCAGCAAAATGGCCAAGACAAGAAACTGCACAAAACCTGCTGAAGCTGCATGAGAAAAATCAGAAGCCGGAGAGAATTATTTTCCACCAAGAAGAGGGAAGAAATGGTGTGCATGCATAGACAGTGTCCTGGGGGTTATAAGGCGAGACATGGTGACACAATGATGGAATAATTTCCAGATGATCTGTCGAGCAGAAGATGCTTTGGAAAGCTCTTTTAGCCAGATCAGCTTTTGGGATGTGTGACTAACAGCAATAGGCCATAATAATTATTTTTTAAATGTCACTTCAAGCACAGTTTTCTCCTGATTATCACTAGAGCACATTTCTAGCACGATATATCTTGGTTGTATCTGAAGCTAGCTCTAGGCAAAGATGTTAAAAACAGTATAGCATTTTGCTCTTGCAAGGGAGAAATCTCACAATTAGGCCATCTGCTACTTTGCACACCAGTAACAGCTCGGCCTCCTATTCGCTGATGGAACCAGGGCTGGCAATGAAATAGCAGCCCTTCCTCCCTACCCTCCTCCAACCTCAACAGCTCTTCTGGTGCATCATCCACCAAGGATTTCCTTCTTCACCTGAAAATGAACAAGCTGCTGTGCTCCTCTGCCCCTCTTGTTTTGCCTTGGCTTTGGCTCCCTTGAGCCACAGCTGTAGGTGGGGTGGGCTGATGCTGGTGTTGCTGAGGATGAAGCTGCAGCTCCTTGAGGGCAGGATACTTATTCTCAGATCATGTCAAGTCACAAGGGAGCTGCCTCTGCACCTGGTGTGACTGCTTTCGTGTAGCTTGAGCTTCCTCAAGGTAAATCTTTTGTTTCAAATTAGACTGAGAAAATAACTGAGGCGACACCAATTTCAGCCTTCCTGCAGGCAGGAAGACAGGGTGTCATCATACTCTGTCTCTACAAATGACTGCACCCCAGTACAGAGATACCCACCCTGCCCCGCAATGCAGTGGTGGTGTAGAGCTCAGCCCTGCTGGGCACCTTTGCACTTCCATCAAAACCAACTTCTCCCAGAGCCTGAGCAGCCGAAATCCACATCCTTGCAATACATCACAGTCCCCTGGGCAAAGAGTCCACTACCTTCTCCTCCCGTGTGCTCCATGCACAGCACTGGCACCGTGGCATGGAGACTGCAGCCGCTGTGTTCTCCCTTTCCATTGCCAGCCTCTGCCCTAGCCCTTGCTGCACTCATCAGGAATCCTGCCGTCCTCCACCCCTCTGCACAGGACAGCTCTCTTCAGTGGGCTGCTGGCAGAGAGTCTGCCTGACTCATAATGCCTTGCTGTTTTTTAAGGGAGATGGGTATCTCTGAAGTTGGTGGTTTCTGTGTCTCTCAAATTCATGCTCCTGTGATTGCTGCGGTATCAGCAGCAGAATTCCTACAGCACAGCAGCTGGGTGCCTCGGCAGGCAGATAAACACGGCGCACGTGCTTTTGTCAGGCACAGAGCCCCAGAGCTAGGCTGTGCTCCTGATCAGGTACCACGCTTTGCCTTCTTTCAGCAAGCACATCAAGCACGTTGATGTGTTTTCAGCAGGACCCAAAAACCCGGACACAAAAGGCAGACCTGGGGGCTTAGCTTCACACTTACTTTTCAAACCAGGACACTGTCAGAGCTAAACATTCATGTAATTAGCTCGTGTTTCTTTAAGGGAGCTCACTCTCTTAGTGCTAATCCGGGCTGAATGGCCAAGCACACGGAATTTTGCTTGTGATGCTGGATGAATTCACCTGTGGGGCAGCTGATCAATGCAAGGGTCCCTGCACTATCCTGATGAAGAAACGGGGCTTCCTCAGCTCAGTTCGGCGAGCTACATTCGCCCTTGCTGAGCTTCCCGGCTCGGGCAGACATTTGAAACGGGAGGTGGTCTGGGTCGATGGAGATGATGTTTGTCATGGGGAAGAGGACGCGTTCCTGCTGCCAGGCAACCGGCGCTGCAGCGCCCGTGCCAATGGCTGCAAACACCTCTGCAGAGGCAGGTCTACAGAAGGAGCGGCCAACCCGGGGCTGCTGGGGGGGCCCCATCACCCCACGGAGCCGGGGGTGCCACAGCTGCTTCCCCAGAGACCCCCACAGAGGCAGAGTGGGGAGATGGTGCTGTGCCCCCTTCCCTGCGTGCCTGAGGGTCCCTGTCCCGGGGGCCAGGCACGGCACTCGGGGAGCCCAGTGCCCACTGCACCAGAGGAGACTTTCTGCCCTGCTTCCAGCTCTGGTTTCAGTCGGTGCTGCTCGGCGGGACGTGCCCTTGCGGTTCGGACCCAGGGGAGTGGCTGCTCTTTGCAAGGTGGTGCTCTGGGGCCTGAGGAGGTGTCTGCAGAGCCCCTCGCCCTCCCTCAGCACTCATCTTCAGCTTCTTGGGGGTTCCATTCACCCATTCTGCAGCCAGCTCTCTACTCCTGCCCGTTCATCCCTGTCCACCCTGTGGCACAGCCTCGCTGCAGGGCTGGCACAGCCCGGGTGGCTCCATCACTGGCCAAATTTTCCCTGTAAAACTGTTCCCCGAAGAAACAATCCCCTTCTCACCATCCTCTCTGCTGCATGTTCAGCCACCCCGGCAGGGTTAAAACGAGAGAGAAGAGGAACCCCGGAGTGGTGTTGGTACCAGCATAGGGAGGCAGTGCTGCTGCTGTACCAGATGATGAGCTCTGGAGAGAAGTCCCATACTTTACTCTTAGCCTGGGTCATGAATTTCTTTCCCCAAACCCTGCTGCAATCTGCCAAACACAGCTTGTCGACTGAGGGTACAGTAGATTTTACCCATGACAGACATGCATACACACATATATATATGCATGAAAAGCTCATTCAATAGGATTAGGCAAAATTACCAGAGCATGTGCAAAACAGCAGTGCCATCCACTGAGAGCATGTCCTTTCCTTGCTCATTTTGATAAATTATTTTGATTTCTTCCGGTCTCTCACTCCAGGAATATTATTGTGGAGACAACATGGAGATCTATGTACTAATTGCTTCAAGAAGTTTTCATGTAGTGATAGTTAGGCCTCTATGATCTTACATTCCCTGGGGAATGTAAGATTTTCATTTAGTTTTTGTTTTACGTTTAGAGGCAGATACCTGGAATGCTGAGGAGCACATCTTGTTCCACCACGCTTGGTCCTTCATGGACAGGCTTTGGCCACAAGTCCTCTGGGAAAGACATAACTTACTTGGAGCCATGACACATACTCTGGCCACTTCACACAGCTTAAACCCTAGAGACAGCAATGAGAGGTGAGAGAAGGCGAAGAGAAAGGCAAGATTAAATCATTTATTGCAGCTCCCCCTTATTGTAGATACAGAAAGGTCTCAATGGATGAAATGTTATCTGCAGAAGTTTGAAGCCAGGGGGTAGGAATCGTGTCCCTTCTGGGTCCCAGGAGCAATTTACTTGCAGCATGGGGACTAGACCCCGGGTACAGTGAGCAACAGTGCAGCAGCACGAGCGAAGGGCCGTTCAGAAACTGCGTTTGTTCCTGAAGCTTCTTCCCCTTTTTCCTTATATTCCTCACGTGTGCTGGCAGCGAGGCAGGTGCCATGGCTGCCCAGTGCAGGTGGCAGGAGATGGAGCACTGCCTCCTCCAGTGCCGGTGGGTGCAGACCACCAAGCCTCTGCTGGCCCCAGCAGCCTGGACTGGGAAGCAGGCTCTGATACAGTCGTGCGCAATGCTGCCTGATGATTCACTCCAACTCGCTTTTCATTCCCTTGGGAACACAGAAGGGAGGCAGGGAGCAGATCAGCACCCTGCAGACACAGTTTTGCCATACGTGAGCTTACCCTTCCAGCCAGCCTATGTCCTTACTTAAGGGGAACATGGAAACCTGTCAGAATAAACACCAGTAAGGATTATTGTTGGGAAGTACGAAGTCAGGATTTAGCCTACTGCCTCCAACTCTCGTCAATCCTAATAAGAGGTGAGGAGTGAGCTTGAGGGCTGTCCTGCAAACTGGGCAAGGTGGTGATGTAGAGTGCTACCAGTAGGCCACTGGGTTGGCCTGGTAATAGTTTCTTTAGCAGAGTAAAAATACCTGACTTTGACAGCCAGCATGCTGGTTTGTGTATGCATAATTTGCTGTGATCATGCTATAAATCAAGATGAGACTGCTAAAATTATGTATGACCTCATTTGATAGATTATCTAATAAGAAATTTGCTAATGCAGTTTATCACTTAAAAAGCCATACGACTGCTAAGGATGAGTACTTTACTGCAGCACATTTAAACCTAATTGTCAGAGGAGAAAAGCAAGCGGATTTCAGAGGTGAGTTAGAAGAGCATCCTTATGAGGATGATGTCTTCACTAAATCAGTGGTGCAATGCAGCAAGCAGGGTGGAAAGGAGTCTCCTCTGGATAAAGGTACAGAAAGCTGCTAGACAGGCTGTGCTGTGTGAGAATACTGCATGGATTCACTAATCAGCAGCACCTTTATAAATGTCAATAGTTGTATCCTAACTGGCATGCTTGCTTTTATTGTTTAATTTAGTGTTATTTTTTAATTTTTCTGACATTTCAGTTCTGTTTCAGTGTCTTGCAAGCAGATCTAAAATCCCTGATATGTGGAAAGAAACTACCAGCCTAGACCTCTAGCTCTAACTTGCTATTTTTGTTATGATGCCTGTCAGAATAAAAAGAGTAATTGTTTTGCTGCTATATGTTACCATCAAATATTTTTGTTCTTCCAGTCCTGTGACTCATTTAAAAAGACTGAACATCACTTTGACGTACACAAACAGAACTAGAAAGCAGCTCAAGCCAATGAAATAAAGCTTGTTTTGAAGATTTGTTAACCACTTATTCTGTTCCAATCCCAAATTTATGATCAATATGATTAAAATATAAATGCTATTTTCTTTACTGATGTATTTCTAAAGCTCATTCTGGGGTCTTAAATGCCTGTATATATGATACAGTTCAAAGCCTCTGAGATAAACATTAAACCCCCTCACAACTCTGTGTGTGTGTGTGTGTGTGTGTGTGTGTGTGGAGGGGGAGGTGTTAGAGAAGTGATGATTTTGAACTCCATTTTAGGATTGGGAAAAACGAAGTGGAAACATGAAAGAGCTTACAAAGGGCCACACAGAAAATCATTATCAGAGCCAAGGCTAAACCTCTGGCTTCCCTGATCCCCATCTCATCTCCCAACTGCCCGGAGCAAAACTTGCAAATGTCCCCTTTCTACGCCCCGGCAGCTTGAGCACATCCTGCCTCATTTGTACCCTGCCCAAAAAGGGGAGTTTGTTCTTCTCCAGGGAAAATTATGCATTATGGCAGAAATGGGGGAATAGGATGTTGCTCTACAGATAATGTGACCATTGGCACAAGAAGGCAGGAGGTAATTTTACTGAGCATTGCTAAGTCAAAACAGCAGATGAAAACTCCATATTGACTTAGTGTGTGACTAATGATTTGTGATCGTAGAGGAGCTAGTGGTGTCACAAGAAAAGCAAAGATACTTGTAGAACACTGTACATTCCAGGGCCTGGGACCAAGGACCTGAAGAAGGATATTCTGGTAGAGGCATAAATTAGAGTCACATAGGGAGACTATCCATGACATTTGCATAGGAGGCCCACCTAAATATTGATATAGTGATGCCTGTATTGATAATGCAGTGCCAGTTGAGGAGCTGGGACTGTTCCTCAAGTAGCTGGGACTGTTCCTGAGAGACCTGGAGCCTGCATTTCTGCATGATCACACAAAACAAAGCTGTGTGTACACATCTGACTGGAGTGATTTATTTACAAAAGAGAAAAACAAGAAGTTATGGCAGTATCATCTGCCTCATTAAATGGCCCAGCTCTAAAGGGGAGAAGTCATTTGAGGGGTAACAGCGTAGTTCACCATTTGTGGCTTTCCCCACTGACATTAATTGATACAAGCTGAGTTAGTGGATTTTGCATTGAAGACACACCTCTACAAGAAGCTGGACTCACAGCATCTGCTCACTCACCCTAGACTGTCAAATAACTCCCTGATTATAATTTTTGGTCACAGTTGATATGCCTTAAGACAGAAGTTTCATCATAAAGCTTTCATTAGTCATTCCTTGAGTCATCCTGCTTCATGAGCTCTTACCCCTACCAAGATAAAATCTAGCTATCAGTAACAATTCTCAGAGACCTACCAGTCAGTGATTCTATGATGCAACCTGTAGCAGCCAGGCAGAATTACTCCTCCGTATTTTATCTCCTGCCAGTCATCAGCAAGGCAAAGTAAAAACAGCTTCTCTGAGCCCACATCATTGCAGTGAGATTCAAAGGGAGAGATGCTGAACCTCATTTAAAACCAAGGGAGAACCATAAGAAGAAATAAAAGTTCTAAGCCTGTACCCTTGAAGCTGAATGTTTTTTTCCCTCAATACACATCTATTCAAAATAAATGCTTCTCATGCCTGCTGGGCAGTAAACCTTGCCATGTAGCTGCATATACTGTGCTTGGCCATATGGTTAGCAATGCACCATGAAGAGAGATATATCATAAAAATAGTACTGGTAGAAATATTCTTAAAACACCACTTATGGGCCAAAAATATCCTCTAGAAGAAACAGACCGTGAAAGTACATATTGAGATTGCTATCTGGTACAACAGGCAAATGCTCCTGCTGTGCAAATCAAATGGTGGATTTTTTTTCTTTGAAAACATTAGGTAAATATGCCTAGAAAGACAGACCTTAAATGCATGGCAGGGACTACAGCATGCATCCACTGATCAGTGGTTAAAGATTGCCCAGAGAAGTCCAGGGGGTGTGGGAAGAGAGCAAGGCTGCAGCTGTGGCCATACCTGAGGACTAGGATACATTCCTCCAAAGGGTGGAAATCCCACCCTACCACACATTCTCCTAGATCATATAGGAGATCTTTAGCTGAGTCACCAGAGAAGAGCAATATAGAAATTTCCAAAGCTGCAAGGAGCAAAGTTTTACAGACATCCTATTATGTACAACTTACATAATCTGAGTACTTAGCTGCTTAGATAATATAGTGATAGGACTTTATAGAATTAAAAAATATAAAGCTTCTCACAGATAGTAATATAGCAAGAATGGAATTAAAGTGCTCAAAAATTGGTAAAATAAGTCCCATTTTCCTACTGGCTTTATTGGACATTTCTAAGAGGGACTTAATGCAACAAAGATGATGCCTCAACTCCTATAACCATGACATCATTTGTACTGAACTGTGACTCCTCAAAGCATCATTTTGCTTTTGGAAAAAGAAGCTTGTGGTGACTTAGAGATAAAAGGCAAAGATCAGGGTTCAAACAGTAGTTGTAAGAGGACTGGTTTTTTCCTGTTGAACTGCAAAACTTGCACTAACTTCAGTATGGGTTCGTACTCTTTTCTGTATGCAACACCTAATATTTTGCAAAGGATGAGCAACTCTTATCTCCATGCACATAAAGATAAACAAAAGTCTTGCACAAGTGGCTGCAACAAAGGACTGTAATTAATGTTGAAGAGTAACAACCCAAGCACGTTATACCTAGAAATATATTTTCTCTGATATATTTCTGAATAGAAATATATTTCTCACAAATTTTGGGATTTATCTATGTTATATAAAATACTGAGGACTTAGATCCTCCACTGGCTTAAGTCATAGCTCTCAAAACATATGGAATTGCTTTTGGAATTATGTTAATTTGTATAAGATGATCACATATTTGTAAAGCATATTTTGGCCTAGATGGCTGATAGACTAGAGTAAGGGAGTAGAAGAACAGAAGCTCTTTTAGAAAATAATACTCACATACTTCAGTAATGTGAGCAAGAAATAAGTATGTCCCACCCAGTGAGAAATGTACCCTTCTTTCATATGTACAAGCCATGTTATCTCTAATGAAATAACAACACCTTGTGTTGCAGAAACAGGATGGACACACGTATGAACAATATAAGGGGGTGCTTACTTCAGAAGTGTTTCCTCTGCACTGCTTCTGGCTTCCTCTGCTTGCTTTTCCAAAGTAGCACCTCTCTGGTGGTTCAGCTTCTGTGCAGGTTATTCAAGGACTCTTTTTCAAGAACCAGTACACTTGCAGGGATAAGGTTTATCTGAAAGGCAGGCTATGCAAACGAACATACAACAAACTTCTGCAATTCCAGATTTTTTCCACTCCAAAGATTGTTCTTCCATCACCTGACACTTTGGTGCAAAATGCATCAACAGGCTAGCAGCTGGTATGTAAACTTCACATGCCAAACACAGGGAATGCTAAGGACATCCATAGCTGAAGAGTTTCCATGATAGGAGAAGCCTATATTTATGTGGGGGTGGAAAACTTGGTTTACCAACAGTCAGGCCATTTGCTTTGGAATACTTTGATCACTGCTGGCATTAGTCCAATTAATAGTTCACATGGTGCAACTGTCCTTGGGGAAGCGTAGGCTTCCAGCTTCCATGACTAAACACAGGATTGAAAAGGGCAAGGAATGATAACAAAGGAATTCAAGTTATCTGCTACCAGAAAGCAAACCTGATTTCCAACCAAACACCTGCCATTAAAAAATGGTTTCCCACAAAATTCTCATTTCCTTTGTGGACTCTCATATCTAAGGTTAGCCAGGGATTAGAGATAAGACGCCAAACCATTTTGCTTATTGACAATAAAAGTCTGCCAGTTCTTTGCAGCAATAGTAAAAAACAATGAAAGGTAGCTACCTGTGCTGCTGCACTTCCATCATTTTGAAGCTGTTCTTCAGGATATTGTATTACTTTTTGTCTTTATTTATTTCCAAGTGCTATTGCTTGGCAGGAAAACTCTTGGACTGTGTTATGTACCAATCCTTCCAGCATCTAGGTTTTCACAGTGTTATTAATACTCAAGAACACTGAAACAGATCTAAAATAAATATCCCACTGTACTCTTCACTGGGTCCTATGCATCAGCTACTGCTCCAGGATAAAGAAATGTTTGGTATTCCACAACTGGATGGAGAACAGAGAAGGGAGAGCTCACAGCGAAATGCCGGGAGCTGGCTCGCTGTAAACAAACAGACTGGGAAATAAATCAAAGCTGTTCTTTGATCCCAGCAGTCCGGGCCATGTTCTGTTTGACTCTGCACCGGCAGCCAACAGCCCCTTTGCTCCCGCATTGAGCAGGCACAAGGCATTTCTCAGCCTCCCGGCAGGCCAAACAGGGGCAGGGCCCTTGCCCTGTCCCCAGCAGCAGCACGGGAAGCCTCTCACGGAGGAGCAGCCGGCTCTGCTGCTCAGCGCTTCCCGTGACCCAGGTGCCTCAACTCCAACACTCATCATGTTTCCCTCTCTGCTGCTCCCAGAGGGCTTAAAGGTGTTCCCTCAGATGCTATAATTTAGCCCTTCCAGGCATCAGTCCTGTTCACCCATGCGAGGACAACAGAGTATTTAAAGCTGAAACAGCCAAAGAATATATTCAAGAATCTGTGATAAAAGCTACAATTTTATGCACCGTGGAGCATCCATCAAGGAAATGCACAGAGCTAGTGCCACAAAATAATTACATGTGCGGAGTCCATTGTAAACACAGCTTTTATGTGCATCAGCACAGCTGGGGACAGTGTTTAAAAATATAATTATGTAACGCATTTTATGTAGTCCGTGAGCCATTCAAGTGATACCATCGGTTCAGCAAAATCGCATGCAGCAGGTCTGTATCTATTGGCCTGAGCAAAGAAACATTTTTCAAGAGCATTATTTTTTTTTCCTGCCACAAAATAGATTTGTCTCTGATGCCTATGGGGGATTTGTGTCTCTGTCATTGGCCACTTTCTCTCCTACTTTCACCAATGAAGGAGAAAGAAACGGGGAGTTATTTTTGGCCTTGCAGCAGACTCCAGCATCTAAATCAGTTAGTTCTGAAACCACTTGGGGTGGTGCCGGTTCTGTTTTAATGGCTTTAGAGGGAAGGAATTTCTGATGTCCGACTGTTAGTGAAGGGAAACAAAGTGGCTGTTGTGGGGTAGAAGGGCAAGGCAAGGTTAAGGCTCTGTGTAAGGAAGCAGGGTCCAGCCTTCAGTACTAGATGTGCAGCAAAGGGTGAGCTGCGGCCAGGGCAGCACAGAGGAGGCTATTACCGAGCCACACAGAGGCTTCATTTAGCAGGAGATCTCTATTAAAATGCACAGAAGAAGCCAGCTTACAGCTACACTTACTGCTGACACCCTTATACCCCCCTCCCCACTGCCACCTCCCCCATTTATTTTATCCCTTCAAAGCTTACAGTGTAAGAGCTGCAAAACATGTAGAGAAAGCTTTGCTTTCCTTCTTGTTCAATCTGCAATTGCAGCTCAGTTGAGGTGATGCAACAGTACAATTTCTGAGACTGTGCTTCCCCGTGCTGCTAAATGATAGAAGCAGTAGCATCTACAGATGTTTATCTGAGACAAAAATTGAGGTTTTTAGATACTACTTAATGGTCATTTCAAGGCCCCAAAGCTTTCACTACTTTGCAGACAGTAGATTATATATCTTGGCTAAATCCTACATGGGAAATGATGTTTGAGCTGGCAAAGTCTCTCTGGAAGACCCAGAAGATTGTTTTTTTCATTTAAAGAGACCATTAAAGAAATCTGTACCTAGTTTCATAACACAAGATCCACAGGTGGGAGTAGCGAGATAACTTTTTCGCTAGCCAGGGGCCGCCTGGCACAGAAACAGGACTTGATGCTGATTTCTAAATACAGGATCTGATATCTGAAAAGAGATTTCCTTTTTTTCTGTTAGATGCTGGGTCATGTGTAGCATACAATAAAGGCAAGTGGGGCCCAAAATCGTGGTGTCTGCATTCCTGATTGCACGCTGGCATAATTCAGAAAGAGATGTAGCTCCTTGCTTTCTCTGTTCCTTGCTATGAATATTGTATTTCCCTTTGCTTAGTGGGACAGTATTGATGGGAAGAGGGAAGATCTCACAGCCAGAAGAGTCTATCACTGGCTGCAGCATGGCACAGCAGAGCCAAGTGTGCTGTGGGATCACACCCAGGTGGTCAGCAGTGCTCAACAGAAGAGCTGTTTGTCTGAAAGACAGGCACAGGCATCATCCAGCTACACTTTCAAAAAGCAGCAAATACAGCACTGTTTGAAAAATCTCAGAATTGCCATATGTTTGATTCCAGAGCTCCTAAGGTATTTTGATGTTTCCTTCTCCATGGAAATCTCTATAAAATACATTTTGTAGACAAGGCTCTTTGTGTTCTCTGTGGCAGATTGTGCAGATATAGACTAATAGAGTGCACACCACCCACCTCATTTCAGAGGAAGCTAGGGCAGCCATCAAAGCCTTGCCTCCACTGCACAGCCTACTGGCACGTGTTGGTGACCATATTTCATGTCACATTACACAAGGAAGATAAGGTTTCCCATGAACAATTTAAGTAAGCAAATATTCACACACATATATATTGCATAGATACTGAGCAGAATCTTTATGCATTATTAGGAAAGATTGATTTGGTGGAGGTGTAAGCAGTTAGATGGTTTCTGTAATTAAACTTGAGGAAAAGCAAACTTTTGCATTTTTAAAATCATTCAACCTGTGGCTTCTAAAGTTGCACATGGTGGAATTTTTTCTGAAGAACTTTATGAACACAATTGATAAAGTTCTTTGCAGCACAAGACATATAGTATAGTCAGTCAAAATGAAACTATTACCTCTTATCATGCACACAAAAAGAAGGTATAAATAAACAGTACTTTAAATTTAATTTTCTGAGCAGAATTGTTCAGTGGCCAGCTAAGAAGTCCTTCAGTCTGCAGAATGAGTATCAAATGTAGGAATTTCATGGTAGGGATTTTTTAAAGATGTAACATTTTATATTCTCATGGGAATTTGTAATTGTCCACTTGATTGTGCTTGATAATTTAGAGCAAGACATATTTAACACAACGCCTGCAGACAGTGAGCTGGATTTTCAAAACTGCATTGTTGAGCAAACACAGTCACAAGGTTATATGTCTATGGCTTGTTTATGAAGGAGATAATTCCTTTGTAAGTCTGGTTCAGAACATGTGATACCACCAGGTGAAGACCAAACCCTATAATTCTTGTCTAATCCAACTGGTGTGGTATGAGTATAAAATGAGTTGAAAAATGTACAGTTTTGGACACTCAAATGCTATATTTACTATGTTCCAAAGGAAACACGTTAAGTAGAGTACTGTCAGCAGATGAGACATGGGGAAGAGGCAGGAATGAACAGGCAATGCGACTTCCTCAGGATCACATAACAGCTTTGTAGAGGAATTCACAGCAGAGCCCCTGACTTGTGTTCCACAGATTGCTAACCACTCTCAGGTCCAAACGGCTTGCAGTGTGCCTTTCCGTAGAATATCACAACACTGCACTACCACAGAAGCAGCAGAGACCACATTCATTCAGCATTTGTTAAACAGATCTGGTTTAAGGTTCTTAACAAAAAAGTTACTTGAAAGGGTATGCTCTATCCAAGTGCATTCAGCACAGATTTATGGCTTAAATGCTAAAAGCAAATTTGATTACAAAAAACACTTTCAAAGGGAATGTGTTTTATATGATCACAGGGAACCTTCAAAACATAAAATTAAATAATTTATGTCAGTACCTTCTGGGTGAAGCCTAGCTGAGAATTCAGAGGTAGAAATATGCAGGCAGAATGTGGTGTCCTAGAAAGAAGAACAAATACTACTTCTTCCTTTCTAACAGAACAGAGAATCCCAACACTGACAAGAGCACAGAAAAAAAACTAGTTCAAAGCGCAGAGAATCCTTCAGACTGTGTGTGCAGACACCCCTGAATATCCATAAAGATGTTAGTTAATAAATATAGCTAACTATATTTATTAACTAGCAGAATTACCTAGGTGTAACTAAAACTCCAATTCCTTGAAGCCAGTCACTCATTCTTAAAATATGGTACATATGTGAAACTGTTACCTCTTCCAAAAGAGACAACTGCCTCGGCACAGCAGAGTAAGTAATACTGCAGGGTAAGTGGTGGGGTTTGGTCACAGGTCTGAAAGAGTGTTGTAAGGAGAACCCATCAACCCCTTGCCCTTAAATTCCTGCAGTGCTCTTCCTTTAATCCCTCATACTAATGTTATTTATACAGTGTTTATTAAAAGTGGTTTCTAATTTCAGCTGCCTCACTGAAACCACACAACTACTAGAGGTTTGCACACCTCCATCTCACTCCAACTGAGATAATGGAAGCAATGGGCAATACCTAGTCCCATCTCCTTCCCTGAGGTTGCAGTAACACATTCCCACTTTTTCAAACACCACTACTCAGCACAAATGGCTCCCCCAGCTGTATTTCCTTAAAAAGGTGGGAGTTGGGAAAGCATTGGCTATTTGGGGGCTTGCAGGCAAAAATATGTTTTTTAAGTAAGGAGATAACAGCAGATGGATTTCACAAAGGAAAAACATTGAGCAAAATGCCATAGCCAGTCCAAATAGTTACAGCGAAGAAGAAATATGAAACTGAAACCCAACTTGTAACTGTATCTTGGCAGTGTGCAGTTGCAGGTAATAATTGTCTCCACAGTCCAAGTTCTCAAGCATTTCCCAGCCCATGAAATGGAAAGCTGAGAACATGATCATCCTGACTGGCAGACAGAGCAGGTGGATGGCAGCTTTGAACTACTTGGAAACTACAAAAGAGACTCAGCCTCTAGAACAAGTAGGTGCTGGTCAGCCTCTTCCATGATGCCCCTCCAAAGCACCTCATAATGAGGATATTTCCTTCTACTCACTATGCACAACAACACAAGGGGTGGTATGGCCTCATCAACACCCAGGACAACAAAACACCTTTTAAGTGGTTACTGTTTTAAGGACAAGGAGAAGGTCATAACCAACTTCTACCTGCAGCACCATGTAAGAGCATTGTGAGTGTTTCTTCCCCTTTTTAGAAAATGTAGGTAGATGTGGGGAAAGATTCACCGTAGTTCTTACCCTCCATCCTACCCTGAATTTTCTAGAATTCATGGCTTCTGGCTTAGACCTTAGAGCAATTTTGAGTATTCACTTACCTCACACATGCAGATGAGAAATTGGCCTGTTATAAAGTGAGATAGTTAAAGGCAAGAATGGCCCACTATAATCACCCTTTCTAATCTCCAATGTATTTAATTTCAATTCAGTAACCCCATAAAGAACCACAAAACCATCTATTTAAGTAAATACCTGGCTAAAACATGTCTTCTGAAAATATATTAATTCTTTTCTTTAGAAGAGTATATGAACAACCACTCCTTAGGGTAGTTTTTTTTTAGTAATAAAAATAATTTCAAAATTAAGCCAGATTTCTAACTGAAGTTTACCTACCCTCATGTTCAAGATGTCTGAGACATACTTCACCAATCTCCACACATTTTCTTGAGTCATTCAATCATTTTTTGGTAGTACCATCTTACCATGAGCGTACTTTACACTGAGCAAGTCAGCTTTTAGTCTTCTTCCTGATAAAGCTAAACCAGCTCCCTATTGAGGCTCTCCACTAAAGATTCCAGGCCTTAAATCTGTTTGTGGCTTTCTGTGAAATCTTTAATCAATATCTAGGCAACTAAAATATCTGTCCCAAAATAAAGCATATTGAGACAGAAAAGGGGCATATGAAGAGAAAGAGTGTGCATGTAAAACAGTAAGTCTACAAAATCACAAAATACAGTGTTCAGATCTAGACTTCATCTGTTTTACTCTGTTTTGTTAAGTTCCAACCTTACCTTTAAATCTCCTAGACATACAGGAACAATAAAGTTAGGGAAATCATTATATTTTCATGTCTGAGGACAAATTTAGACCCTCCTGCATTATGAGAGAACTGCTTAGGCAGTGTGCAGGGCAGTGTTCAGCCAGAGGCTGGGATTAAGGAGGTGTGCAGAGTGTACCCAGGAGAGCCAGAGCTGCCTGGAGCTGGCAGGAGGGGAGTTCTGCCTCCCACTGCCAAGGGCTGGCTGGGACTGCTTCCACCCTGCCCTGCTCTATAGAGGTCACCTGCTTGCACCCAAACAGGGCACTGATATTTGGGCTGCAGGCCGTGGCTATTCAAGGACCAAGTTCATATTTGCTAAGCTGTTAATTACAGTGTAGGACTTAGTTTCTAATACCAGTGACACAGCAGGAAGCTCCCAAAGTCCCTACTTCACCGTTCTCCACCAGTACCAAGGGGACTCCATAATACTACTTCTTTCACATCATTATGCTTTTAAAAATGATCAGATCACAGTTTGAAGAAAGAACCATCCTTGGAATGGCATATAGTTAAAAGAAAGGCAATTTCCAATTACTACAGTCTGTAAAAGCCAGAGATCAGATTCAATTACACTGCACTTTGCAATTTACAATCTGTTGGTGTTCATTTCAGCACAGGCTTGTTAAATGCTCTCTTGCTGCAGACCTTCAAAATGTTCTTGCCAATGGAAAGAGCAGTGATTCTTAGTCCAGAGCCTCACCATAGCTTAAGCCATTAATATCTGGTCAGACTCCAGCCTCTGCTCATAGCTGGGTTTCAGCCCAATGAAGGAACCTGGTGGGCTACTGAGCAAAGCTAGTTCGAGCCCGTATTTAAAATGTGAAGTCACCAGAATACACAAATATACAATACATCAGATTCTGCCAGGCCACTAACCTATTACATGACTCTAAACCCAGAATTTGAATGACCTTGAATTTATCTTTTTTGAGAATGAGGCTCTCTGGTTTCCTAGTCTGGTTGCTATTGCTGTGGCACATAAGTCCTCAGAGATAACAGGCATGTGGTGAAGGTGCTTGTCCTAATGTTTGCTGATGCACATTTAGCAGATCCCCAACCCAAGGCAGATGGCAAAATCTAAGGGAAGGACCACAAAGGCAGTAGATTCCCAGGCAGATGATCTTTGCAAGCCTCTTCTCATAAGTACAATGCAAAATATCTCTTAGTTATGCTACTATAAAAATTAAGCAGCAGTGGTAAAGCCAATAGAATTGTATCAGTTCATACCAGATCAAAATGTGGTGCTCTCTAGGAAACTGACATATATATCAGTGGTATATAATTACTTAATTGAAGACACATGTTTCCAAAGAATCCATGGCTCAGGAAAAATGCAAAGTGTCTTTTGATGTGTTACAACAAAGCAGATTTAATATACACCATTAAAATTGATAGCAAAAATGGAAAATTATTAAATTCCTAAATTCATCCCAGAGCTAACTCACTCAATCCTTCCTCCCTTTTCTGCACATCTACTGGTATGGACCTTGTCAAATACCTGAAAACATGAAACTAAAGCAGAGGAGTACAACAGCAGAAACAGCAGCCAGCATCCCTCTTAGTATTTAAAGATGAGATATATTTTCCAACAAGAAAAGTGCCAGAAACACTGAACTGATTCTCTAACAAGGCAAATCCAAATGCTTTAAGATTTGTTTAGGAGACTAGACACCAATAAAAGTCACTTCCATTAAATCTTGCCTGTTAACAATAGCTTAGTATAAAATTAGCATACTCCTGAATGGGCCATCGACCTGAGGTTCTGGTTATTTACCTGCAGTGTAATAGTGCAGTGCACCATGAAAGTTCAAAGTGGGCAGCTGCCATTGCAGCTCATGGGATACATTAATTTTGTGTATTCAATTTGCATTTCTTTTAAATATTTGTGATCTCTCTGCTCCCCTTCCTGCATTTCATTTTTTAAGTTTGCCTTAGTGGGTGTTAGTAAGTTTTCTTTTTAGCATTGGTTTTGGGTGTGGTGGAAGCCAAACATACTTATCTGCTATTGTTTCACTAGTACTGAACTACACTACCAGTGACACAGGCTACATGGGGTTTGTGTAATCAGGAGAAATCAGAGTAATTTCAGAGAAATGCACGGAGTCAAGCTCAGATTGCACAAATTGCTCCAAAGTCAGAGGAGCAACCAGGTCATATAGCAGACGGCAATCTAAAACCTAGATTTGAACAGGTGTCAGTTGACCCTCCTGCCATGAAGAACGATCAGAAAAAGCACCAGGGGAGGATGAACGGGAACGAATCCTGAAGGAGATGCAGGCATGAGAGCCCTGGGTCCCTCAGAAGTCCAAGGGCTGCAAAAGCATGCAGCAGCCTGCAGGGTTGCTGGCTCTTACCGTGCCAGCTCTTGGGGGAGCACAGCCAGGGCTGCCCTTGGGCAGCATCCAACAAGAGGTTTTGTCCTTAATCAGTGGGGTTAAGGAGGTTCCAAGGAAGAGGTAAAGTTGACTTTGGCAGCCTTGAGAAAAATCTCAAGGCATTTTTTGAGGTGAAATGAGGGGAAAAAGCTAGGAGACAGGCAAACTTGGAAATGCAGCAGCTGCAACATTCATTGAAATTTAAGTCACACATGGATTAAAAATGAAGGCATAACTTCTGAGCTAGGAGTATCACTGGGAAAAGGAGACAGGCAATTCCATACAAAGGGAGTTTCAAAGCTCTGTGTTTTTAGCTAAACAAACTAAATGTTAACAGGAGACACTGACATGAAGTTGGCTTTTATAAGGAAGAACTTTCCCTTCCTCCCCCAGCACGGCAGCGAGCCAAGCTGAATGCCGATGATCAAAGGTCAGTCACCGCTCCTGAATCTCACTAGTTATCAGGATCTCTGCTGGAAACAAATGCTTTCACACTGCAGTTGAGCATGTTTATAAGGGCTGCTGAAAGCTACATTTCAATTAATGCAGAGGTAATACACTTTGGGTTCTGGGCAACATCAGCATGGGGATATTTCGAGTGGCAGTGAGTCAATACTCTATTACTAGCAGCTCTGCAGGCAAAGTGCCCACTGGGAATAGGGAGGCAGCTATGCTCTCCCCTTCCAAGAGGGGTAGCATCCACTTTTGCTGTTTGCCCTGTGCGAGGTTTTTTGGATAAGCTGAGACCTTTGGTTTCCGTGATTATCAGCTCAGCACCCCTCTTAGAGCCCTACATTTAATGTAACAACACTGCAAAACATGCCTCACAACAAAACCAGGCTTCTGCAGATGAAAAAGCTGATAGCAAGAATTTTGAGAGCCAGCTTTTGTCTTCACTACACAAGTAGGTCTTAGAGGCCTGCGTGCCTGCATGCCCTCAAAAGTTCACATCTCATCACTTCTGTGTGTGTATGTATACATGTATGTATATATATCTATATATATATATATCTCACTTACAAAGGATTGCACAACTGAGGTCACAGAGATAATTAGTTAGGGAAGGAAGCATGCAGCATTTCACATTTCCTGCACAAAAGACACACTGATTTCTCTCAGTTTCGGTCTTGGCTATGAACTGCATTCCACTTTTTGACCTTGAGCTGCTGGGAAGTATTTTCTGGACTATACAATTAGGAAGAAAGTGGAACAGTATATGAGAATTGGTGTGGGATTGTGTACTTTTGAGCAGGGTGGCCTTGGACCATTGGTAGGAGATAGGCCACACCTAACTGGAATTTTCTGGAATGGATCCTGGTATGAACAAGTTACTGACAGAGAAACTTAGACAAAGTACTTAGGGATCTGTCTGAAAAACATCATACTGGTTAACAAAAAGGAAGGGAATTGGATTTTTTTTCCCATGAAACTGTGCGTGGCAACTCCATCCTGGTCTGTCACATGTATACACCACATTGCCTGGTGGAAAAACAAGAATTTAGGAAGGGAAATGGCAAAATCATTCATCTAATGTGGGTGGGCTAAAAGACAGCTAAAGAAGAAATAAAAGATGATATATCCACAAACACTGATTAAGTTATGGGCCTTAATGAAGAAAAAACCTTTTCTTCATTGAGCTAAACAGTAGCTGGGATTGAACATAACCTAATATGCATAAAACAGAGAAATAAAGCTGTATTTTTTTAATGAATGAAATTCTCTTGGGAGATGGTTGGCACAAAGTCTAAGCACAAATGAAGATCCACTTCAGTCCATAGAATAGGATTTAAAGCCACAGACTTCTCTTTTCACCAGGGCTCATTTCATCCTCCAGCAGGCAGAGAAAGGAATGACAGAGGAAACCAATCCAACAGCTTCAGAAAAAAAAAAACCAAAAAACCCCCAGCTAACTGATAAGTTGGGAAATAGCAGCTCAGCATGCCTCGTGGGTTTTCCTCCTCCTTTTAAATTATTGCAGTATTTATTCCTCCGCACTCTATTCAAGTTCCTTGTATGTTCATCACCTCAGAAAGGAATTTGAGTGGAGTGGGAATGCATAGCCAAGTAGATGATTTGGATTTACTTATAGCTTTCTCAAAAATGCAGATTTATCTTTGTATCAGCAGATTTTGGAGAGCTGCCAACTAATAAGGTAACACATGAAGAAAGCAGTAGCTCCATTTTTTTCTGCTTAGCAATTACCTCTTCAATTAAAGTTGGGAGAAATATTTTTCAGGTCTTTTTCATATTGCAGAAACATGTTGAAACACAAAACTTCTTATTGTTCAGAAAATAATCTTTACATCATGCAGTGTTTAAAGCCCTATAGTGACAGATCTGTGCATAGGACACCTCCACTTTAGTATAGAGCTTCCTGAATTCACTGTGGCTTAGCAAGGATGTGGAGCTCACTCAGTAAAAACCATCAATAAATTTTCACATGTTACACAGAAAACCTAAACCACCAGATTTCTATGTACCTGTATCTTCCTTGCCAAAGCAGTGCCACTGTGGAAAAACTGAGATGAAGAAGGCAAAGTTTGCTTTCTTACTCTGTATCGGGCAAAGAGACACTGGCTTTCACTTGCTGCTTTTCTCCTAGGTCTGCTGTTGCAGCTGACCTTTGAGCAGGGCACAGAACATGGTGCAGAAAGCAGCATTGTAGTTCAGCTCCCTTGAATTACCTGTTTTCCATGTGGAGTTTAACCTCATTATCACCTCTGTCACACTCAAAAATGGACCCTTGACATCCGCAGACTATGATTTAATCTGTACTCCACCTCCCACAGAGCACTTAGTTCTGAAACAAGGATGACTGCATTTCTTTAGAGGTTTGTCACATTTTATTTTGCAGATCAAAAAATTAAGACATCATATGTATCAAATTCGCCCACTTCAGTTACTTTGCATGTAAGTTTGATTTCATTAGTTTTTCTGTATGCCGTATTCATTTTGAGCACAAAGATGAAAACCCCAGCCAGGGTCAGGTTCTGCTGAAAGCTCTGACTCATTCTCATATTTCTCTTTGCTCCAGGGCCTCTTTCTTCCTAACCTTTATATTCTTTCACAGTAAAAAAGACTCAAAAAACCCCTCAAAAACCTCTTCCCCCATTTACTGATGCTAGGAAGAGTAAATGGTTTTTGTTCACAGTCTTAATATAGCATCATCACCATTCTCCTCCAGGTTTTCAATGAAGCTGCCTACTTCTACACCAAAATCAGTTGAAACGTTTCTATGGATTCCAATGGGCACTGAAATAGGCCATTACAAAACCCAGCTTGTGCAGTTTTTACTAAAATCTACTTCATTTTAGGTGATTCTTTTTCAGAAAGGATTTTAATAATTGAGTCTATTACATAAGTTACAGAACAACCCATAGGCCCACGGCTGCCAAAGTGAAAAGAAGTGGAAACACTCATTTAAATCATGCATGGAACACACACAGGAGCTATGCATCTTCCAATCTTCTACAACCAGGATGAGAAAGGATTTCTTGGGTTCAAAAAATTAGTGACCATCACCAAAAACCTTCAAGCATTTCAGTTAAACTGGTGGGCAATCAGAAGGCAAAGGAACAGTACTCTTACCAGTCTTCTTTCTGTGGCATTTGCTGTCAGTTTAATCTTTGCTGACCTCTGACTGATGCACCAACATTCTTCCCCTGACTTATGAGGTAGCTTACCTTTGTTCTTCACACATTAGTCTGTGCTAAGGACATTGCAGCACTTCAGCTACAGCAGGTGAGAAGTATTAGGCTCACATGATGAAGTTTGTGGCAGGCAAAAGCTCATCAAAAAGGGGGCTTAATTATCTCTTTTTCCTTTTTTAACACCTATTAAATCTCATCATGTAATCTCAGGCAGCACTTCTCACTCATGGTGTGCCCGTGAATGAGAACACATTCAGTGTCTGGCACAGCCCTTCTTTGCAAGTGTTGTTTTGGTGCTGCTCTTTCTTCTCCCAGTTTTGAAAATCTAATTGTGATTTGCAACATGCAAAACACCTCAGCAGAGGATCAGCATTTCAAAGTGGCTTGCATTTTTTTAATGCTGTTTCCTCACCACATCATACAAATACTTTTGTTCCCACTTTACCTTATCATAACTTTGGATATGTTAGGTGGTGGGATGGCTTCACACAGCAGTGAGTGCAGAGCAAAATGACAGCATCTACCATAACTACACTGAACAGAGAAAAGTTTTCCTCAAGGAAAATATTATTCAGCTTACTCATAGGCTCATTTATATCAGTTTCTGTCATCACAGGGTCATGGCCCAGCTGAGGTGACTTAATGTTCTATAGCTTTCAGAACCAAAGTCCAAGAAAAAGAAGAAAAAATACCATATCAGTCTTCAGCTAGGTTGAAGACTTTTTCTCCTTCCTGGCAAGAAAACCAGCATCAGCAGCATTATGTAACTCCCACCCATTGTGGGCCCCAGGAGCCACTGTTTCTAAAGCATTGTGCTCTGCACCTCACATTTTCACACTTCCCAAAACTGGTACCTACAAGCTGAGCCCAAGGCTTTCAGGCTCTTTTGCAAGAGCCTCACTTCCTTAAAGGCCTCACTATCTGATCTTCAGTCTTAATTCCTGTGGATGTCCTGTATCTCTTAGCCAGACTTTCCCTTCTCATGAGAGTTTATGTCTGCTCCCTTCACCTGGGGTGAATAAAGCAGAACTAAGGTTGAACTCCTGCTCCTCTGAGGGGTCCAGCTCACCATACAACAGGTTGGTCTCCACAAGGGGCGGCTCAGCCCATGGGCATCCAAGCGCTCATTCCACCCGAGCCTCTGGGACACTGGCTGCAGCTCAGCAGGGCAGATAGACAGGTCTAACTTTAAACATGAGAGCAGCCCCCAGGAATCAGAGTAGTGACAGTGCCTACTCACCTACCTAAGTGCTTAACTGCATCAGAGCTGATGTGACCTAGCTTTGGCTCCAGATTTAAATGCTGGAGGCTGAGGTTTTGCTTGCTGCTTTAAAAGGAACATAGCAAGCCTCCTTTTTCAGATACTGAACTCCAGCTGGTTAAGCTAATGTCAGGGGAAATCATGAGCCCTTTGGAAATCTCTGAAATTTAGGCACATAATGTGTAAAGGAAGATTGTACAAACAATACAGCCAAATAAGTAAATCTTGGCAATAAAACAGCCATTTACTGAGGAAACAGCATACAGAGAAGAGGAATTAGCTGGGAAGTACTGTTTTGCAAAATTATTTGTCCAATTTCCATGTAAGCCATCAGCAAATCTTAGAAATTACCTTGGAGATTTCCAACCACTGAAACAGTGCTGCCAGCTCTCTATTTCCATGCCACAGAGAAAAAAAGATCTACCAAACAGTCCACTCTTGCTTCCATGCTGCTCTTACACAACTTTTCCACTATTTTCTACATGGTGACATTTTTAAACAATAAAAACTTCCACCTGGCATAGGACACTGTTGCTCTCCCTCTCTCCATTTCTGAAGCACAGCAGGATCAGTGATTCACCACAGCTAACAAAGAATAAAGGGGCTGCAGACTGGCTCTAAGAAAAAAAAAAAAATCAGATGTACACTTCCACTCTTGTGAGAAATGAAACCAGCTCTGCCAGCCCTGCACTGCCACGGCAGCACAGAGTTCTTGATGCAGAGAGAGTCATGAAGGCTTGGAAAGAGACCCTAGGAAGCTGCAGTTCTACCAGTCCTCCTGAGATTCACTGGAGCAGGATCATAAAGTCAGGTTGCTATTTATTTCCACATTAACTCCACTAAATAAGAGTGGCCCAGGTACAAACACTAAAACAACAACAAACCTGGCCTTTAATCCAAACCCTGAGACTTGACACAAGCATAAAAATGTAATACAGTAAATATATATATTTAAAAGTTCCATTTCTTTCAAATGCACTTATCTCTAGGGTTGCAGCTGCCAGCCGAAATCTCTCTATCTCCAGAGATAAATAGTGAGATTATGAGATCATATCCTCTGGAATTAATTCCCTGGTATTCAGTTTCTCCAGCTTCGATCCATGAATTCTGCACAAAATGTTTCAAGGAACACAGTGCATCTCAGCTAAAGATTAGTTGCTAATAAACAAGATTATTTTATGAACACAGAAATTAGAGAAGGTCAATAAACAAACCCTATTTTAATAACATCTTTTGCATTGTTTCCCCAAGAGAACCAGAGCAGAAAGTGAATAGATGTTTCTATGAAAACTCCAGCTCCACATACTCTGCTGCTGTTAATCAGTGCTCTTAATTGCTCTGGGGCAAGACTGTTTGGATGAGCTGAGGGTGAGGCCTCTCCTGGATTGGGGGTCAAAGACAACTATGCTAAAATGAGCAATAGTAATATGATAAAAACCAGAAATAAGGTGCAGAACATGGGCCTTTCCAAGAAGTGCAGAATGTGTCTTAGTCATATGGGTTTTGTGCTTTTAGAACTAGGTTGCAATTAAATCATCCACCAGTAAGTGAGTGAATGGTCATTTTTTTTTTGGCTGAGCAAGAAGCAGGAGAGCTTAACAGTCTGCTGAAACATTTTATTCCCTGCATGGCCATTTTCAGCCTATCTGTGGCCTATCTTTTGAGGTATCACTGTATTAAAAATATTCCTCCCTGAAGGTACTTCCACATTCCAGCAGATGTCACTGACTTGGCCCTGTTTGAAGGGTCTATTAAAAGTAATGTAATTAATTACTTGGGCTGTCATCACAGCACTGCTTTTGAGATACTTAAAATGGTTTATTATTGATAGCGTTATGCTGTAATGTGCTGAGCACCTTCACACTCACCCCTGGACACTGAGACAAGGGCCAGAGCAGGCTGCCCAGACACTGAGCATCCTCATGTCCCCTCCTGAGGCTGCTGCTCCATGTGGCACTCAGCACAGGGCCCAGTGCCACCACTCCTAGGACAGCTGACCCTGCAGCAGGCACTGTGGCCAGCCCTGGCTGTTTGGAATACTGACTCTTGTGTCAGTTGATGATTTAGGAAAGCAATACTCACTGCAGCTGGGTAGGACCCACAGGAGAGTGCAGGAGCATGACAAGAAGGAAGCAGCAGGGCTGAACTTCTCCACACTGACTACAAGCCCAGTCTCCTCTGCCCTGCACATGACCTGTGGTAATAACAAGGAAGAAGAGAGGAGTCAGGATGAAGGAGAAAAATCGAACCTTGGAAAGGGGAAAGGAAAGATGCTTTTTCTGTGTTTTAGTGTTTGTCTTTTTGCCTTCCAATACCTAAATAATTAATTAAATACATAAATAATTGGCAATATATTAATTCAATTTTCCTCAAGTCTAGCTGGTTTTGCCCACGATAGTAACTGAAAGTGATCTCCCTGTCCTCATTTCAACACATAAGCTTTCTCCTTCCTGATCTTCCTATTCTCTCTGCCCTTCCTGTTAAGGAGGAGAGTGAACAAGCAACTGGTGAGAGTTTGGCTGCCAACCATGGCCATCCCACCATACTTAGATAGCAAACATCTGACATGGACAAATACTGAATCATGTACATGGAACTGGGAACTTCAGCATCTATGGAAACCTCAATGAAAGGGATGGCTCCTGGTGCCCACTGATCACCAGACTCAGAGAGAGCGATGCCACCACCTTTGCTAAACTGTCTGGCTGCATCTAATTTCTTTATGAGGAAGTGTCTCTTAGGGTTCTGCTAAATTTCTGCCAACACACTTGACTTCCATCTTGGGACAGAAAATACAGTATAGCAAAGCATCCTTGAAAAATTGCTGAGCTCTGCTCTGTGGCATTTATGACAGCATCTATTGCCAATAAAATGAAAAAGAACAAATTCTGAGAGGGGAAAAAAATCTATAGGCATACAGAGGATAAAAGAAGTAAGAGTAATCTTCTGCCTAGGTCTCCAAAGCACAAATCTTTGGTTAATTTCAGCTGCTGATATTGCTGTTGTTTGTTTCATTTTAGACATTCCACCAGGAACCAAAACAGAAGCATCACTTACAGGGTTAGATTAGAGAAGATAATTTACACACAGTTTCCTCTTAAAATCAATGCAAAATGTCTCAGATATGAGCTAGGTCATGCAAGCTAAGAGATCCCTAAACACTGTAAATAGAGTACAAATAAATGTGAATTTGAAATATGAAATGAGGGGGTTGTCTCCAGGCATCTTTCTCAACATCCTCCCTCTGTGATATGGAAGACAGTCATCAGCACACTAATGACAGTCATGTTCAGTATTAAAGGGAACTTTTCTCAAGTGCTACCAAGGGAGAAGAAATATTACACAGGAAGTAATATAAATGCGGTTAAAGTAGAAAGAAAGTAGAACACAAGCGGATTTAAGACCTCACCTGAAGTCCATCAAATAGAAAGGGTAGAAACCCCTTCACTCAGTGATGTTTTACATATTTCTTGAGAGAAGCATTCAAACTAGCATTTTGTCTGTAGGAAACAAAGCTACAGATACTCCTCTAAGCCAAGAGACAAATCTGAAAAGCAACAATAATGAAAATGAACTAGAAGTGAAAGCAGGGAGCTCACTAGGTATGACTGTGCCATGCAGTTTGGCAGATATGCAAGCTAATATATTTTGGGCTGCAAACATATATACATGATGTGGTGCTGTGCCAAGTGATTCAGGCTGGCTCTAAAAGAGACAGTTGTGTAACCAAAACCTCTATGGCCATGTTTGCTTAGCAGCCCATTTGATCTCAGACGAGTAGAATGTTTTACCTCGGTAGCAGGTGGCATCAGAGCAACACTTGAGCTGACCAAACCCAGACTGACTAATTTTCAGCTACAATGCAGGTCCTCTATCCAGGAAGGTTTTCCTACGAAAGTAAGAAAGGCTGTGAGAGAGAAAAAAACAAAAAACAAAAAACAAAAAAAAAAACCACCTAATCCCAGGAGTCGTCTATACAGACGGTCATGGCTGGTTGCAATTACTTGAAGTGTTCTATGTAGCCGCTACAAGGTCTGCTTCACAAGGCCAGCACCACTGCTGGCCACAGTGGTGTTCCCAATGAGGCCAACTCTCTCCTTTGCAGTAGGAAAAGGCTGTGCTTGATTCCAAAGTAGAGACTGTATGAACAGGCTAAATTTTCCTCTGTTTGCACTTGAATTTACATGAGAAGTTTACCATTTGAGTATCATCCTATTCTGCACTCTTTTGCTCCCGCACTTTCTGCAAATTTAAAGAAATGGATTAACTATAATTCAGTTGACCTTCTGTTGTTTAAAACTGAGTCTTACTTGTTATGCTCATACAAGGTGGCACAGAACTAAGCAGACATCCAACCTAGGCAGGCATGCTTTTATATTATGTAAAGCATAAGCAGATTTCAAAGCAAAGCTACTATTAACCTCTGCCTAATTTTTTCTAAAAGGCTTTTTAAAAAGAATTTGAAAGCAGGGCAAAGCAAAAACCGCATTTCAGAATAAGGCTTGTTAAGCAAATGCCAGTGAGATAATACATGACTCAAGCATACTGCAATGCTTCCCTTCATCTGTCTTCCCATTTACAGAATCAAAATCACAGAATGGGTAAGCTTGGATGGGACCGCAGTGGCTCAAGCATGGTCATCCTAAAGCACATTGCAAGAACTCTTGAATATTTCCAATGAGTGAGACTCCAGAACATCTCTGGGCAATCTGCTCCAGTGCTCAGTCACCCACAAAGTAAAGAAGTTCTTTCTCCTGTTCAGGTGAAATGCTGTGTTCCAGCTTCTGCCCATTGCCTCCTGTCCTATTGCTCAGATGGAGCAGAGCCTGCCTCCATCCTCTTTACACCCTCCCTTCAGATACTGATAGACAATGATGAGGTTCCCTCTCAGCTGCATCTTCTCCAGGCTGACCAGGCCCAGCTCCCCCAGTCTTTCCTGGTAAGAGAGATGTTCCAGTCCCTTAATCATCATTGTTGCCCTCCACTGGACCCACTCAGGAGCTCCATGTCCCTCCTGTCCTGAGGAGCCCAGAACTGGACACAGCGCTCCAGATGTGCCTCACCAGGGCTGAGTAGAGGGGCAGGATCACCCCCCTCGACCTGCTGGCAATGCCCTTCCTAGTGCACCCCAGGAACCCGCTGGCCTCCTTGGCCACAGGAGACACTGCTGGCTCATGGACAGCTTGTTGTCCACCAGGACCCCCAGGTCCTTCCCCAGGGAGCTGCTTCCCAGCATCTGAGCCCCCAGCCTGTGCTGGTCCATGGGGTTATTCTTCCCCAGGTGCAGGCCCCTGCACTTACCTTTGTTGAATTTCAGAAGGTTCCTCTGTGCCCATCTCTGCAACCTGTCGAGGTCCCTCTGAAGGTCTGCACAGCCCTCTGAGGAATTGGCTACTCCATTTCAGGTTGAATCTCTTACCGTTGGGTGGCCCCTCTTGCTGTGTGTGCTGGACACCTTGATCTCAGCACATCTATGCATACATACATTAGTAAAAATCATAACTATTCTCACATAGCAGAGGGTGCTTCTCCAGGGAAGATTAGCTCATGGTGTAGGCCTTCTGAATTTACTACCTGATTTGGGAAATATTAGTTGAATATAAAGAAGCAATTGTGTTGCTACTTTCTTCTCTCTTGATCGTGTGCTAGAAGCTTCTTATTAAGGATATTCAAGTGACCTGTGTGACAAATTACTGCCTCAATTATTTTCCTTATGGGCACTGCCACAATTGTGCTGTCACAAATCCAGACAGTAACATTTCAGCATTCTGCCAGAAGCAGACCAAAAAGTGAAGTAGAACACACAGTTTACTTCGTAGCAGTTTAGTCCCCCAAAGTGACAGTGCCCAAATGCCTCTCAATTCATGCCCTCTAGGAGGAACCAGGTAACCACTCCTGCTTTTCCGTTTTACCACTTTGAAGAGGGCTGACTATGGATCTCAGACACTGAAAACCAGACCTACCAGGTAATGCATCACCTCTCTCCTTTTATAGCAACAGGATTATTTCTTCTAGGCTACTGTATTCTAAACATATTGAATGAAGCCAATTGTCTTGGTCCTCAATAGTTGGGTGTCTAATCTGCTTTTCACTGTATTTGGATCAATCCTGTCTTTTTTGAAACATCTTTGAATCTTTCCTCAAATGTCTATATCGGTAACAGCTGATCAAAACTCAAAACTTCCACCACGTAGGGAAGTCCAATGATGATGAAGTTCTAAGACCCTGCACTATGAATTTTAACATTTCTAACACTCCTCTGGTTCAGATGCAGCTAGAGGTAGGCACAATCAAAAAGCCATCCATTAAGGCATAATCAAGCCTAAAGTAGAAAGGCTGTGCAGCTTCAATGTCAATATTTATTTCTTTATTTTCTCTTAACTCCTGCCATCTAACTCCTCCACCCAGCTATGTAGGGTGCTGATTTCATACCTGCATAAGATACTGACCAACCTCAGGAAACACAAACTTCAAAAGAGACTTTCCATTCTCTCTGGAGGATGTCAAAACATTCAAGTCTGCTTTATAATTAAAAATACAAAAAAATGGCAAAATAAAATCTTGAAATTGATTTTCAAAGTGCCTTGTACTAACTTAGACTGTATGCAACATCTAAAATTATAATTGGAACAAGACAATTTTGGCTTCTCAAATTTAAAAAAAGGCTCAAAAACTTTCCTTGAAATTTTAAACAGAATGAGAAATACAATTTCCAACACCAAACCTGTTTGCTTGAAAATTTTCAGCTGTTTTGCTTTAGTAATCTTGTTCCTGTTCCCTGAACAGCTGATTGTTTTCACTGTTTTCAGCTAATAAACAGCACATAATTAAACATAAACAAGGTACCACTGCAGCATGACTTGATGGAAAAGGAGTTACCTCAGTGGTACCACGCAACATATGCAGGGCTCTGAATTAGATAAGAATAATGTGGTTTAGTTTTCCCTGCAGAGTTTCAGTGATTCTGGTCTCCCCTAAAAAGACATGAACAGAACTAGAGCAAGTATTGCCACTAAAAATCTGACAAAGCAGAAAGGACTTTGTAAAACTGTACAGGTCTGTTTTACACACTTTGCTGTTGCTTTAGGTATAAGTATTGAAATTTGGACTTAGATATGTTTTTGATACATGTTTATCTGTCCACCTTATTATATTTTAGGGGAACAATCATCTCAATCATTGTGTGGTCAATTTTGAGTGCCTTTTCTTTTAATACGGTCTTTTAAAAGCCATCTTTATAGCTAGGCATAGTGGAAACAGTTTCTAAAAGGAATTTTGCAGGAATATTTAGCTTTGAAAGCATAGATAGCCCAGAGAGATGTGTATTCTCCTCCCAGTACCTAGCAGATATTTCCTCTATCAGAGCATCCTGGGCACAGCTCTCAGAGAAGCAGGCAAACATTCAAGAATTCCTTGATCCCCTGCAGCACTACAGCATGGCACAGAGGGGTCCTCTGAGCATGGAACTGCAGTAATGCAATGCTAGAGTTAATGTGACAAGCTGCAGACATCACCAAAGCAGTACACTTTACTAACTCATTACCCTGTCTCCCCCTCCTGCTGCTTATCCTACAAGACAGTTCTCTGCCCAAAATGGGACTTCACCTGGCATGGACTTGGAAAGCAAAGCACCAGAACAAGATATAAGGGATCTTCAGAAGTTGAAGCTCACCTCTACAATTCCTTGCGTTTTCCACCCTTGAATAGCTCTGAACAACCATGCAGTGAGCAGCCTTTGTCCTTTACAGATGGGACTGATCTGGTCTCGGAAGCAACCCACTTTGTGAATATCTCTGCTATGTGAGTCCTGATTTCCACTTATCCTTTACAAGCATATAGGCAAACAAAGGAAGAAAAAAAAGATCAGAAAAAAACCCAGTCTATCTAGTATTGTCTCAGTTTAAAAAACACTAGTGACTACAAGAGCTAGGTACTTCTACAGCCAGCCACATTCCTAGTATCCCTGTGCACAGTCTGTGTAATTCGTAGTATGTTTTATCTATCCTTCAGTAAGTCCATCTGTACGTATGCTATAGTTACCACAGGAGAGTTAAAAATACATCCTAGGTGTAGCAATACATAAGGCAGATCCTCACCAGTAAACTAGGAAATGAGTAATTCCCCACTCTCCTGAACAATTCTTCACAATGACAACTCTCTCCTTCCCACACACCTACACTCACACGCCTGGAGGAGCCGGGGGCGGGGGAAAGCTGAGCTTTGCAATGTTGTCTGGAAGCTCATCAGATCCGGGCTACTTCCAATTAAAGGAGGGAGCAAGTTCAAAGCCTCTGCTGATCTCTGCTCTGAGCTGGCTTTGTGCTCAGAGACATCTGCGCCTGCTGCTGAGACACAAGTCTGCTGCTGAGCCAGAGAAGAATGTGTACGAGCATGTCCCCTTTCAGGAAATAAAAACAGGATAGCAGGAAAACCCCAAACCTCCTCAGGTGGCTTACAGTACTGGAACACTAACTTGAATTAACAGGAGAAACTGACAACCAAATCCAAGTGAACTGCAGTGGTTTCCGAGCACTGTCAGAAGATGCTGAGGGGGAGCGAAGACCAAAGCGAGGAGACGCACAGAGGGAAGGTAATCCTGGCACTGTTGACACCATCATGCTGTGTGGATCTGAAACATTCCAAGCTAGAGGCTACTTTGCAGCATTGGCTTTTTCCCCTTCCTGAGATGCATGCACTGTTAAAGTCTCTGGTTTTCAAATCCTAGATATGGTACTGGGAAATTAAGAAACAGCCTTCCAGAACAGTAAGATATTTCAGCAACTATCAGGAAGACCTGCTTGATGATAAGCTGTATCATTTGTCACATCATTTCCCTTTTACCAACTGTTTGAAGATTCTGAATGGAGATAAAAATTGCCCAATTGCTGCCATCAGCTTGGGCCTGGATTTTTTGCAGCATCCATTAGGTCTTGAGAGTCAGCTCACTGACTAGAAATGGAGCTACAAACACACACCTTGTATTTGCCATGACAAATACAGTGGCAACAGTTGTGGCAGGTCCCATCTCTAAGCTTTATCTGGTCCTTGAATATCATTAAAGAAGGGAAGACGAGTGGGGAGAAAACAGATAATTGCATGCTTGTGATCCAAAGCAACTTTAAGTAGAGGTAGGTTCCTACTGCCCTCTGCTGTAACATCCTTTTAGAACCTCTGAGAAGGAAGCACCAACCACGACTGCCTTACGTGTACACTGGGTGTTACATCCAGACTGTATTAAAACTGTGGAGAGTGGAACAAGACAGTTAAAAAAATGGGCTTTGGTTTCCTGCTGCTGCTTTTCATTTTCGAAGTGGATTTATACTTCCCAGATGTTGACCCAGGCTCTACCAAATTACAGGCAAGTCTCCCTAGCAAAATGTTCCAGTGAAGCTGCCTGAAGCCTCTTTTGCACTGCACAATCACTGCAGCACCAGAAACACACCAAATTTTCCTAGCAGAAAAATGGGATGCTTTGACTGCACAACCCAAGTGGTTTATATATATTTTAAAAAGGAAAGAAAAGTCTAATTCATCATCTTAATATAAGACAGCAATATCACTTAGGTAATGAATAATGAAGGAAGCTGGTCACTATGCAATACTGGCATGATTTGAAAGTTGATCCACATTTACAGAATTCATTTCAGCTGTTTTTCCAGTAGTTCTTGATGTTCCTTGAAAGCTTTGTAACTTATGGAAACTTCTACAGAACTACAGGCTTACACAGCAAAACTTGAACAATTCATTTTTGTCTGTGTTCTTTCCCTTTACTACTCAAACACCAACAACACTAAATTTACTGCAGCTGGCTGAGATATATCATGTTTCTTCTCTTGCCTCTCCTGTTCATGCAAACAAAATCATTTCCTACAGAAAACATAATATATTTAAGGGCAGTAAACAAGATGTATCTACTTAGTTTGACACCACAGCCCTTTCCCCCCACCCAAAATAAAACAAACATCCCAATGATGGGAGGAAGTACTACTGTAACATAACAATTTTAGCTTGGCAATATGCAGTGTGAAAGATTGCATACGTAACACATATTGCCACATATAGAGAGGCTACGTGTAAATACAAGCAGAGGCTGAGATTCTCAATGCCATTTGGGTATACACGTACTTCCTGTTAGAAGGAATAGGTACTGGACATTCAAATCATTCTAGTGGACTTGAAAGCCTCTTCTGTGAACAGTTTGTGACACCAACATTTACTCTTCTTGTAATTTCTTTCCTAAAGTCTTTTCAGTAACTCTGCAAGCAGCTGTATTTTAAGAGAGAGAAGTCTGGGTCAAGGCTGCAACACACAGACACTGCATGGGCAAGGTACTGAGCCATAGATAAATCCACACCTGCACATATCTACACCCTCATACAAGGCTAACAAGATTCCTTGCCTTTCTAATACCCTCTCTGAACTTTGGATCAAGTTTCCTGTATGAGCTGCTATCCATTCAAAGAAAGGACATAATTACAGCTCTCAGATGGCCTGAGGCATTCAATTTCTTTCTTTCTTTTTTTTTTTTTTTTTAAGGTCTGCATTCAACTTACATGAAAAGGACAAACAGTAATCTAATGAGGCATTTGAATTATGGGAAATCCTGGGAAAAAAACTGCAGAACAGAGCCTGCAGGCAACTGCACAAATGCTAGCGAGATTTGTGATTCTGTGAAGTTTTCAGAATTATATCAAATGACTGGAGTAAATATGTGCAAGGAATGGGCTGGATCTTAGAAAAGATCTGATTCTGACCTTAAACTGTGTTTGTCTGTAATACAGAGATATGCAGGTGGATGCCTGTTACATACCCCACTGTTAAACCTTTAGATTTCAGTTGAGCACTCTTCAGGGCTTTTTTTTTTTTTTTTTTTTTTTTTTTTTTTTTAAAAAAATTCCTTTTTACAATCTTTTTTTTCTGGATGAGATTAAAAATTATTTTTCCCACATAAATAAATTCCTGCAAATAAGAACAGGCTCTGAAAATTGAACTAGAAGCTTGGAAGAGAGTTTCTCTGGAGTCTAGAATGTGGCTTTGGGGAAAGCCACATGAAGTACACAAATAGTCCTAATGACTGAAAGGGAACTACGTCTGTGTTTAATTAAGAGCAAACATAGGTTCTCCACTAAATCAGTGTTTAAAAGGACTAAGGACTGCTAATCCATATAAAAGCTTCCTTCTAGGTTATATATACTTGAAGAATGTGATTGAATAAATTGATCTGAAAGGCTAGCCTACAGCTACTGTTCAACACTATTTTTCAATAGTGCAAAACTACCAAAAGATAAAGCAAAATCAGCAGAACCCTAACATAAGCAAGCCCTATTAGCTTTAAAAGCAGTACTGAAATCACAGGGTATTAGGACAAGAAATGTCAGAATGTTTCTGCTTTTACTTCCATCTCCAATTGATTCTCACATTTGCACAAAGCCTTCTCTTTTCCAACATTTATTTTACCCACTAGAAAAGAACAGACTCAGCAAATCTTAAATTATATACTATTTCAAATCTTACGTAGTCTACTACTCCTCTTGGCATACAAATTATTTCAGAGAGGTGATTACCCAAAGCCAAAGCCAGTCCTCCTGCTCCCACAAGTTAATCTGATTGATTAAACAAATCCATCTGAACAACTGATAGATAATACTGCAGACTCTGCAAAATCAAAGTCCATATGGCCACAATACTTCTTCACCAACAAAGTTCCAAAACCCTTGATAAGGAAAAGGCAGATGGAGCAGACCTGCTCTCTGCTGAGAGCATCAGAAGGAGAGAGGAAGCAGTATCACCTTATTTCATCATTAGCATAATAAAGTGTCTCCCTGAGACAGGTCAGCAACATGAAGGTAGTCAGGTTTATTGTTTCCTTTCCTCCTCCTTAGAGAACAGTCTCACAAGGGAGTAGCCAGTTGACTGCTTGAGTGAGAATCCAATTTCTTCAGGTTGTATTGGGGGGAGGCCCCCATGGCATCATCTTCCTCTTCCTCATATAATCTTACACAGGTTCCAGCATCTTACACAGTCCCTGGAGATGTGAGCCATTTATCTCAAACACTTTCCTGAGGGGTAAAGAGGCAGAGACTGCTCTTCCCCTATCAGCAAAGGGTTACAGAATATGATATACGCAACCTCCAAGTGCAGGTCTTACTTCCCCTAGCCCAGCTCTATTGCATATCACCTGTCCAAAGCCATTTTCCCTTCAAAGGACACCTTTTCCTTCCAGGAGACAGCTGGCAGTTCTCTCTTCCTTCGTAACAGTCTAGAGATAAACCTAGATGAAACTTCAGGTTGCTGAGGCTTCCAGGTCACTTTTTTTCCCCCATAAATATAGGATTAGGCTTTGGAGCAACTTTTCTGGAATTCAAATTGTACAGTAATTAGGTACTGGATGACTACAATGAGAGGAGCTATTGGAAAGGGCTTCACTGAGGTTTCAATAGTCACATTATTCAGCTTTCTTCAGGACACATTTATTTGCCTTGCAGGACCCATAGACGTGTGTAGGAGTAAACTAGAGAGGGCCTCAGATTGGGGCCAAGCACTACCACACAGCTGCTGTATTATTTAATTTTTAGCATAAACCTTGACATACTTTCACCCATGCCAAAATGCCATTTACAAACAACATCCACATGTACCATTTCCACACTGCAGAAGAAAGATCTGGCAATGTGCAAGAACTTATTGTAAGAGTGAGAGGGCAGAAGATTTCTATAATCTGGACTTGCTACATCTCACTACAGACATTCCTTGGTGAATACTTGATAAAATACCTATGACAACAGGAATGAACTGAGGTGAGTGCTTGATCTGAAAAGAGTCATTATGTACAGGCATGTATTACAGGAACCAACTAGTTATTATTTCATGGTAATGGAGAATCATAGAATCACTGACATTGGAGAAGACTTCACAGATCATCAAACCCAACCCTTAAGCAGTGGTAGTTCTTCTCTGGGTGTGCCTTCTCACCAAAATCAGCGAGAAGCGAGTATGTGCAAGAGGACACTGACCTTCTCACTAGCAAGGTTATGCCTACCTGTTCTGCATCACTGGAAACAGAGAAAGGACATCATAGCAAGAGGTACCTGCAGCCCTCGGGTATGCAATGGTACCTGCGGCAGAGAAGCAGCTCAGAAAGGAAGATGCTGTTGCCAGGGCAACAGAAGAGTGCATAGGTTCTGGGTATCCTCTCCTGGACTCCCACAGAGAGTTAGGTTTTGCTATGGCAGAGCCAGGAGGACAGGAGGCACTACCACCATGTGCCCTCCCACAGGGTAGAACTCTTCCTCTGGGACACAAGGCTCAGCTGGCACAGGCAGTGCAGCATCTCATCAGCTGAAGCCAGACAGAGCCTGTTTCTGTTTAGCAGAAGTTCCAGCTGCTTTCAGAAATCCCAATGATAAAGTACAAGCCAAAATAAAGAAATCCAGATCCTATCTTACAGTTTAATTCCAAATTAGCAACTGTAGCCCTTTAAATTGTTGCTTTTTGCCATCATCCAGAGAAAATCAGTTGCTTGTCATGTCTCAATTAGTACACGACCTGACAGGTTTTTTGTTGGGATCCAACAAAAGACAGGCTGCAGATATTAATCATCAGACAAGCTTCAAATCAGACTTTTATGTTCAATAAAAGGCTGATTCCATGCAGTAGCAGATGAACCTTGATTTCAAATAGATGGCTTTTGTACAGTGTGAGATGAAACCTTTGCCTTCCAGTTCTGTTTTGGTTTTTTGTTTGGGGTTTTGTTTGGGTTTTTTTGGATACTACTTGCTAATGATCCATGTGAGATTCTGGCCAGAAAAGCTGACTCACGATGGCCTGCCTCACAGTACAGCCATCACAGCATGGAAAGCCTCACACTGGGAATGGCTGACATTGAAAAAGAGCCTTTTTCAGTGCCCAGGGCACTTTGTGCAGCATTCATTTCTATTTATCTACTTTTTGAAGGCTTTCCATGTCCCTTCAACAGTACACTTGATGTGCAGGAAGAACCAAGAAGAGTTAACAAATTATCTTTACTGCCATTCCTTTTCATGGAAGTGAGACTAAATCCTTGTAACTGCAAAACTGCCGTGCTTGGGGCTTCTGAAATGAGCTGGACATGTATGTTCCATCTGTTTCAAGAGTAATTACAGGGATCAACATAAGCTCCTTGCTTTTTATGGAACAACATTTGCTCTTATTAGTGAAATAGCATTTCAAGAAAGTCAATAACTACAGAAATACATTGGTTGTGGATACAGCTATATCCTGTAACTCTGTGAGTTTCATGAATTTGAAATCAACGAACATTTAGCATGCCTGGCAAATTAAAAGGTTTTTTCTCCAAAATATCTGCTATAACAACAGTTTGAATTAAAGTAGCATGTGATACAGGGCAATCTCCTTCTAATGCAAGAAAATCACATGCTTTAAAAAGATATTAATACACTGGTGCTTCTTCAGCAAATAGTTAAGCCTCTCTACCTATCATACATGGGATATTGACACAGGGGACATTCAGGACCATGCCCATATGGCCATGAGACAACAACAGATGGTACATGACTGCAGTTAATGTTCCAATCTGTGGCAGTTTGGAGCTCTTAAAAAAAAAGACAGTCTCACATTACCTCACATCATAAATAGAGTGTGAACTGTTGCAATAGAAGCATGAGGGGGCAGCATCTTCAAGAGTTCAACTCTTTGCAAGAGCAAGCCAAGGAGGTTTAGAAATATGCTAGGTCCAGGGTACATAGACTGAATTCCAGCTGTTCGGGCTTGTGGTTCAGTCCTCCAACCTCCCTGCAGCATCTCCACAGTCCTTATGAACATGACACCAGGAGGAAGAAAAGTATTTGATACATAGACGACCTGCCACTGAAAACAGTTACATTTTTTTTCTGTTTCTAGACATTCTTACACAAGTGACTATAGCTGAAGGACACCTGAATTCTTTGGAAATACTAATTGTAAGCATAAGAGGTCATAATTTTGCCAGAGAAAGTCTTGCTTTGTGGAAAATGTTGAAAGAAGCATGATATAAATTCTATTGCTATCTTTGTTATAGATTACACAACTGAACTGAAAAAGTTGCTAGTAAGAGAAACATCTAGGTGCTATTTTCCTAAATAGCTGCAGTTCACATTTAAGTGAATACAGGGCTATCTCTAAGTTTGAATGAAAGGCCACTTTGTCTACTCTTTTGGCCAGCAGCATCACACATTTCAAATATGTGTTTGTTTCTTGGGGTTGTTCACACTGAGTTTTACTGTTTATAAAACAGTATTACCAACCATCACCACCTCCAGCTGAATAGCCATAAAATAGGTAGCCTGGACACCAGGAAAACACTTGCTAAAGCGGCACAGAACATGCTAACATATTCACCAGAGTATGTTAACCTCTGCTGCAACTAAACTGCTTCTTTTAGCTTTGCTTTTAATGAGCTTGGGTGTCTAAGGGGGTTCAGGTTGGCCACCTAACCAAAGAAGTCAGAGGATACTTGAAAAGGTATATATACACGCATAAACAGCTACCTGTAAGAAAGGATGTCAGCAGAAGCCACAAAATAATAAACATAAAGCAGAAGCAACAAAACTAAAGGCAGATTTTCAGACTGAAAAAAGTGGATACATAAAGACCACAATAAGTGGTTATAAAACTGTATAACTAGCTTACTTCCCACCAGGCCTACAATGCTTAGTACTCCCAGAATGGAAATACTAAAGCTAGATGAAGTCATATGTGGACCATTTTCTTGGAAAAGAAAAAAGGCAGTCATACTGAAACAAGGTAAACATCAACTGCAGCACACCACTTCTGCTTTTCCTGTAAGAAAATTGATAAAACCAGTTGATTTTCAAATACTATTTCAGAGAGGAATTTTGAGTGGTTTCCAGTAAAAGTTAGCAGTAGGCTCAGATGCCTATTTCAAAGCAGCACTTGTGTCATTCCAATGGTTTCTCCTTGTTTCACTTGTTCTTCTTTCTCTTTTAAGTTAGTACACACTGCTGTATATATATCCTACATGGACAGGTGTACCATGACTTCTAATATCACAGGCTAATGTTATGCAAATTTAAGAATACCTGCTGCGTTTTTAAGAAATGGGACATATGCAAAACAAATGCACAACTGAGTTTTGGAGAATTACAGGCACTTGAAGTTTGGGGACAGCAATAGCAAGAAGCATTGTGTGAAGTTGCAGAAATCCAACTGCTGCCTCACAGACATGTTGATGTGGGATCTTCCACAGGTACTAACAAACGGTTCCAATGGGAAGAATGCAGACAGATGCCTTTGCCCCCAGTCTTAATAGAAATCATCTCTCAAAGCCACATGCAAAACCACTACAGCATAACCATCCACCAGCCTGGCATTGCACAGGTCCTCCCATGGGATGTGCTAGCAATAAAGCTGAGCAAGGATCACGATTTTTTTTCTCCTTGTCTCACAATGCTTCTTCCTCTGTTCAACTGATTCTAATAATTGCAGGCATCAGTTCCAAGTAGAAAAAGACAAGGCTGGTATCTAGCAGCAATCAGCACGGGGACATGAGCAGCCAACAATGCAAGGCAATTTAAACATTGCACATTAACACCACAGCAGGTCAGTGCTACTATCAATATGACAACACTGTTGTGAAGGAGGAACAGCAGTGTTTGCTTCAGCTATTACTTAGAAGTGTTATTTGTGGGACAGGGAAAACAAAACAACAAAGCAGTATCTGATATGGGTGAAGATTATTTTTCTTTCTTTGAATATGTTAAAATGAAGAAATAAAAAAGAAATCAGATAAAACAAAGACTAAGGAAGAACTAAAGTTTTGGGTTTGTCCTAAGCAAAAAGCCAGAAGCCTTTATTAGGAAATAGTGGCCATCATTGCCAGTACTATACAAAGGACACTATTACTGTCTTTAAGTAGGAATCTAATCCTGGCTGCAGGCCTGAGACAAGAAGTCTCATCTTCACTCTAATCCTCACTGTCACTATTGTCAAAAAGTCCTTCAATATTTTTATTTTCTGCCATCATACTTACGTACCTTAAAAGGTTGCGAGGCAGATTTATTGCTCAGATACTTGTGGATTATAGACTACACTAACATAAAAACAGGATAGGAATGAATGATGTTTGCAGCATAGAGAAACATTTATTTTCTTAA
>VZTR01013036.1:71982-82487 GCA_013400775.1 Chaetops frenatus | reverse complement strand
TTTTTTTTTTTTTTTTCTAGACAGAAGTTTTCAAGTCTTAAAACAGTTTCTAAGGAAATTTTATAACAGCTTGATTTTGACTTCGTATTGATTTTCTTTAGAGAGAGTAAAATAAAGATTTATTTGTTCCATTTCAACATCAAAAAAAATTGGTGACTTTTTCTTTGACTGAAACCTTTCCAATATACCTTATTAAGAATAATAAAAATATACTAAGTAAAGATACATCAATTTTCATTACAATATTTACATTTGTATTTAACCAATAGATTAACTTGTATAATAAAAATATTCTCTAGTACTTGCTCTGAAATGCTGGGGAAAAAAATTAGTACTGAATATCTCCTGTGTTGAAGTTACATCGGTGAAGAACAGATATTAACTAGCAGTTTATCCATAAATATGTAAATTTATAGTCCTAAATTACTTGATTAAAAAATATCAGACCAAACTCTGTTAGGTCATTATCACTTGCCAAAACAGAGTTTAGATTGCTGAAATTTAGATTGAAAGTTTATTGCAGTCAAAGTAAAGAAATTATCTATATGTAAATCAACCTAATTCACCTGAACGAAACATACCTATGGAAATTAACAACCTAGATTATAAAGATAATTGCTACCACATATTAAAACATAAAAAGAAATACATATTTCTTACAGGAAGTATAAGATCATTGGCTATGACAGATGTGAAACATGCATCATTTAATCACTGTTTACATGTTCAAATACTTTAAGTTTTTTTAGCATTCAATGACACACTGATAAATATTTTAAATAATTTGCTTTGTATTGAGTGTAATAATTTCTTGCATAATAATATATTCTACATACAGTAGATACAGTAAATGAAATTTTCTCTTAAATTGCTTCTGCAAGGTTTAGTGGTGTAAATGTCACTGAAAACTTAATTCCGTCCTAATTGGCACCATCACTATAATAGTGAAGAAGAAACTTTGTGGATCTTCAGGTGTTCTGATGAGGAAGTGTTTATCAGATTAGAGACTTCTTTCGTCTTTGACTTTCACCTTTACATGTGCAAAGTTGGATTTAGGTATCATCAATGGAGGCGTGGGTACAAGAGGATACAATCTTTATGCCTCTGATACTGTCAGTGAAAGAGGTGCTCAATTTCTCCAAAAGGCATTTGGTTAAGTGGCTATTCAGGTGTCCACCTGTATGTGGATGAATATTTTCCTCTGGGCTCTATTGATAACCATGATTAGATCTCCACTTGAAGTAAGGAGAGGATAGATATGCAGGAGCATACCTGACACTTCCATCCAGAAACCTAAACTCAGGGTGCAGAAATTTAGTAAAACTGATTGAGAATAAAATTATTGTACTCCCATCAACTCCTGCCATGCAATGTTTATTAATCTCTCTCCTCAAAAAAAAAAAAAAATCTAAACAAAAAAAAAAAAAAAAAAATAAAAAAAAAAAAAAAAAAAGTAAAAAACCCCCAAGAAAACCAACAAAAAAAAATCCCCAAAACAAAAACTTAAGAACAAAACAAAACAAAACCCAAACCCATCAAATATGTAATGACTCTTTATGTCAATAAAATGCACCTGGTTTCAGTGTCAGAGTAGATAATCTGGAAATAAATTAATTGTCCTTTACTACCTTGTCCAGTCCAAGTAATAGTGTGACCATGAATTTCATTCTCATCACTAAGTTACACTTTGGAAAGACCCACTTTAAACAAATATATTGTTATCAAAACAAGAATGTACAACAATTTCAACAAAATAATAGTTGAATGCCTCTGTCTGTGTTTGAAAAATGCAATATCACTGTCATAGTGTTATTCCTCTAATAATGGAGAGAAGGTGTAAAGAGTAGAGCTTTAATATTTGTAAGGATCTGAAGATAAAAATCATTATTGAATTTGGTATCACTGAATACAAGATGTCATAAATATTTAGGAGTTTTATGTGCAGGTTAAGCGAGAGCTACTGAATAAGTCTCATCTGGAAAGGGTGATTGTTTTATTAGCTAAACAATTTGTTTTCAGTGATTGCAAAATTAGTCATACCTAAATAGATAAACCTTTTATGTAATTGAAGGAATAGACATCTGGTGTTTTCTTAGGATTTTCGTAAAAATATTCCCTTGGATTTCTTTTTTTCATGTAATTTCATTCTTATTTAATTTTTTTTCACTATAGAGATCATTTCCTTCTCACTTCAGGATTTCACATACTGAACTACAGGAACAATTGCTGTAAACAGCATTTTCTTTTAATGTGGCATATTTAAACAGGCTGATGTTTTAGTTCTTGTCTGAGTGAATATGAATCTCAGTTGCTTAGAGAACACAGTCTTGTATGCAAATTGTGCATTTAGAAGACAGCTATAAATCTGTGTATACTGAATCCTGATTTTTAAATTATGTTATTTTAACCATTCTCTAATTAAATAAATAAGGCAAATAATTCAGAGCTAGCTTCAACAAAGTCATACTCTCTACTACCTGATTATTTCCCTCACAAGCTACCTAAGAATACACAACAAAAAAGGGGAATTTGTTATTTACTGGCTTGATGTTAAAACATATTTTGCATTATGTGGTCCTTTATAGCTTTATACTGTCCCTTATACTGCCAGGAATAGCAAGTCACAGCAAATGTCTGCAAGTTTTAGTGATGGGACACTGGGCAGAACAATGTAAAGCTCATTATGCATAATAGGTAACCAAGTTTCCAGAAGTAATTATTTTCTTCTAAAAAATAATTTAATGTAATGAAGTATGCTACTGGAAATCTCACAGCATTTGGAAAAGGGTCTTTCATCTTATAATGCTCTTATTCCTGTAATCCTGATGACTTTTTTCTCTCCCATAATGTTTTCCCATAGAAGAAAAAGTGTGACTGATTCAGCTACAGGAGTAATTTGGAAGTTAGATGTAAGAAGTAAGAAAGTTTGGCAAATTGCTTTGTTTCTATAAATGTGAAGTATTGAAAACAACTCATGAATGTTGTTCAACTTTTCAACCAGGTTTACAAAGATACTGTTCATGATCTATGCTTTCTTTTACAAAAACTTGCAAGCTCATGGAAAGAGTATATTTAAAGTAGTATATGAAAATACTACTACTACTACAGGTAGAACTGTTTTTAGGTATGTAAATATGCATATTTGCATTATAAAATTATTTGTTATCAACAACTCAATCTTTCTAAGTAATAAATGGTTGCAAAATATTTTTGCCATCATTAAGTCATATGCCAATAGCCTAATACTGATTTATTTTGCTCTATGTGATAAGAACTTTCCACAAATTTTGTCTAGATCAAAAGTGACTAAGTTAAGCAATTTACACTATGAAATATTTGTTGATATAAATCATATATAGCAGAGGAAGAAACAGGGAAATTCTGTTTTAATCTTCGGTCTTGGAGGCTTGCTTTGAAATAAGCAATAGAATTTTTCTTTTCTTAAGCTAAATATTGCTGAGAATGGAACCAATTTTTTTCCCAAATATCTTTGTTAAGCATTTGAAAATTGCAACACTCAAACTCTCTAATCTCTTGCTGAAAATTAATTCTGACACAAGGAAATACCTAGTTTCTTGAGATCCAGTGCCAAAACACTGAAAGAAATCTGTCAGAATGAACCTTGCTCCTTTAAATTACCTGTGACTACATTCAAATTTGCATTTAGAAGAGAGCATATGAGTGTGCAACGAGGATTGCAGGCTGGATGGTGTGAGCAGATGTTGGACGGCTGCCAGTGGCTGGTACCCATCAAAACCTGTGCTCCTCCTACTCACATTTCAATACAGGCAAACAATTTTACCTTTTCTCCAAACTTAGTGCCTAAATGGTAAAATGTACCCTTTGCTGTTTAATTGCATTTATAAGGGAATGGAACATTTTTGAAGACACAGAGGTACCATGAGACTCTGTAAACAGCAGGAATAACCTTTAAGCCAATGTTCAAATGACTACATCTCTCTTAATGCAGTCTTCTCTTCTAAGGCTACCTGGACATAGACATTAAAGTAGTCTTTTGGGAGATACTCTTCTTGAGTTAATGTCTAAAAATAACATAATTGAATTCGGGGTTTCTTTGTTTTCTCCCCTGCCAAGAAGAGTTTAAGTGCATTGGCTACCTCTTACCAGACCTGCAAGCACTAAATAATTTTCAAACTGAACACGTATGATATATAAGGTCTCTGAATCACTGCTCTGCTCAACAATATATTTAAAAATTTAAGCAGCATACACACAATCAAACTTGAAGAAGCAATGATCTTAGTAAGCCTTGTAACTATGATATGTTGTTTCTCTGAAATTCCTTTGTAGTTCTGTAACAAACCCCATTTTTGGAACAGCAATAAAATGCAGCACATTCATTATTCAACCTGCAGTCCAACACACAGGTGAAAAGAGACACTAACTCTTCAGTGAGGTTAGAGTTGTTTACATGCACCTGCATTCTTCACATAACTAACAGAGCTGGAAGCACCCAGTCAGTTACACAGTGCTAATTATGCATTTTATGCAAGAAAAAGAATTGAGAGAGCAGAAGATTACTTTTAAAAGTGTCTTTAAAATACACACCATGCCAGAATAATGTGAAAAGAAACAAAAAGAACCCTCAAATCCACCACCAACAACTAAAAACTCCCCAAAAAATGCAACTTTAAAACAAGAATCAAGTGGACAAGTGTGTTCCCTTGAGATTTATTTTTGATGAATGAAATACATTCTAACTCACACCAAACTGTAAAATACACTTGTGATAAAATACTAGTTTTTAGAAAGCATTGTGGAAAGTACTTGGAAAAAAACATGTTCTTTTCTTCTTGCAGGGATGCTATAAGAAAAAGAACAAAACAATGTCCCCAACAGCCAATTTTTGAAAAGCAAAAAATGTGTAAAATGTTCTGACTTTTCTCCTATTTCTGTTCTCCTAGTGATCCTCTTCTATCTCATCCCATCCTTAAGCCAACTTATAAATTAACAGTTACAAAGTAAGCAATTTGTGTTTAATTCAATTTGATGGAACTGCATTCAATTTAAATAAGGCAGCAGACATGCAGGGTATATGCAAAACACTTTTCATGCATGGCCATGCCTGTCTGTAAGATAGCCAGAAGTTACTGGGGCATTTGGCACTGTGAGATTTACTAGCATTAAGAAATTCACTCCATCCCAGTTTGTGGTCACAATGCAGTATGAAGGGATTCCTAATCACCCCTCGAAGTCTCAGTGTGGAAATGGTTTGAATCTTCTGATGGTCATGTGTCCCATTGGCATAATTTCATTTTTACTTCTAAAGTGTATGAATTCGTCATTCAAGACATAATTTATACTATTTTAATAGCATAGCTCAAGGCATCCTGGAGATTAGTTTTCAAACAGAAATTAATGGAAGAATAGCTTCTTACGAGAAAGTTCTATAATTACTATATAACTATTATATAAGGGTATATATGTACATAAGCACTACAGATCTTCTTTCCATTATATAATTTTCTGTTTATTTTCAATCCTCTTTGGGGATATAGGATGGTATTTCATGACTGGTAAAAAAAAAAAACCCCAAAACCCAAATAACTAGTATTAAATTAAATGGCTAGAGCAAAGAACAAATGCTTTGACTATGAAACTCTTTGCATTTGAAAGAGTCTTTCTAGAAAAGTGATAGAGAGCCATTCATTACTTCCTTAATCAGATTTGGTTGCTCTCTTGTATTTTTCAGGAGTCGCATTTCCTTCTCTACTGCTTCTCATTCCTGTTGTTGTAGAAGTCAAAGTTTTCTTAAAATTTCCCTGGAATATTTCACTGAGTTGTCTTTGTGACTGTCCACTTGTTGAGGAAAAGTAATTCTATGCAGGAGGGAAGTGGAAAGAGAGGACAAACTGCTCCTACAGATCATTTACTCACATCTCCTGGAAGACACAACACAAAGGCCCACTTGGTAACTATTTCCTTGTTTCTCTTATCTCACCACTTGTTACTGACAAAGAACCAGTAAATATTTCCTCCAGTTATAATTATTTTCTTATTTTTTTAGTGAAGAACACTTTCTAATTGGGCATTATTCCACTTATATATCCCAAAGTTACTTTATCAAAGTGGTTTCCTTGTTTGTTTGTTTATTTACCCAGTAGTGCACATCATTTGATGTTTTTATTTAGGGAACATGAAACATAGAAGTGATTTTTTTTTTCCTTATCTTTGTTTGCTTGTTTTCTTTTTGGTTTGTTGGTTTTTTCTGGAGAAGTGTGTGAGGTTTTTTGAAGAGTAGAACACAAAACTCTAGGGAAGAACACTTGAAATAAAGCAAAGTTAATTGGAATGAAGCAGAACAACTGTGCTAGAAGAGACCAGAAGTGTCTAGATAAGCAAAGAAATAACAAGAAGTACTCCATAAGTTCATTTAACCTGTTTACAAAACTATGACTGTGGACAGGCTTGTCTAAATGTCTTTCCTCATGTGCTGCTTAGAATAGAACCACTCAGAATTAAAAGTGGAAGAGGTCATAAATCTATTCATAACACATAATGTGATGGATTTAAGGAAAATACATTATCAGCAAAATTTAAAAATGGAGGAAAAAACAGTTTGTGAATTGGAAGTTTTATTGCAAACAGACTGAACTTGCAGCTATGGAAAGACACTGACTTTTTTTACTTGTTTCTTGCTAAAATGCTCCAAATTTAAATGTTAAGCTTTTGAGAGATGGAGAAGCTACTGCTTAGAGAAAGGAGTAGGAAAATACTGACTTTTTGTTGAAATTACAGTGAACAGCAACTAAGAGTATCAGAAAAGGAATTTTATCATTTAAGAAAACATTGCTTTCAGCAAAAATTCTGTTTCCTGGATGTCTAAAAAACCTTGATGCAATCTTTATCCCCATAATTCAGGTTCTGGTGATCAAAGGTTTAGTTTGATGCTACATAGCTCTTTGAAAGTGGCTCAGCTGTGGTGATAAAATTATAGTTACAATGTGAGGTGTCCAGGCTGAAGTGTGGCATAATAAAAAGAGACAAAACCACAAATATGTACAATTGCTGAGGGTATTTAGAACTTTACAGATTCAAGCGGAAAAATACAGGCATGAAATATATTGTGGAAAAAATAAGTGGAATATAAAGGTGGCAGTTTAGCATCACCAAGTCTCAGCACAACTCAAGGGGAATTCTTTCCCAGCTGAATTCCTGGCTATCAAAGGCAATCTCACTGGCAGTGGGTCACAATATTAATCCTTAGCTTACTGTCTCGTTAGCTCTATGTATTTTTGTGTGCTCTTACCTTAGGTATATTCTGCTTGGGAAGTTTCTTTCTGCATGCGTGAACAAAAGGGTTCTGGTGGGTGAGTACTGCAGTGCATCTACCAGTGCTCTCCTAAATATTTTACCAGGACTAGAATATTTAACTGGCAATAAATGTCATCTTCCATAAAGCACCTTTTGACCAATACAACTATCAGAGGATTTTTATGCCAATACAGGAGACTACCAATGAAAATTGTTTCATTTGTTCAGTTTTGAACTAGGATGTCCAGGTGTAAAAAGTTATTGAACTCATTTAGTTATAGCTGGGTCATGTCTGAAGTGTTATTAAATGAAATAAAATTAGAGTTATCTCAGTAACTTTCAACCAGTCAGCTGTAAATGCTAATGCATGCATTCTGACTCTTAAATTTGAGTTGAAAAGTATTTATGGGATCACTGAGGAGGTACACATGCCTGTGCATTCTTGGATACACACACAAGGTAGCCTTAACCTTTGGTCTCACAACAGAGAATTTCACATAATTCACATCAGAAGTAGTTTCTGCCTCAATGCAACTGTATGTCATGATTTTATTTTCATAAATAAAAGGAAAGTGCTCATTAATTAATAAATTTATCACATTTGCATGTCTGATGTTAGCTCCCCCCTCCAGTCTTTCTCTATGATGCTAGGAGAATGCTGATACTGTCTTGATGATCTTTTCAATATTGTTTCTACAGCTGTTTGAACTCTCCCAACCCTCTAGCTTCCTAACCTCTAGCCTCCCAACCATCCCTTCACTTTTTATATCTACTCTCAGAGACTTCTTCAGGAAGTTAAATTTAACATTCCGAGAAAGAAACCACTGATGGTATTTATTAAAAAAAGTTCTCAGTTTACATTTTTCTTGGGTTCTTTTTGTCTTTATTGACACCATAATTTTCCCTGAAAATCCATCTCTTTGGCTCCTGCTCCACTGGTTCACACACACTCTTTAGAAGTCCTGAATGCTATGAAGACTGTAATTCTGCAGATAGATGTTGTTGTTGTTGTTGTTGTTGTTGTTGTTGTTGTTGTTGTTGTTGTTGTTGTTGTTGTTGTTTTGTTTGGTTGGTTTTTGGGGGTTTTTTTGGAGCAAACAATAACAGCCATATGAACAATTTGCAACTGTCCACATAGAATCACTGAGGCTGGAAAAGACCTCCAAGATAATCTAGTTAAACTTTTGATTGAATACCACCATACTCACTAAACCATATAATGAACTGTCATGTCTACTCATTTTTTGAACACTTTCCAGGGATGATGGATGCATCACCACCGTGGGCAGCCTATTCCAAAACTTAACCACTCTCTCAGGGTAGAATTTTTCCCATATATCCAACCTAAACTTCCTCTGGCTTACCATGAGGCCATTTCCCCTTGTTCTGTCTCTTTTGTCTGGAAGGAGAGGCCCATCTCTCCACAGCCTCCTTTCAGGCAGTTGTAGAGAGCAATAATGTCCCCACTGAGCCTCCTTTTCTCCAGGCTGAACACCCCCAGCTCCCTCTGCTGCTCCTCATCAGACTTGTGCTCCAAATTCTTCCCCAGCTCTGCTCCCTTCCCTGGACTTGCCCCAGCCCTTCAGTGCCTTTCTTGTAGTGAGCTGCTCAGAACTGGACACAGTACTCTTTAACTTCTATCTTCCTTTTCCTGCTAACCTTAGATACAGGTTTGTCCAAACTTGGCCTCTATTATTTCATTGTCTAGTATTATCTATCATAACTCTATTTATAATGCTAGTTTATGTGGCCTACTAAGTATGTTTATTACAGCTGATGTTCTGGTGAATGCTGTCAGCCTGAATCACTCGATCTTGCCTCCTCAGTCCAAAGTGAATTTTGCATGAAACCCTTTTTTCAGAGAGGTCTCTGCTCGTTATTCTGCTCATGCTTGAAACTTATGAATAATATGTAATTATAGTTACCACAAAAAAGAGTGAAATATTTACATATACATATATCTATATCTATATGTAGGTATGTATGTTTAAGAAGCCAAAACAAATGCACATTTACACAGCCAATGCAATTCCTTGTTCATAGCTGCTGTTATTCTATTAATTTCTGTTCTTCCAACATGTGTTGCTGTGCCCTTTGAAGCAGAAAAAACATTTTCTTTTTTATTGCTACAAAATCAAATCCAGTACAGTCTCCACTTTTGTGTCAATCTCCAGATGCTATAAAGAAAATAAGTAAATAGAGATGCCACTTGGGGGAGGGAAGCTCAGCATTTACGTATGCAAATTTGGGAAAGGAAAGTCTTTAACTATATCAGAACTTAAATTGATTTGCAAGAAGGGAAGGTATCAAACAGCTGGTGTAGAAGTAGCTATCATAATCTTCTCAGGAAAAAAACCAAACTCTTTTGTAATGTGTGTTGTGATTTTGCAAGTGATTTGGCAATGAAGCAAATGTAATTTTCTTCAATGAACTTTATTTTATGTATTTGTCTGTTGTTACATCTGTTGAAAGATAATCACATTTTTATTTACTCTGACCATTTTCATTGTGGTGATTGTTAAGTATATTTATTAACAAGCAATGTAATTTTTCTCTCTTAAAAAAAGCAATAACATATCAGCAATATTGTATTAGAGTTAAATCTTTTGAGTTAGTGTTGTAATATCAGCCTTAAATGTCTACCACACAGATAAAATTTTCACAGTACAATTGTCTCTAATTCTATGTCTATTTCTGTAGGTCTGGAAGAAAGAGGAAATGTAACCATCTTTTTTGTTTCGAGTCTTTTATTCAGCTTTGCTGTACTTGTTTTAGACAGCTGTAGGCTGTGGTTTTCTCCTTTTTTTTTTTTTTTTTTAATGTGAAGGATGTCTTATTTTAAGCCACGGAATAAGAAATGATAGAAATGTAAACTGATCCAATAGTCTAATAATTAAATGGAAATTTAATTCTTGGATCAAAAGCATGACTAAATAAATTACATATATTAGAACTGGCCAGAGAATGAAAACTGTGTTTCATTTCACTGTTTCAAAAAAGTGTTGTTTTGAAGCTTTTTATTTTGTTTTTTTTTTTTTTATTTTCATCCCTGTCACCCCTAAAAAAAAACCCCAAAACTAACACAAATTAACATTGTAATTTTTTCATAAAATGGATTAGATTTGGAGTGTACACCTCCAAATTAATAAAAACGAACAACCAAAACCCAGTCCTTTCAAGAGAAGTGACCTAGAGATTTTGATTTGGGCCTCAGACTCTTTTCTATCTTA
>VZTR01013036.1:46457-71927 GCA_013400775.1 Chaetops frenatus | reverse complement strand
AACCTTGTTGAGTATCATGAGCTTTCAAAGCTCAATAATTTATCCTCCGTGTATTTTGAGTAAAAGGCATTTCTTCAAACATTCTCCCATTTGTGCTAGTAATCTGCTATTGCTTCTCTTCTACTGAGAAGAAAACCTCATTCTCTGCACAATGAAAAGAAACTGAGAAAGATTTCTCCATGTTTCTTTCTTGATTTTGAAAAACACAAAGAGGATTGTGACTGGATTAAGTACAACCTGAAAAAAAAAAAAAATGCNAAAAAAAATGCCCAGATTACTGCAAGGTGTCAAGTGAGCCAAACTACCCTTACAATTATCTTTCTGTCAAATACTTCAAAGTCAGTTAGTTCTGTGTGAATAGCATTTGATTACTGAGAAATAGACCTCTAGTTCTTGTAAGTAATAACAAAATAGGTATTTTGGAAAACCTAGTTTCTTAAGGATAACAAACTATTTCAAGTGTCATTCTACAAAAGAAATAAACACTATTATTTTTATAACTTGAGAAGGTTAGCCTTAGCACTAAAAGATGTATTATAGGATTAGCCAGGCTTTGTCTGAAACTGTGTGAGTGATAAAAGATGTGCACAAAAGGATGGATGCATTTGTGCTCAACAGTATAAAGGATTTAGCACTAGTATTTTTTTTTCAAATAAAGACAAGACAGTTTTTGGCAGAGACTAGTGACTTCAGGTATATTTTCATAACAACAGAAAGAACAGAATATTTATGGAGCAATCAGAATAAAAATCAGGGAAAAAATTACCTAAAACAGAAAAACAAACAAAAAAACCACCCCAGACCAACTCAACCCAGCAAAACCCCTTCCTTCCCTTCTCAAAAAAGAAAAAAAATAGAAATGCATAATCAGCATGGAACATTTCAGGAATTTTGGCAGTACATGAACATGTTTGAATAATGGCTACAGAAGCAAGAATAATTTCTTCCAGCAATAATAACAACACCACTATTCTTGTTGGTTTAGTTTTGGTTTTGTTTTTTTGGGATATAATGTTGCTTCATTATATGAAAGTTGGTTAGTCCACTAGAGTGAGCCTGGGCAGTTATTTCAAAGTACTGTATTATTCAAATATACACATTTCTGATAAAGGGGAAAAAAAACCCATTTTCAACATTTCCCACTGTGTTACTAGGAGATGGCCACAGCTAAAACTTACATGTATTCATATTAAAGACACAGTGGTTCTTCCCTTGAAGTAAGACTAGTCCATTAAGAAAACTGCATATCTGCTTTACTTTTGATCTGGCACTGAGGAAAATTAGTGCTAACCAATAAAACTGTCTGGAGAACAAAATGTTAGTACTAATGACATGACGTTTCCGTTATCCTAATTACAGAGAGTTTTATTACTGCTGTTTCTAACCCTTTTTTGATAGATATGAGTAGTGGAATTGCTCTATTTGTGCTCCTGGATAACATCTGATTTACTTGCATACCAAGGAAATCCAGATAGGGCATTCTGAGACTCCTCTCTGATGTGTACTAAAATAAGATAGGTGTGAAAAGCAAGTGATTTGGTTCAAAGAGTACATTTGAAACAAGACAAAATACTAATTTAGGTGAACCTCTGTCATCTAGAGCATTTACAGCTCTTATTAAAAATCTCCAGTTTTCAGAAATGTTGTCTAAATTGGTAGAAATAGCTTTTAAAAATGTCACCCATAAAACAAAACTATTTGTTGTAGCCATAGTTACATGGCAGGTGCAACAAATATGCCATTCTCAATCTTCTTCCAGTGTAGAATCAACTTGTAAGGGAACAAAATTTGTAATTATCCCAAACCACACAATGTAATAACACATCTTATGATCTCACTGCCATCTTCAGCCATTTTGGAATTCATGCTCTAATTAAACAAGGATCAACTACAGAAATGAAATTTTAAAGTTTTGCTTGGCCTTTACTCAGGTAACACTAAAAGCCAAAAGATCAGAGGAAGTGTTTTTTGTTCTTTCATGCTACTTCCACAGCTGAGTTTTGCTTTCTTTATCTTTTTCTTCTTGCAAATGCAATAATGTTTTTGATAACTTTTAATGGAATTTACAAGATATATTTTTATCAATGAGATAGAAGAGGTGTGGGATTTTTATCTCTTAAGAAAGAGACTGATAAGGATCAAGTTATGACCTTGTTATTTAGTGCAAAGCAGGCAGAAATCAAAGCTGGCACAATTCTCCATCAGTGTGCTAGCTGAAGTATCTCAGTGTAAAGTCCACATGTGAAAATGTCAGAGAGCAAAATGTACTATGGGAAAGAAGAACGAATAAATGTTTAGCTAAGACCACCAATGTGTAGCATAGAGAGGCTAATTCTGTGTGAACACTCTTTCTTGACACCTAGTTATACCACACTGGATCAATAGCTCATAAAATGTTGTTTCATTGCAATTAAAATGTGCTGAATTCCTGCAGACAAGATTCTGTTCCAAGTGACTAAGAGTTAAATTTCTGCATCAGTCTGGGACAGAGCACATGTTATCAACTTCTTAGGCAACTACAGAGTGTAAGAAAACTTGCCCAGAGAGGACATGCAGAGTAACAGTCTTCCTCACCATCCCTAGAATATAAGATTAGGGCCAGACTCAGCAGGAAATTATTAGTTAGTGATCTTAAGCCCTGAATGAAATGTCTACTCACAGGTTTATGTCAAATTCTAGCCAGATCATTTCAGTTCCAAGGTACTTTCTGTTCAACAGGGACATTAATGAAAACAGGGCCCTTTTTTTTCTTTGGTTCTGTAATTTGACATGATACTATAGAATCAAAAATGAACCTCCTGGTTCTTCAGCTGCTGTGTTGCTACTGTCGCTGACAGTCCTTGGATTAATTTCTGTGGACTAATAAGGATGAAGTACAACAACAGGAGATAAATAATTGAAAGAATAGTATTTTTAAATAAATGCTAATATTCTGCAAGACAAGAAATGTGCTTTTCACATGAATAATGCAATACCATTTGTGTGTACTCGTATGGATGCAGTATAATTATCAGGTAGACCTTGTGAGAAATATGTTCCACATTATTCTCTATGACTACTAGGGGAAAAATTCTTCAGAAAAGAAAACCACACTGCCATCTTGAGCATTAATTCCCTGTAATTTTGCATGCTCCTTCTTGTTTGGGAGAAAGGTACGGGGAGCTTATTGATATTTGAAAACAGAAATGTCTCTCCTTTACGTTGCATTGTCTTTTCAAAAGAGAAGACGCTGACACAAGCATGTCTAGTTGACACTTCTAATAGGTTTTCTTTCCTGGAATAGAATTTTTGGTCAAACCTGGACAGGAATTCCAGAGAGCAATAGCTTAAAATGGTAAGGTCTCTCCCTTATGAGAGATAAATTCAAGTTCTTGTTCTTTCTAATTCACAGGATTGATTCATCTTCACTAATCACGGTGTCTTCTTCCTACTGTCCTTGTCTGAATTTCCATTGCCCCAGCTTCATGGTCTTTGGGGTGAACTCAGTGCAGGTTTATCAGTAGATATGAGTAGACATTCCAGCATCTTTCTTGACTTGATAGTTCGAAACCCTTGGGCATGGATACTCTGGCAACCTGCTTCTCTGAGAAACCTCAGTTCATAACAAAAGAATTTCAACTTTTCATGCTGTTTGGAGATGTCTTGGGTTGTAAAATATAACCCAAATGTGTATTCTATTTTCATCTGTTGAACCCAGCTAGGAGATACTGTTATTGTAACTCTAGTGGAGGAGAGTGCAGATGCCTTCTGTTAATGAGACAACTGATAACACCAGATAAGGCAGTGCCTCCCCAACTCTTCCAACACCCATCCCTCCTCCAAGGGACATCACCCGTGAATGGGCCATTTAAGGCCTCTCACATGACTGATAACACTACATCATTCTATTGTGAGAGGCTCCACCCCGTGGGAGGAGCCAAAGCCTTTCCACCAGATAAAGCAGACCGGACAGAGGCCATAGGCAGCCTGTTTTCTACGGGACCACCAGACTGGACCTTTTTGCTTCAGGAGCATCTCTACTCCAACGGAGCCACATCTGACACCCCAGGAGGACTTTTGGACTGCTCCCAACACCCTGACCAACAGGGTGTCAGGTTTGCGTTCTAACTCTGTCAGTGGTTCTTTGTACTACTGTATTTATTTTATTTTACTCTTGCTTATTGTTGTTGTTATTTGTTTCTTCTCTATTAAATTGTATTTCTGACTTGGAGCCTCACTGGTTTTTCTTTCAAACCAGCACAGGAGACAAGCTATCTTTTACTGGTACAAACAGTCCTCATAAAACCCCAGCTGCTGAAAGGTGTAGATGTTTAAAAGTAGAGGCTTTCCCTCATCCTAACCCTGTTGCTGATCCAGACAGCTTTTTCTCCCTGTCCCAAATGCAAAGTTTTTCAGGCTGTGGCTGTGATCTGAACCCAGTTTTCCTGTCATCAAATTAGAAATAGAAGAGTAGCAATTTGTGTTAGCACTTATCACATTTCTAATCATGAGCACACATGCTAGAAAAGAATATAGAACAATCTTTGGCATGAGTCAATGTTCCACCAAAATTTGAAGTTATAAGCTGCCATGCACATATAACAGAATATAGAATATATCAAACTTATCATTCAGGTACTCTGAAGAACCTTTTCACTCACATCTAATGCACAATATTTTACTTTTAATATGATGTATGCTTTATATATTTAACAATTCCTGTTTACCCAGAATTTTGTTGAAAGGAATGGGGAGGAGGTGGGTGCAGAACAAGCAGTAGATACATTTGAAAGATATTAATATAGCAACAAACTAAACATGTCTTCAAGTTTTCTATGCAGAATGATTGAAGATCCATTAAACAAGCAATCAACCTCCTACCCTCCAAATACCAGGAAGGAATACACTGAATGAATCACACTACTCTTTTGCACAACAAGGTATTAAAAACTCTAGAATATGTTTTGAAATGTTTTATTTTAAAAATTAGATTTCAGTATGAAAATATCAAACCATAAATTATAGTGTTTAGAAACCAAATCTGGGTCTACATTTTCAAATAATAGGTTTCTGCACTATTTGCTAAGACTTCCTAAGGTTGCATGTTAGGTCATGGAAATGAAAAATACTAATTAAAATTTTGAACTAAAGGTCAACAATGTACTTATAAGGAGGTGTCACTAAATAATGTAAAACAAGATTGATGTAAACAGCCTTAAATCTGGCCTGTTAAAAGGACAAATTTACTGAACAGAAGGAAGAATAAACTGAATAATAGTGTCAGAGAAGTTGTCTCCCAACCTGGAAGCTGTGAGCCCAGGACTAGGCCTGAGAGTCAGAAACTTGAAAAGTACAGCTGGCCCCTCTGATGTATAACTGGGTTACACAGAAAACAGATATATCCTCAGATACCACTAAAAAAGTGGCAAAATCAAGGAATTGTAATGACAATTAATTTTCTGAAAAGGTGGAAATAATCTGGGAATATAAAATCATTCTGAAAAAATGGAAAACAACATCATGACAGGCATAAAGTCAAATGTAACAGCATACAATGGCTGTTCAAAGTGGTGATGTCCTATGTCCTGCTGTATATCAATGATCTGAAAAATACTAAATTTTTATACAAAGTTGAACCTCTGTCTCTGGGAACTTCCTGTGCTGCCTACACTTGAGGATTTGTGCTGTTATATTGATTATAAACTTGTTTCATGAACCATAAGTCTGTAGTAACCTGTTATATCTTCTGGGTTTTGCTGTCCTAGTAAAGTCTACTCCTCCTTGTTTTTGTTGTTATTTGTTGCTGGATAATATTGATCAACACTATATTATTAATTGCCATATTAATTTTTAGTATCTTGATATAGATCAATATAATCACAGAAGTTCTCGTTAGTGGTGATTTTGTGGTGGCCCACTTGCTAAAGTGCAGGACAGACAAATACATGCTATTTTATAATTTTCCTGTGGTTGGTCTTAAAAGAATTAGAGGGCTAAGAAATCACAAACATGGAATCCAGGTGTTCTGAGGTTTTACTACAAACCTAAAATTTGAGTAAAGTGAAATAAATTAAACTAAATTAAAAGAAGGCGGTCTTTGAACTACTCAATAAACTAGAGAAAATTCAGGGAAACAGATGAGGTGCAAGTTGGCTACAATGACAATAATAATAATAATAAGATAATAATTTTTTTTTTTTAGCCTGTTGTAAAAAATAAAAAGGGCAATGTTTTCACAATACAGAGAGGATTTTAATGCTTCATAACATCCCAAATTAAATCTCAAAATGGAACAAAGGAGACATTGGCTTGACATGGAGACATGGAACTAAACTAGAAAAAAGAACTCTTATTATTTAGAAACTTAAACTGTTAGTTTTTGTGTGCAAGAAGAATATGTACACAAGTCATTACTTGGTCAAGGGATTACCATGAAGGGTGGTGGCTGACCTACCACTCCTGGAAATCACTGGTATATTTCCACTTGTATAATGGATTTTAGAGCTCACTATGTGACTACATGAACTCCTGTGGAAATAACTTGTGACATATTAGCCTTCTGGAAATAACATTTATAAAAGGCTATTTTTCATACTAGTCAGCTGGAACATCATTATATTACTTGGTGCCATTTTGATCTCTCTTAAGTCACTCCTTTGTAGGACCAACACAAAATGAAAACAAATTTTTCATCTTTCCAGTTTTTTACACATATGGATGAATTATCAATCTTGGAATGACTAAAGGCATAAGTAAGTGTCCTGCTTTCTGGCTTCAGCCAGATATGTAAGATAGCCCTAGGCTAGAAAATGGCCCTTTCACACACTGGCCCAAAAATAAAAACTTTAAGTGAACCGTTATACTGTGAGCAAGTTAATTGATTCTTAATCAAAATTTAAAATTAATTTCATACTAAAATTGGTAAAGACAATGCAGTATTAATAAGAGTTTATCTCAGTTGTTTTGACTTTGCAAGCAGAGTTTATAAGAACGAATGAGAGTAACTCCAGCAGTGACAGTAACCCATCAGGCAATACACCAATATCTTAAGTGATTATAAAATATTTATTGTGATGGGAAAAAAAAAGAAAGTGACAGAGAGGGAGCATGACATTTGTTTTCAAAATATGCAAATCTCTTTTAAAATGTCATTATGAAATAGAAAGAGGAAATAAACCACAACTAACCTATTATGTGATCCATACTAGGAGAAAAACAGTTTCAAATTTACTGAGCAATTGTTCTATGACAGAACCAAAACTGTTCTAAATGACCATGAAATTATAAACCTTTCAGCCTGAATTCTTTAGTAATCAAAGTTTATGTTTGCTGTTTTGCTATGTTGTCCTTCTGCTGTTGATTTTAATTGAGGTTTTTTATCCCATAAAAGTGATCACTAGAAAAGAATGCTACAGCTTTCACAAGTGAAGTCAGCAGAGAGATTGTAATTGACTCAATCACCCAGAAGGAAATGTAGAAATGTGCTAGTTTTCATAAAGCACAACAGAGATTAAAATGCCGGGAAAGTAATAAAGCATAATAAATTAGTATAAGATTGGATTTTTTTTTTTTTTTTTTTTTTTTTTAGTAAAAGGAATGTTTTTGTTGTTGTTTTTCTTTTTTCCAATCGAATAAATTAAGTTGTATTAAAGGATTCTACCAATCATTTCAAAGAAAATGTGTACAAGTGACCTGAGGAAGGAATAAAAGAAAATATTTCAACTTTATCTGAAGGGAAATGGCAGAAGTCAAGAAACAGTTGATTTTGATTTGTCAAATATTAAATTTACAAACGCAAATTCTGCATTTCGTCTTTTTCTCTAACTTTCTCTTTTTCTTCGTCTCTGATGAAGAAATCCATCTTCTAATGGTTTGTCTTCCCCTGACAATACATGGCAGGACTAAAGTTAACATAAACTGTCAAAGATGCAGACTGTTAAACTTTTGCAAATAAACAAACAAACAAACATACAAACAAGCATCTTTCAATAAGGTGTGCCATATATCATTGGTTAAATGTGTAAGGCTTTCACTTCTGGAGAGTACCACTTGAAACTGCTGCTAAGTGTAACTGTTATTTTTTACTGAGGTCAGCATTCAGAATTAAAAACACTAGCAAAATAAAGTCTCCATTCAGATTAACTTTAAAATCAATTTTACTATTACCAGAACTACTGTGACTGTGCAACAGAGAAAGGAGAATTGGCCTAAATCCTCCTCCTAGACCTGAGTGAGATTTTTTTTTTTATTTGACTAATTCTAAACCTTTTTAATTTGATTCATTTTTAGCATATGTGTCAAGAATCTTAAGTCTGAAATTGTTTCCTTTTTCAGCTTTTATTTTCAGGAAAAAACAATAACCAATTGTAAACAATTATTACATTAATAAACAATTATTTTGTTCAAAATACATTTTATAAAAAAAGATTTTTTTTTGCATGGGAAATTTTTTTAGTTTTCAAGATTTTCTGTGGAAGTCTTAATTGATGTATCTGTTAATAAATGTGAGAGGGTCAGATACTGTGGTAGTTAGTGCCCCAGAGATTTCTGTAGAGATATGAAACAGTAAAGAAAAAAAGGTTTATATATTTACATACATAAGCATAAAGGTTTCTGCATTAAAAAGAGTTACGGTGACCACATCACAGGCTGGAATTAATGAAGGTAAGAGTCTATTATTTCATATTTGGTAATTCTTTAACTATAACATTAGTAGTGTTTCCATATTAATAAGGAAAATATAGTCTATTATTTTGTGAGGGACAGGTGTCCTCATAGGAGGCCCAAGTTTATCACAGAATTATGAAAATCTTCAGCATACAGAAGTTTTCAGAGGAATCTTCATATTTGCCTTTTCCATCTCCTGTAAACAGAATTTTTTGATTTTATGTGCAAGGCATTCTGATTTTCCTTGTTTTTTGACTATATAATCACAATTTCAGTGAATGTACAACTTCCCCCTTTTTCTGCCATTTAAGAACTTTTAGACAGAGCCATAGGATTTTGTGATCATTTAATGAAGATTTACTATTCTTCAGTGGTAACAAAACAGAGGTTTGGAAAACATTTACATAACTTCATGTACATGGTACATTATGGCACCAGAAGCCTCAGTCATACAAGAGTTTTTGGGGAGAGACTTTTTGGCTCTTGGCTCTACATGTCTACATCTTCCATTTCCTGAAGGCATGCACAAACTGTGCTCCAAAGCCCAGCACAACATCAACTACTGGCACATGTTGCAGTTCTATTACATCTGAAATACGAAGGATATTGGATCAGGCAGAGGAACAGGTTTTCTCTGTCCAAGATGTAAAGCCATGGGGGTATATTCCACATGAAAACAACTGTAGAAATGTGTCATAAGATAACAGTACCTGACTATTTCTAAGGGTGAAATCAACAATAACAGTTAATTGTTTAACATAAGCACTACAAAACCAAAATAATCTGCTGTGCTCTCTTCTATTTTATCTCAAATAGGAGTCCACAGAAGGTAATTATTCTAAAATAATGGGTTTGTTTGAACGCTACTGGCTCTGCTGACATTTTAAACTGTATGAATCTTAAATAAAACTCTAACACCAATTAACACATATTTTTTCATTATAACCAGGGAAAAAGTGAGCTAATACTGCTACGGCTCTTATGTCAAATGATGTGCCTGACTCATAAACACACAAGGGAGTAAATGAATGCTGTATGGGTAGTCTAACTTTCAAGTTGTTAGACAAAATTAAATTCAGAGGTTTCAGTCACTGTCATTTCACTCAGCTCTACAGGACCACTAAGTGTTGATTCAACATCTTTTGTTTTCCTTAAACCTATGGATATATGGATATATATGGGTATATAATATGGTAATATTTTTTCATATTAGCACATTATCTGAAATAATTGCAGGTGCCAATTTTTTTCATGGAATTTGTAATTAGCAGGGAATTCTGATTAGTTTCCTCCCTTGTGGAGATTTCCCATTCTTCCCACTGATGGAGACTCCATCTTTCTCAATGCCCTTTATTAAAACAGACTTCTGTTAATAACATTGTCTCCCCACATTGCATCAAAAAAGCCTGCTGTCCCCTATCAGGCTCAGAAATTCCATTTAGTTGCTCAGCTTTTCTTGCTATTATTTACAGAGAGTTTTGTTCACATCACCTCTTGTTTATCTCATATGAGGATGAAAAGGCCAACTTTAGAGTTTACTGTGTCACCCAGTTCCTAATATAACAAAAAGTAAAATAACAGATGTACACAAATGTGTTGAACAGAACTTCTACAGACTGACTCAAATTCCATAGTCTGGTAGGCATGGTGGATGCCACATCATATTCCTTTTCCTGCAAACTTTTGATTGAGGAAAACTTAATTACTTTCAAAGGTTTTTGAATATGTAAAAAAAGCCCCACAAACTCCAAAGTGTGACTTTTGCCCAGAAAATGTAAATGCTATGAGCTTGACATAAAAATAGGTCAAATGAAATTGAATTCTGCTAAACAGAAGGTCTTATACATGATTCTTTAAAATTTTGAAATATAGAATTATTCATTAACTGTTTGGAGAACGGCAAGATACTACAGCAAGATGTTTGCATTGTTAGCAGGAAATTTCTGAAAAGGAAAGAGCAAGAGGAAGCAGTAAAGCTAGGATGATGAATAATGAAGCAAAGATAAGTGGGTAAGTACCTGGTAGCACTGAGACATTTGGGATATGTCAGATGATGGATGATTTTAAGACTTACCTCAGTTTGTAAGGTTCTGAAGGACAGAAAGAAAAGCATGTGAGGCTGAAAGGGCCATGTAAGTGACCGTGGCTAATTCATCCTTGCCCCCTCCTTACCAAGTTGCTCACAGAAACATGGAACAACAGAGTTTTAGGCTAAGAATTTATGAAGCATCCTATACCTTCAAAAAACTTCAATTCCCTTGACTATGTAACAAAATACTAAAACCTTGAGTTTTACCATAAAAAAAAAAAAAAGGCAGCAAAGCTAGACACTCACAAATACACTTTGCTGTTGTATTTGTTAAGTGTTTTTTCTTCTGTAATATGCAGTTATTAACAAAGATGTAGCACTCTGCAGGTAGAAGAAGCCACCTGGTTTTATATTACCCTTTTCTGTCCTCAAAACTGATGATTGACACAATGACTTCTTAAATTAGATACATCCATTACAAATTACTTCTAATCAGTTTGTCTTCTTTAGAGAAATGTTTGAGGCAGTTTTAGAGAAAGAGAAAATTGGGGCTGAGGGCACTGATCTCCAAATCCAAGCTAATGCTGAGTCTCACTTGAAAAAAAACTCCTATGAACATAGTCACAGAATCACAGAACAGATGGGTTTGAAAGACATCCCTTGGAGGTCGTGTTGTCCAACAACCCAGCCCAAGCAAGGCTACCTAAAAGCAGGTCATAGTCATGTCCAGATGCCTTTTGAATATCTCCAAAGGTACCCAAAATCTTTGGGTAGCTACAACTTTCGCAGTCCCCTGGGCAACCTGTGCCAGGGCTTGATCACCCTCACAGTCAAAAAGTGTTTCCTGATATTCAGGTGGAACATTCTGTGTTTCAGTTTCTTTTGATTTATTTATTTTAGTTATATTCAGTTTATTTATTTTAATTTCAGTGTATTTCCTCTCATTCTGCCACTGGGCACCATTGAACCTGGCTCCATTCTCTTAAAAACAGTGGTTGATTCAGTCACGAGATCTCAGTAATGTTTACATTTAGTATTTCTGGCCTACTGGTTGGATAATATTGCCTTATTAGGAATTCAGATTGCGTGTCGAAATCATGGGGAAAAATGAGCAAAATACCTTAAATTTAGTCAAATTAAAAGCTTTCAAGGTCTTAACTTTAAAAATAAGTTACAGTATTATATAAATACTATCATTCTAGTTGCTTAAATGGAAAAATATTTAGTCACATAAATAAGAACAAAAAAGCCTCCTTTTTCATTATTTATCAAATCATTAACCGCAAATGAATAAATAGTATACTAAATAGCATACTAATATTTTATGTTAAACTCCCTTCCTTATAAAACTGAAACTGATGATGCTATTTAATTTATTAATACTGTTTTGAGTATTCTAGGAAAATTACATTAAAATAGCTCTATGAGTTAGAATGTTAGAAAATTTCTACTGTTTTTATACAAATACTTCTCCGTTGTCTGTACAGCTTTTGCTGAGTTAATTCTATACTAATGGCACAGATATAAAGTGAAAATGGATGCTGCTAGCCTAAACGACAATCCTGCCAAGAAATTAATTGCAGAAGCAACAATTAACATATATTTAATTATCAAACTGTGCTATAGGGGAAAATAAGTACTTTTGTAGGAAAGGCTGCAGAAAGGTAAAAGTGTGATACTTAAAAGATTTAGAAAATTTCTATTGACTCAATTTAGGCAGCATGGTGGAAAATGTATATTTAAGTCGACACAGGAAGAGTAAAATTAAGAGCAATAAATCTGGTTAAATGAGTCAAGGAAAAATATTAAAAAATACATCATCTCTTAAGCCACAGGATCTTCCATTGTGGAGCATTTAAATAAAAGGTTGGTAAGTACATCGTATTTCCAGTACATTTGAATATTTTTACCACATCATGCTATTATTTTATGCGATCTTTTCACAGAAACTTATTTTAGTTTTGCTGACACATATATTGTTATAACCATTGCATAAGAAAATACATTAATGTCATGTTAACTACATAGTTATGGAAATAAAAGTACCAAAACTAACACAATGAAGAAATAAAATATTCCCAGACTTTATCACACCTTAAAAATATCATCAACCAATATTCATAAAAAGTATGCAAATACACAAAATCAAGTTCTAAATAAATGATGAATGCTGTGAAATTAACTCTGCCAGAAAATGGGAAACACCTCTATAAAAAGAAATAATTTTTTTCAAAAATAATATATGTATGGCATCTGGTAGTACAAAGGACTGAAGAAATATATAGAACAGGCTGCTCAGATACTGTGGCAGTGTAGGCAAGTGGAATTTCTTATTCATAACTTGTGAAACTGTCAGCTTTTAGCAAATTTCACTGCCTAATATCAGAGACTATGACATTAGAAATCTCATGGTCTTGTCTGTCTGCTCCACAAAACTGCTTCCTCATGCTGGAGCACTCAGTGATGGCCACAAGAGGCTTTCCCACTGCCTCAGCAGAACTGGAAGACTTGACAGAATTCTTCATTTATGCCTTCAGCTTTGACATGCAGTCCTTCAAAATGGGCCCCATTTGCCAGTGTCCTTGAAAAAATTTACAAGGTTGACAAAATAAGAAGATGGAAAAAGGGTACTCTGGAGAAGAAAGTAAATCTGGCAAATAGCACCTTCTAACTCATTTTTTGCTTTGCTCATCATGCTCTTCGTCTACCAATTGTGACTGCTATTGCCATAATAGTACTTCTCTATTCTTCAACTTTTTAGTGGGTTCTTTGCCAAGTTGCTGGATGCTGCTGACACTCAACTCAGACTGACACGCCTTCACAGTACAGGTCATGCATCAAAGCTTCTACTTGTTTTTGACCAAGGAGAGATGAGCAACAGCCTACAACCAATTTCAGGGTATTGAAAGCCAGATGAAGTCACGTGTCAGAGGTAGAACCGGCTCAAGAAGGGCAGTGCACATCTTTCTGTTGCCTTATTGTAGCCTTGGAAAGCATTATCAGTGCCTGCTGGAAACCAGATTCGTTAGACATTTACAGGTTTGTGAAACAATGGTTTAGCCTCAGTAAATCCACTTTAAAACCATCAATACATTATATACAGGAACAGGCCAGGAATTTTTTTTTTACTTTAAATGGCTTTATAGGCTGCACTGTACTAGGCTTCAGTATTTTGTCAGTCAGTAGTGGCCATTTGTTCTTTCCATCACTGGCTAAAATGTCTTTTGTACTGACAGTGGTTTCAAAGATACAGTGTTTATGTTTGAGGTCAATATTCTACAAAATTTTATCAAAATCTGAGTTTAGAAGGTGTCTAATTACTTGCAGTATTGGTGATAATGCTTTATCCTACCATCCTTACTATTCCCACAGGTAGATCTTGTGCATCCTCTGTTGCTGAAATGGAATTAATAATTGGACATATAAGAGTCAGCTGCAGATTCTCAGTTTTAGGAACTGCCAGACCTGGTAGCCTGGCTGAGGTGAGGTTGCTAAGGATCCATAATAACCCCTCATGTGACTAGGGATACCCTCTATGCCTCGATGTGTACAGGGATCAGGCTTTTATCACATAACCTAACACCCAGGTACCTGTTTTATAATCAACATAAATGTACATTACAAGCAGAATCACCACATGAAGCTGTGCAAGAAAGGAGTCCTGAACAGTCCCAAAATAAAGTTGCTGTAAGTGTTACTGTGACTTCTATGAAGTGACAGCTCTATCTGACACCATCCACATACACACTGCGAAGTCCATCCCACTTGTATTTTTCACACTTTTTTCTTCATTTCATTCCACAGCACAGCTCTCCATGAACCTCTGCCCACAAGATCTCTTTCCCCTTCAAAACACATTTCTTCATCTCTCCCTGCTTTCTTGCAGATAGAGGGATTTGTCTCCATCATATTGATGGAAACCTCCCCACCATAGTGTCTGGAACATTCAGTTCTGACAAAATTTTCCTTGTATCTTGGGTAGAGCTCTTTACAGACATCTTTATAGAAAAAAATACTCTTGGCTTTGCAAAATTATCCCATCATCTTCACACTCAGATAAAGTGCCTATTCTTCTTCCACATGCTGCAAGTTCAGTTTTTGGCCTAGGTAAGAACTGGGATAGCCAAGCCTGGTGCTCAAGTGACAATAAAATGATTATCTGGCCCTTATATTATACAAAGCATTTCTGCTTTGTACTGCCTGCTCCTATTATTTTTCGGATTTTAGTTATAAGTCTCACTGGCTGGCCAGGCCTAGCATGTCTGTGATATGGTTTCATCATTGTCATCCTCTGTGAGCGAGTATGGAAACGAAATAAGGTAATTCTGCAGTGGGGTGAGGAGGACTACGAGCCCACGGAACCAGGATCGGCTGAGGTCCCTTGGAGGGAAGAGCCCTAGGGCAAAGACCAACGCCCTGGTTGTGGTGACAGCGAGGGCCTCTCCCAAGGTGCCCTGCAGCAGCATGCAGATCTACCCCAGTTCTCTTTCCCCAATATGTCCAGGTCCTAGAATGTTTTCCCTCCTTCGGCCCCTGTCTGGCCCTGGCTCCTGAACCAATCCCTCCCTATGCTCCCATTGGCCCAGGTGCCATGACCCCTCCTGTGTACCAGCCCTGAGCCCTCAAATCACTGGTCCCTGATGCTCTCTCCGCCCCTACCTTCCCTGCATAAAACCCTTGTACCCTCCCCTTGTTGTTGTTCTTTGTCACTGGATCCCTTCACCTGTGGCTGCAATAAGCCCCGTGGAGCCCCATACAGGAAGCCTCCTCTCTTCTTTTCGCCGGAGGGTTGCAGAGCTGTCAGGGACGCGCTTGTTCCCGTGCCTGTCACGCCCAGCCGTGGACGTGCTTGCGGGAGGTTGCGGCACCTCACCAGCACCCGCCGCCGCAACAGTGCGGGGTAATAAACCCCACATGTATTGCCCTCAGGTGTCCCATGGAGCTCCAAAACCAGTGAGTGCTCTTTCCTGATCCACTGCTGCCTGAGTTTGTTCAGATGAAGGTTTCCAGACGTAGTATGTGATCCCTTTCAGTCAGAATCCCAGCTATTGACCAAACTCCCATTGAGACAGCCTGGAAATTACCTCCTGTAAGTTTACAGGACACAGCATCCCTGGCCATACAGGTGAGGAAGGACAATGCAATACGTGCTGATGGACTCAGACATCACAGGTAACATATAGAAGGTCCCTCCTTCAGCCTACACGTGGGAGGTCTTTAGTGGGTCTTGCCTGCTGGTGATAGCTGTGGGAAAGCTCCCATGTTGAGGAAGAAGTATGGGTGTTTTGTTCTTGAGGCACTATATGCTTGCAGCAGAGAGACAGACAGCTCTGATAACAACAGTTATGGTTAAAAAACTGATATCCACACAGGAAAGGTTTAAACAGCTGGGTGGTTTAAGAAATTACTACTCTTTCTTTCTGTCTTTCTTTTTTTATTAATATGTATAAATTTGTTTTACATGGAAGAGTTCTCACCTAAGCCAGTTCTTAGTTGACAAAACCTTGTTTAAAGATGCCAACAGCTAATTATTGCAGCCTTTAAATCTAGATGTAATTGTTGAAATAACTGTGGTTTATCACAGAAATAAAGGAATTGGCTTTTTTTACCACCTATGTCGCAAGAGAACTTTGCAATATTTAGATGACATGAAGCTGGAGGAGGTGATCCAGAAACACTGTGAATGCCTTTGCATCAATATCTGCTGGTGTTTGGAGAAAGCTGACATTCTTGATGCTTCTTAGTCCTTGAAAGAAGATGTGCAAGTGAAACACATGACTAACAAAGGTCTTACTCAGTCTAGAATTTATGTTAATCTGATTGAAAATATGCTAATATATATTTTAGACTGACAGGCATCTGTGAGTCAGAATTAGTGAAAAACTCTTCAGCCATGAAACAAGATGACAACCAACAGGTGCAAGATCAGTTCATTTTTAATGTTTGTCAGTCACAATCTTGCAGCCTGGATTAGCCTTGGCTCATATTGTCTCGTGCTGAATGTCATGGCTGTGCATGGAAAGAAAACAGGCAGAGAATCAAAGAACACAAGTTCATAGAAAACTAGATTTCATTAGTCTACTGACCAACAAGAAATTTTTTTTGATATGACAAATGTTATAAATATTAAGGGCAGACAGAGTGACTTTGAACAACCTAACAAAACAGTGAAAAAATATGCAGTGAAGAAAAATCTTTAACAAATTATTGTGTATATTTATGCAATATTCAAGAAAAAACTTACCTTGTTTAAGCATTGAGGGTGCCAGATGTGTGAGAGAGAGAACATATTCCCTACCTTCAAAACCAGCTCAAATGAGGAGACCAGCTTAAGTGGATAATGTATATAAAATCAGCAACATGAAGGTCATTTTAGCAATTAAAAAGATCAACTGAGTGGTAAGGATATTTTGAGTGGTACTGAAATAATTTTGTATACATGCAATCAATGAGCAACAAGTCAAAGATGCAGCAGAACAGGGTATCTTTGCTTTTATTAACTACAAGGGAAGCATGTCTACTTCCCAATTTAATTTCCACCTTCCTAAAAGAGCTTCACTGGAGGATACTAGAACTAAACATAACTAAGTGCATACAAAATAGAGGGGAGTTTTGTATGTTTATTTGGGGTTTTCTATTATTGTTTGTTTGTGGGTGGGATTTTTTTCCTAGACGTGTTATACTGAAGCCAAAAATATCTGAAAAGAACAGAAAAGTTTAGAATTTTAGGTTCAAGCATTTTGCAACAAGTACAGATTAAGACACATACCAGCCTGTCACTGTCATATTCAAGTCAATGAGTTAGGAGGAAACAGTATGAAAAATATTTTTAAAAAATAGATTAAAACTCTGAGGAGTCCTGTATACATTTCTTAGAATGACTAATACCAGAGAAGCAAGGCTAGTAATTTAAAATTTTGTCTTACTGAAGATGAAGTGGTGTGTAACCATACCTGAAAAGAAATCAGGAATTTCAAGGAGTCCCTTAAATTCCACAAATTCTCCCATGATCCCCTACCATGTCACAGGTATGACTCATTGGGCAGTATCTAGTCCCCTAAATACACATATCAATTGATATTTTGAAAGCTATAAAATACCTGGGACTTGTGCATGTAGCAGATGTTTGTGACACAGGACACCTACAAAATACTTGCGTGTTTCTAGACCAGTGGATGAAGGTCATAGGACACCTAAAATGGCACCAGGTGCTTTTAGTTAGGAAACTGAATCTAATTCCATGTCTTGAACAGAAACTGATAGCACAACACAGAGAAAGGCAGCTACCTTTGTTTTATGATGAAGCGAATTTGTTGTCACTCTAGGCAGACATGGGTGACATTATAGCTAGACTGAGGGGAAAGGGGGAAAAGAAGACAGTGCTTTTTCTCTTTTACAATGAAATATCAGTTCTGGGATAAAAATCCTAGTTTAGCTTTTAAAAAAAACTAAAAAAAAAAAAAACACTAAAAAAAATAAATAAATAAATAAATAAATAAAAATAGGATTGCTGCCTCTAGGAAGTCATAAGTTATGCCAAGCATTGAAAAATGTATTCATAAGCTGAATTAGAGTAGATGTGTTACAATTTTGAGATTGCAGTTACATGGAAGTTGTTAAGTGCAAAGCTTAACTGAAGAGGGAGATTGTGATAAAATTTCTTGGAAGTAGCAGTTATCAAAACCTCGGCTTTTGAAAACTGGAAACTTGGGGGAGGTTGCACACAGAGGCAGTGAGAGCATTTCAGTGAAGATTTGTCTGTGGGTCTGTGCTGAGTTCTGGAATAACTGGCACATTTTCCCACGGTTCTTCACATTGTAAGCACTAGAGTGGTTGAGGGTAGTTGGGACACCTGTCCCCAGAAATCTTAGAGCCCACCCTGACTAATTACAGCAATTCTATGAGTATGCAGAAATGAATCATAAGGAAGGATCTGAATGAGATTTCACAGAGAAATTCACCAATCAGATACTACATGTGCAAGTGCTGTACTGAGGACACAGCCCACAGTGATGAAGATTTACTTACTCAGACATAGGAACAAGGTCCAAAGGGTAGCAGATCTCTTTCTTAGGTCAAAGAAACAGAGATATAGGAATATTTCCTGTCTGTGTACCATCTTCATGCTTGTCTGTTACTAACAGAGAGAGAAAAGGCAGGAGAGAGCCTGGCGGGACACAATTTCAGCATCACTGAAGGAGCTTCTCATTTAGATTTGGGTTATTTGAGAATGAAAACTGAGTGCTGATAGGGCAAAGATAGAGGAAAGTAGTGTGTATAGATCTGTAGAAACTCTGCAAGTCACTTCTCAGGCCTACAAGCTTGTTTCTCAAATACTAAATAATAATAATAATTTGCATTACAAATAATCATGGATCTACTGTGACTCTATAACTGTCATTGAGAGACCCACACACATGAAATTTAGAAATCAATATGTGTATTAGACTTGCTACATCTAAATTTCAGCAGATACTCTTTTTCTGATATACCAAAAATAACAGTCAGGAGAGTTAAAAGAAATGCAAAACTGCTTTCCAGCTGGTTGGCCTCCAGCATGTAGTGGTGTATGGGTTCTTTTCTTCCCAGGTTTGGGACTCTGCAGTTCCCCATGTTGGATGACATCAGGTTCCCAACAGCCCAGGTCATTTTTCCAGTCTGTCAAGGTCCCTCTGGATGGCAGCACAACCCTCTGATGGATCAGCTACCCCTTCCAGTTTAGTGTCTGCAGCAAATCTACTGCAGGTGCACTCTGGCCCCTCACCCAGATCATTTAGGAAGATATTGAACCAGGCTGAACTCAGGTCTATTGCTAATTTCTGGCCTCCAGCTAGACTTAGTGCCACTGAACACCACCCCTTAGGCCCTACCACCCCACATTTTATTTTATTTTATTTTATTTTATTTTATTTTATTTTATTTTATTTTATTTTATTTTATTTTATTTTATTTTATTTCCTAAGTTGCAGACACACAATTTAATTGTTATCTGGGTAGTAACTTCTCACTGTGCCTTGTTATTGTATCCTGGCATGCACTTTTTGACAGAGGAAATAACATGACAAAGTCCCTTCCATTGGCTTGTGCTCTTGGCAAGTGGTGTGACTGGTGATGAGACAATTACTCACCAAAAGCTTTTAATGAAACCAGACAGAGCTACTAGCCAGAAAAGAAGCCTCATTTTCTGTGCTTGAAGGACAGTGCTGTTCCCAGAGGTCAACAAAACTCCTTTCTATGTCTTGGAGAATGCCTTATAAGTAGTTTTAGACAAGACTATTTAAAATGTGGGGCTTTGGGAAATGTTTCAACAATGGTAAAATATTTGAAAATTCTTCAGCATGACTGGAATCTCCAGGTTTTGATGAAAGCTCCTCTTAGAGTCAATGACCTGTGGGTATATGGCAAAATACAGTGTGCAAGTAGTGGTTAATACCAACAATGTCTGGCAGTTCTGTGGATTTACTTATTTGTGGTTTGTACTTATTGATTACCTAGCAAATTGACCAGAAATGCTGTAGTTTATAACTAAGCTGAAGCATAAATTAGAGATTGCTGCTGGACAATATCTTCAGTTTGAGAGTCAATTGAAAACAATACAGCATTGCCCTCAGTTTCCAATTGAATATCTACTTTTCTTCTTTCAGAAGGGTTTTATCATTAATTACTGCTATATGTGAATTTTCTCTTTTTCAGTCCCACATCATTTATTAAATTTGTTTCTTACCTTGCAAGGTTGTTGATCATTAAGGACATAAATCAAACTGTTCCTCCATTCTTTTTGCCTTTATTTCCCCTGGATACAATGCTTTCTCCACATCTTTTACTTTTTCTAACTCTCAGAAGCTTTATGGTAGTTTTCAGCTCTCAGATTCAGACCTTTGCTTCTGCTCTGATAAACCTTTTGCTTCTATTCTTAGACCAGTCTCCTGCCTCATGAAGAAATACTTTCACAAATAATTTTTCTTCACACACATGAATAGTTATACAGTATGTTCTCTCCTTTTGATGTGTCCTTTGTATTTTAGATTAAGGTGTGAAAGATTCAGTCTATGTATCATGGAAATGTATGACATGTTTAATAAATCAGTCCTAAAAATAACTATCTCAGTACTTTCTAAACTTCAGAATATTATATTTAATATATCAATTTAAGTGAATAATTTTCCACATTTCCAATAGCTGTAGAATGTGTTATAAAAATATAGATCTGCTACTTTACTAAAGTTTATAAAGGCTGAAGGAAGTTTCTGTCTTTCATAATAATAGAGTACATATCACATATCAAAAAGAGGTAAAAATTAGGTATACATGAACATAAAAATAGTAACCTTTGGTTTTGTTTGTTGTTTGATTTTGTGTTCCAACCTTCATTTGAAATTAGGGAAAAAAGTTAGAACCAAACATAGCTAAGATGAATTGAACATAATTTTGTTTGTTTACTTTTACTATTCAATCTTTTTATGGAACTGCTTTTTCTATATGAAAAGGATGCTGGTTTTGGCTGGGGTAGAGTTAATTTTCTTCCCAGTGGCTGGTGGGGGGGTGTGTTTTGGATTTGTGTTAATACACAAAGTACACAGGGTTGATAATTTGAGATGCTGAGTGGGATTTACACAGAGCCAAGGCTGTTCCTGCTTTTTGTACTGCCATGCTGGTGGGAAACTGGGAGGAGGCAGAGCCAGGACAGCTGGTCCCCAGTGACCACAGGGATGTTCCAGACCATGAGACATCATGCTCAGTGTATAAAGTGGGGGAAAAAAAAGGGAAAGGGGAGGATGTTTGGGGTGGGTGGTGTTTTGTCTTCCCAAGTCACTGCTACACATGTTGGATCCTGGCTTTCCTGGAGATGGCTGAGCACCTGCCTGCCCATAGGAAGAAGTCAGTAAGCTTCTTGTTTTGCTTTGCTTGCGTGTGTAGCTATTTCTTTGTCTATTGAACTGTCTTTATCTCAAACCACAAGTTTTCCAGCTTTTACTCTTTCTGTTCTCTCCCTGATTCTGCTGGTGGGGGAGTGAGCAGGTGGCTGCATGGTATTTTGTGGCTAGCTGGGTTTAAACCATGACAAGAAGTGAGAAATAGGAGAACTTACATTAAAATCCTTACTAAATCAAAATGTGTTAAAAAGCTTAGATTTGCATTCCTGCATCTGAGTCAAAAAGAGTAGTTTTGCATCAATGGGAGTATCTGAAACAAGAGTAACTTACATTGTATATTTGTATCAGTCCTGGATATAGAGTGGAACATAGATGAAGTACATCTAGAAGACAACTTTTTCTTATGATAACTAAAACTACATTAAATATCACCTGAGGAAAACTCTGTGAGAGGAATTGAGGTGGAAGATTTCCATTATTAGAAGGTATGTATTAGAATAATGATTTTTGCATGGAGTTCTATACTTAGTGGCTTGCAATTGAATTATATATTCCATCAGATTAAACACAAAAAATCACAAATGTAAACCATATTTACTGTGTATTCTTTTTTCTCTCATTCAATAATATGCCATAAGTTACTTTAGAAGAAAACATTTCAAACTCCAGAATGTTTTTAATATTTTGAATTGCATTTGCAGATTTTGGGAAACCACTTGAAATGTCCATTTTTGAGAAAAAAATCTTGCTCCTCTTTATAAATCACACAAGATAATACTTCTGATCAAACTCTTATTTATGAAAATTTTTTCTTGTGGTATCCTAGTAACCAATTTTCTCCCTTAGGTCAGATTTGGTGGTGGTGAGGAAACACTTTATTTAAAACACTTGTCTCAGAGGCCTGTGCAGTCCACCATTGCTCATTTTGCCCTGACATTTATGCAGCAGTATCTGCTTGGAGTTAATACAGCTAGGTAAGTCTGGACAGTGTTCCAAAAGGAACCATTTTGCTTTATGATGAAGCAATCCCCACTCAACACAATTCCAGAAATATCCATCCTTGCCTTAATGGCATATTTATGATTCCTCAATGTTATTTCATTTTTCTGAGTTCCACCAGTATTTGTAATACCAGTTGCAACTTATTTATTTCAGTCAACAGCATAAAGTCATTTTTAAGTCTGTTCTCAGACTTCATGAAATAAATCAATAAGAGCAAAGGGTTGTATTTTCCAGAACATGCTGCTTTACTGGATGCTGGAAGATATCTCTTCCAAACTCAAATAAGTATTTGGCCAAGAAAACTATATTTTGCTTCTATGTACTTTTGAAAATTTGGCATTCCCAGTTTAATAAAGCGTTGTGCAAGCTCTTTCCCTTTGGCCATGATACATGCAACACCCATCAGCCACTAAAGAATAAAAAATCTTTCAGAGACTTAGCGTTTCTCATAACAGAGAGAAAAGCCATGTTTATTGAACTCAGTCCTAGACCACAACCAAAGGAAAATGTAGTATTTCTGTGAAAGTACTCTCATGCAGAGACTTTGACATTCTCTTTATCCAGGATGATATTTGGATATAGAATACAGAAAGTCATGCTTTCAGCCAGACATGGGTAAAAAAATTAAATCAAAAACCATTACAAGGGAAGCACAAAATTTTTCTGAAGCATGAACAAAGCCAAGGGACCATTTGTGTAATCTCACCAGGTCCAATACTGATTCTTTTGGGCTGGCCCATGTCAAATCATTGAACTTCATCAACAGCATTACTTCTGGCATAAAAGATAGTAGTCATGCTTAACTACCTGTATCATGAGATTCATGAAGATTCACTGGTTTGTCCTTGTAGCTTTTGAAGATAGGAACTTTAAATAAACACTGTCTTATTAAATACTGACACTCTAGTTTTATTGTAATTCTAATAAGCTAGCTACCAGAAACATTTGTGCATTCAGTTCTCTACAAAAGTGTCTGTTGCAAACAGATAAGCATGCTTCTAAGCTCTGTAGCTGGAACACACTGTGTTAATAGTGTGCCCTGTACTCCAAGAAGTATCTGGGTACAACTTCTTCTCTCCTCAGGCTAGACCTTGTTTAAACTCCTGGTTGTAAATTCTTGTTCTTTAATTAGTGTAGTATCCCTGGATGTTTACTGGCACCTGTCCAACACTTCTCTCTTCTTTTCACATGCTGTCCTTATTGGGGATTTTATTAAGGACCTCAAATTTCCAGGAGTTTAAAAATCAGTTGTACATTTTGATTCTCAATGGACTTATTTGGATATTCTTAGAAGCTGTGAAATCTCCACAGGCTCCATTTAATGTATCATGATTAGTAGATTTGTACCTATTAAGTAGCTTACATTGATAACAGAATGTTAAAGAGATGGTCATTACTGTTTACAGTAATAGCCTACCTTTAAGAGTAAAAAGAAATGTACTTAATAAGCATTCCATTCAGTTTTAAGGACTAGCCAGAGTGATTATTATCTTCATTTGTTAGCATTATACACTTGATACATGCATTACGTGTCTACTACACTCACACTGAAAAAAAGTCTGAACTTTTACAACAAAGATTAGGATTTTGTGCACTAAAATTTTATACAGTACACAGTATGATCACTGCAAGAACCTACTTCTGCTAAGTGGGTGTTAGGTGAGTACTTGGTACTTAGTTTAAAGTGGATCTATCTTAAAATAGATAAGAATATATAATAGGTAACTCTAGATATGATATCTTACGAACATCACTTTTGATAGGGTGCTTTGGGGTGTTAGCATATATATGAACTTGATTTAAAAATAGTAATAAAGGCAGTTAATCACGTTTATTCCGATGCTTTGAGAATCTTTGACAGGTCAGAGCCATCAGAATATGGGATAAAATTCTTTAAAAACTAGTGGGAAAATGTTCATAAACACTGCAATAATCATTAGAAATGTTCTCTTTGAGAGCATTCTCTTTACCCATAGGGAAGAGGAAGTTATGAGTCTTGCATTTAGGATTTCGAAAATAATTGGAATGGGATGGAGGAGTCCTGAAAACAAAGAGATTTTTTCTAATAATGAAAGGAAGAGTAGAAATTAAACATGAAAGCAAGGTATTGACTGTTTTACAGAAAATATTTATTTCTATGTTTATGTCTGCTCTTTCAACGACCCACTGCTAAGTAAACATTTTTCTTCAGGCTTGCCCTCTGTATAAATCTTCCAAAAGGAAAATCAACAGCTGTGATGGCTCACACACAGCTAGAAATACAGAACCTGAAACATAGTGTGGTTGGACCCAGACCACAGGCTGACTTCTCAGATGGTCCTTGGCCTGGTGTTATCATACTGGAGTTGCCCGAAATTTTTGACTCAAATTTGCTTGGGTTTGTCATCATGAATGTGTTCTCCTACCGTCATAGAGGTACCCTGAGCCTGTGAGGTTGCTGCTTGACATCTTGCCTGGCACCCATGTCCCCTTGACACATAGGGCAGCCAACCTCCACTGCTTCCTGACATGGTTGTTGGGGTTTGGGTGTCCTTCCCTTTTGTTTCTACTTACCTTTGGAATTATTTGCCCATTAGTTGCTAAGGGACCATAATGGCCGGGTACTTAAGGGGAACAAAAGAAGTGATTGAGCTGAGGGGAGCAGGTATTGTGAAGCTGGGAGAGTCTTTTCTCTCAGCAGGGTGGGAGATATCTTGGAGTTTGCGGCAGGCAAAAGGCTTGGCTGGAGGAGGGGCTGGGACTCTCGCTCTGGGCTGCCAGGGAGAACGTTTGGAGGAGCTGCTGCTGGACCTCGCGGGGAGAGCTGTTTCTTCTGCTGTGGAAGGAGTCTCTGTCCGGAACCAGGACCTGTCACCATCTGTGTGGGTGCCCGTAATCCCTGCTCTGCTGGAGGCCGGGCTGCCGCTGCCCCGTCCCCGC
>VZTR01013036.1:24954-46403 GCA_013400775.1 Chaetops frenatus | reverse complement strand
TGCGAGCCAGCAGGCTCTCACTGGGTTCCTGCTTCTGTTTGTTGTTAGTGCCATAGTAGCTGTTGTTTGTTTGTTTATTATAAATACTAGTAAAGAACTGTTATTCCATTCCCCATATCTTTGCCTGTGAGCCCCTTAATTTCAGAATTACGATAATTCAGAGGGAAAGAGTTTACTTTTTTTCCATTCCAAGGGAGGTCCCCTGCCTTCCTTAGCAGACACCTGTCCTTCAAACTAGGACATGATGCATTTAGCCAAGATGTCACTGAAAAACACCCACAGTGCTCATCTGGCCAGAAAATGAAATATCCCAATACAGAAGACTGTGTGGGTTGAGACAGGGTAAATAATGCTTAACTGGTTTTGGATTAAAAAACCTCAGCAATTTTCAGTTCCAGACAAGGTGCTAAATGTCATTCTAAACATCAGGGCCACTAATCCCAGTCTCAGAACCAATTGTGTAAGTGTACTGAGTAGGACATATTACATAGTGCATCAGTCTAGCCTGAAGTCTCTACTTCAGGTATGATAAAGATATTTAGTTCTAGTAAAGAAAAATTTCTCAGCAGTACAAAAAAATCACAAAATGAAAAAGAAACTGAGAGAAAATTCATGTATTCATGGTGTTTTTGAAATATAAAATAAGCAAATTAAGTATTTTTCCACAAATTATGTATGTTATGAAATCATATTGACAACATATATAAGTGGAATCTCAGAATTTTAAACTGTGTTATGGTTTGATTATTGATGTTCTCACTAAGTAGCAGTTAATGCAGGAACCATGATGACAGAAGATCTAATATAATATTCAAAGAGGTAACTAAAAATCGTTCTTAAGAATACCTTATGTTTTCTGTTCTTCTGAGATTTGGGATGCTGTTCCTCTGAGGCTAGTCTTATGTCATTTCTTAACAGCTCTAATTGCCTAATTTACTGCTCCAGTGCAAGGACAAAGTTTCTCTCAATACCCACTAATAATTTGCCTATTAATATAAAAAAATCATTATTTGGAAATTCTTACATAGGATTCCTGGAACTCTCATGAAAACATTTCCATACTTGGTCTTTTTAATTTTGCAATGGCTAAAAATTCCTTTATGTCCCTGGTGACACCAAGCTTATCTGCCACTATCTTGAGTAAATAGTCCTTAATGCTTATATGTCAATAAAGTGAGTCTTTAGCATAGCTCCTTCATATTTAAGCAATACATAATCATTACCATTCACACTTTTTAATTTAATGTATCCATTAATGATAATGGGATAAAGTATCTTTTTTTTCCATTGCGGTCTTTTTACACCGGGCTACAGATAAACTGAAGAATGTCAAAAGAGGTAAAGTGACAGAAAGTAGCTTCATTCATTTTTATGCATCCTATAAATATGAATCAAGAAATTGTTACCTGTTCAACTGGACTGTTGGTCTCTTTGTTTCTTCATTTGTTTTAATATATGGATTGTAATTCATTGTTCTTGAATCTGAAAGAAATACTCTGGTAATTAGGACAATACAACAACCTCTCAAACTCATGAGAGTTTCATTCAAAATCTGTTTACTTCTGTGCCCAATTGCCCTGTATTAATTTTGCATACATATCAGAAATACGATAACATAATTTGGAATGTTGCCTCATCTCAAATTAAAATGCAAACACATCTTTATTTGTAATTCTCAATTAACTTGAAGTTTAAAAAATATTTACTCAATATTGTATCAACAAACTGATTCTTGTTTGTAAAATGCTACAAAAATTAATCTCTATATGTATTGCAGTAATACATGTTTTCACATATATCTATTTAGATTTCACAGAATAGCTAGAATTTGTTTTCTAGTCACAGACCTCAGAGCAATATGAACATGATTGCTGTATTGTAGTGTCTGTAGAGCTTGGTTCACACTCAATAAATATGTTTTCATCATGTGTGACAGTAAATTGACAGAACGATATAAATTACTTCCAAAGAAAACAGAATTCTGTGTGGAAGAGGCATCACCAAAAAAAGAGTAGAGAAGCTGTTCAAGGCAAAGTACTGTAACAAAATACTTGGAGGAATGTCTCAAGGACTCTGTGACTGAATACTACAGTCACTCCTCAATGAACACTCTGCTCTCCAAGATCTGATCCCAATCAGCTGCGTGTTCTTGATCTAAAATGTATCACAAAGGAGAGAAAATACTGTGTAGTTTTCTCTCTCCACCTTTTGTTCCTAGTTCAAGCATCAAACATATTATCTATAGGCTTCAACACTTCACCACAAATAACTCTTGACATTGATCATTGACAATATCTTTATCTATCAATTTCTTTTCATAAGAATATTTGAAGAAACTTCCAAAGGCTCTTCCTGACCCCATCAGAAACAAATAAAAAGCTAGATTCTTTCAGCATCAGACTGACGTATTTGGGCACCTTTCTTATATTTTAGTATGCATATATCCTGACAATCTCAATTTACGCATGCATCAGAACAAAAAAAAAAACACCTTGAAGGAATTACTGGATTTTATCGACCAATATTTTTAATTCTACTGAGATAGCAAACTAATGAAATAAAGAAATTTTGGTAGAACACATTCCTGTGGACACTAATCGCATAATCTAATAATGGGATAATATCTGTTCTATTTCCCAAAATCGTACATGTAATCACAATTCATATTGGAAACTCAACCTTTGTTAACAACTTGTTAATAAGAACTTCTTAACATTATTAACACATGTTAATTACGTATATAATGTAACATTACTTATTTTCTTTCTATTTGTTTTTGAAGAATAACTGTGGCAGGAACCTTAAATGCATAAAGGCAGTAGGGTTTCAAAGGGAAATAAAGATAATTCTGAAAGCAAGGAACATGCAAGACAAACACAGCATTCTGTGTCCAGGGACTGCAGAACACAGTCAGTTTGAATCAACCTTAATCATGTGTTTGATTAGTCAGAGAGCTATTCATGGAGTAAACAATGGTAATTTTTGAAGCTGTATAGTTTAATTTGTGATCTATTTAAGGTCCTGAATTAAGTCAACTGGGAACTGTGAAGACAAAATGGAAAATAGAAACTGAACAGATATATAAAAGAATTAAAACCAGCTTATTACCACTGTTGGAAAATGGATGTAAAAAGATGACACCATGACAGCAATTACTCCACTTGCAAGATTAGACTAAAAATATAACAGAAAAACTTTAAGGATAATCTATCTGAATTTAAGTAAAAGACTAGAATCAGAATGATTTTTTATAACTAATGAAAAATGAGGTAATTATTTTCCCCCATTTAATTCATGAGTGTTTACCAGAGGTTAAATTCTATACCCATATACCCACATACTAAATTATATTTCAAACTAATCTATTAAAATTAACAATAAAAGAAAATCAACAAAAAACCCCAAAACAATAAAAAAAAAACCCACCCCAAATGACAAAGATTTGAAATTCAAAATTAGCATTAGCATTAAAATTATATAAACTTTCAGTATGAATCACAAAAGCTGCTGGAAGCATCTCTCTGAAATTTCTTAAACTTACCTACATTTTCCATAAAATTTTTAATTCCTACAGAAGCCCAGCACTATATTTTGGCAGCACTGGTTCTAAGTTATGCTGTCATTGATGACTTCAAAATAATGTTCATACACAGAAAAAGGCAATTAACTGCATTTATAAACGAACCTAAGAAGAAATGTGCATCCACACACCCTTCTATTTGGAAATATACTACCAATACTAAAATTTAAATTCAAGTAACACTGTACAATATAATTTACATACAAATGACTATAAGAAATCAAGAAAAACACTGAAATAAGTAAAGTTTTGGTTTTTTTTGTTTTTTTTTTTTTATGATGGAGGAATAAATTATATGCAGGCATAAGTTGAATAGAGGAAAAGAGAGATGTGGAAGTATTTTTTTCTTTAGCATACAGGGCAGTGGTCTTTCAGACAACAAATGCCAGTTTAAGGGGCAATCATTGTGGACGTATATTTGCCATCATTTAAAATTTTCATGGGATGACCCAAAATAGCCAAAGCCTGTTCAGATTTGGCATTCAGATTGATGTCATGGAGCCTGACGGAAAACTGTAAGGGCCATGTCAGCCCCAAAGATTCTGCTGGATAAGGTAGAAAAGGGCCAACTTGACACTATGAACATGTAAAAATGAATTAGGAAAAAAAAGGGGAAAACTTTGGGAGCAAAAGACAGAAAAATTTGTAATAGAGGATTAGATCTTCTATCTGAGCACCCCGGAAATGTAGGAGCACTCCTAAATCTTTGAGTTAGGAATTGAATATGTCTGCCTCTTCAGACATGTAGGCTTGCCAGTCAAACTGTAGGAAAACTGAATTAATGTCATTAAATTGAATACCTAGTGAAGGTTCAAGTAAAACTAGAAGGAAAGGAAACTTTTAGATATGATTTTAAAACTTAAAAAAAAAAATTTAATTGACCTAGACTGATTTGAATGTGACTGAAAAGTGATGAGACATTTTTAGGCAACTGACATTACACATTGCTCAGCTTCTCAAAACTTTCTCAAGAATAATCCAATGGTAACAAAGTATTTGTTCCCTTAAGTGTTATGACTGAGCAGTGTTAATACAGGAATTTCTGTGGCAGTTCAGCAGAACAGAGAGGACCTCCTGCAGCCAGGAGTATGTTTTGGGTTGCATTGGGCAGTTTATGCTATGAGTAAGAAGACTTTAATACCTTTTGGGTTAGTTAGTTAGTTTGTTTGTTTGCTTGGGGTTTTTTAGCAGTAAGAAGAAAAGTGCTAATATCATCCTCAGGTGCTCTTCATAGAGTGGGTCCTACAAAACAAAAGGTGTAGGAGAACTGCAGTGTCTACCACATCTCAGTGTAAGTAATTACACACAGCCTACCTTGAATTCCAGCTTACAGGAACTGTCCTGTTGTACACTGCTGAATCACATCTCCCTTCTAAGGGTGGCTGCACTTCAGCAGTGAATGAAAAGATCCTGTTATTATACTCCATATTATACTCCATTTACATAGGATATACCATTTACGGGGAGTGTAACTCTAAGGAACTATGCAAAAAACATGTTTACTACAGAGTTTGAAGAGTGTTTTTTAACCAGTGCAACACTTTTTGATGACAGGTCAAGCACAAATTTATATTTCTGGGTGAAACACAGCAGAAAACAGCTCATGAAATATTGTATGAACTGGGAAACGTTTCCTTGTAAAACCAAAAAACCTCCAAAATCTAGAGAGACTGAGTATCAGAAGAATTTAGAAATAAACTTATGAGCAGCATCTGCAATACTTTGTGTCTTCTGCAGCTTCATAGAAGTAGGTAATTTCCATATACCAGATTTAGTATTTATTTGTCCTTTGCTTTCTCCTTCTTCCTGTAAAGACCCTAAAATAATGTATTTTGGAGAACCAGGAAAACTATGGAGAGATCCACACAAGTCTTAAGCAGTGAAATTCTAAGAAAGATTATCTCAATATTTTTAAGTTCTTTCTTCTCCATTCAGAATGCCAGAGTTAGGTGTTAATAATCACAGATGCATCTTCCAGAATTTAAAATGTATTTAATTTGTTGGGATTTTTTAAACAGGTAGACCCTGTTCAAGTCAAAATTCTGCTATATATGGCTGTGTAGTACAACTTCGTGTACTTGGTGTTCTCTAGCACCCTCTTTATTTAAAATGCAGCTCGACACAGCCCCTCCTCCTTTTCAGATGCCCTTAATCGCCTCATTAAGGTTGCAGAGCACATCTGCCCGTACTGTCTGAATCACAAAGCACTTCAGTTGCCTTTTCTCACACCTAGGTCCTCCAGACAGAAAAGAACTTGCAATTAGTCACTCCTTAGGAATTCAGCTCAGTGGGATACCCAGGCCCCAGAGGGAACCCCTGTTGATCACCTCGTTTATGGTGTAACCCATAAAACCCGTGTAAAATGTCTTTAACACTCTGGTTTGGTTGCAACAAGAGACTTGCCGGAAGGGCAGTATAAACTGGTGGAGGATTTAGTGTAGGACCTCATGAGGTCTGGTAAAATTGAGAGTTGTTTTTTTTGTGGATTTTTTTTTTTTTTTTTCCCCCAGTGAGATAGAAATAAAGCTTAATAAAATCACTGGAAATTCTTTTGTGCCAGAAAAAAAAAGTGTTATAATGTCTGCATTGTGTAGCTTTTGATTGGTATATGTCTCAGATTGCCTTCTGTAAAATGGGGATAATAAAGCCTAATTACATTCCACCTACAGCTGTTGAGGTTGTCACCTTTCATAATATATGTCAGAGAAGTGCAGAATATAATATTTTCTCAAGACTCTTTCCAGCTTCCAAAAAAAAAAGACATTTTTATTATCAGATTTATTTTTACCTTAAATTTAAGAAGGAACCTCCTTTTTGGATTGCAGACTCTATTATTTTTAGTTCTAATTCAGTGAATGATTTTGCCCAGGCTGTGTGATACTGTGTGAGAAAACTTGTACATTCACTGAAAGTGATAACTGATCAACAATGTTTTCAAGTGAACAACAATGATTTCAAGCATGCTCTCAATAATTTTTTTTTTTTTTTAATTTAGGGTGAGGTTTTTATTTTGATTAATTATCTGGCCTTTTTCTTTGTGATGTAATGACCACAAAATCTCTTTGTAGCTTTTTCTAAATAAGGGATTTTATCTATTCTTTGTGGTCCTATAATGACATCTCTGTTCTGTCAAGGTCAGTGTTATCCACAAGCATTCATCTGATTCACTAATAATCATGATGAAGCTTTCAAAATGAAGTAATGTGTTGATTGCTTGAAGTGTATTTACTTTTCATTACCAAATTTTTAATAGAATGAGAAAATGCTTTTTTATACAAATTACTTGCTATTAATTAGCTAAGAAAAACCTATTCTGGAATGACATAATCCCTTGAACAGAATGAGAATGTGGAGGTTTTAATTTAATTTTAAAGGACGTGCTCTTCATACTAGAAATGGCCAGAATGTCTCAAAGTAAGCTCAAAATGGTGAAATTTCAAGACCAACAACAAAAGACAAGAAAAAAAAAATCTCAGTTGAAATTCTATATGAAGTTAATTTCATGGGCTAAATTGTAGGCCCTGGTAAAAATGGGGGAATGTGTATGAATATATACTTTGTTAAATGGAAAAACTGATGGATCTAAACTATAGTCATGCTAATGAAACTATAATGGTGATTCCAACTGATTGATTACAGTAGCAGAAGAAAAAATTATTCAGCTATGAAAGACATTAAATGCCTGTTACTCACTGATGAGATTTACTAGAATTATTTGCTACATACCTGTGGTTTACTTCTTTACCCATAAAAGACATTAGAAGAGTTACAGGAGACAAAAAACAAAGCCAAATAAGTAAGTGTTTACCTAATTTTTATTCTGGCCAAAGACATTTCTGCAATTAAATTGCCATAACCAATCAACTTTCATTTAATTGACCCTTTCACAAATTAAAAAGAGTAAAACCTTCAGTAGGATACAAAATTTACAGCTATTTTATAACATTCTGTAAGTACTTCTGAGGACAAATTACATGAGGATCTGCACTATCCTGCTTTTCTCTTTGAATCTGACTGGAATTTTCATGAGTACACCTGTGGGGGTACATTTGGATATGACAGAGCACAAACCACCAGGATTTTATGAGTCCTGTACCCTGACCTGGATAGCCTCTGGAATGCCTGTTCCAGGACCTTACCAATTTTCCACATGTAATACATGTTCCATCAAGTAATAGCTTTTATTTTTTCATCCTCCTCATAAGTTAATCCTTATAAAGATTTGCACTTTGGAGAAGATGTTTTTAGCCAGGATCTCTCTGTTTCTTATTTACTGAGACATCAAAGGTCCATATGTGCAAGGTAAAAGGATTGTTTTCAGGTGAATCTTCTCACACAATCAAGGAATCATAGATATAGTTTGGATTGGATGGGACCTTACAGAGCATCTTTTTCTAACCCCCTGCAGTGGGCATTTCTATGGACAGGGCTCTGCATGAAGCTGTGGTCAGAGGAACATCCCATCTCATCCCAAATCTGTGAGGAGAAACAGCTCCAGCTTCCTCATTTCTTTTTCCTCTTGTTTTTAAAGAAAACATCTACCTTGTCCCTCCCTTTCTCTCACCAATTCTCCTCCCCTCAGGTCCTTGCTGTGACAATCCACCTGATTTAGTAACTACCAGGTTAATACCAAAACTGCCTAATGCTCCCATGAGCTCAGGGCAGCATCAGCTATAGCACATGGGAAAAATGTAGGTTATTTGCTCTCTAGTAAATGAGATATAATGATTATTATATTACATTCCATGACTCTTCAGCCCTAGTTCCAGCCATGCCTCTAATCAAGCTCTCAATTAACTGACCTGCAATACCTTCATATTCAATGCACAGAAAACCTACTGCCCCTACTGAGTATGGAAATACACATTAGAATCACAATTTACATCTATCTTTGCTGCCTATGCCTGGAGGACAGTTTGGGAAAGAAATCTGGCAGTTATGTTCCTCATGAGTGTTCCTCACATCCAAGAAACAGAGAAGTTTAGGAATTATGTGTATTCATCAGTAATACAAATTTTAACAAAAGTCCTCTTGCCTTAGGCATGTTCCCAAGAAAACCTTAGCTGGTCCAATTTGAGAAAGCCCAGAATATTTCTTGTGAATGGTCATAAAGCAAGTAGAGAACAGAGGCTTACAGGGCTCAAGTAAATTTTAAACTACTGGTATTTTTGAAACTCACTGCAAGATCTTGTGCGTCATCGTATCCAGATTGTTTAGCTGGGAACAAGGACAGGCATCTTGGTGGGATGGCAAATGAGAGACTTGAAAGGCTGAGATCTTTACTGAAATTCATGTTTTGTAAGGTCGAAGGCTCTTCACAAAGGACACAGCAGCTTTGTGTGACTGCTCTTACCTCCATTGGGGTTAAGGGTGGGCAGTCACAGCATGCAGTTATTGGAAAGAGCAATTATTGGAAAAGAAAGCTGTGTCTTTCCAAAGGTGCTCATTTTAAAGAAGCCTAGTATTGAGGTCTTGTTGTTGTCAAGACACATGATCCTTTCTGTGAAGGCAAGAAGGATATTTAAACCACTGTGTCACTGAAGAATAAAGCAAAGAATGCTGGCATTTCCATGAAGCCTTGAAATTTTAATATTAATCAGGAACAGGACTCAGACTCAGCTGATTATTTATCTGTACTATCATGAAGATATGCAAAGAGATACAGAAATGTACATTTCCGATTCTCCTTTTTCACAACACATAGAAGTAAATTCATTTCTGAAACTACTGAAGATAATACATATTCTGTCTGAAAATTGAAGATGTGTAAGTCGCCCAGAGCATTTCAAAATCTTAGAAAACTCCAACATGTAGAACCTAGTAGATAAAACCTATATGCAGCTCTGAGGCTGTTCCAGCCCCCAAACCTGTGGCTTGCTTTCCTGTGGTGTGAGGATTGCTTTGACACACACCATGTCAGAGAGTTGGGCCACAGCTCTCTGTGCTGCTCCTGCACAGTCAGCTGCATCTCTGCACACCCAAGAGGAGTCTCACACACCTCATTCCAATATTTGCAGCCCAGATGGCAGGACTTGGTAGTGAACAGCAGGGCTTAAACCTGAAGTTCTCCACTGTTACCCATCTCCACATTTATAGTCAGACTGGCACTCAGATGCAATATGGATTTTCAAGGTGCCTATAATTTTATACTTGTTTTTTTTTAACCTACATTCACTTATTTTGATGCAGACACCACATTTCTGGAGAAAATAGGGTTATTCACTGCTGTGACAAAACAGCAAATGCATTTCTGCAAATTTAGGGTATTTTCTTTATTTCACAAGTAGGTAAACTCATGTTTGCTTCTTTGGATTTCTTTTCTATAATTTCCATTGAATACAAAATGATTCACAGAATGGTTTGAGAATGGAAAAATGAAGATAACAGATATAAAAATAACATGTTCATCAATGTGAACATTCCTAATTAAAAGTTTGAAATATATATGATTGAGAGGAATACAGAAAATTCTCTTAATTTTTTTTTTTAAATTCGATTAAACATATGCTTTCTTGTTTAAAAAAACCCCTAAAAATGACAAGATAAAAGGGAAATGACAAGCCAATTGTATTTTGGTATAAAATTATTCTAATGTCCTTGGCAAAATTTTAAATTTAACAAAAATATTATTCAAGAAATGCATTTAAACCACCATAGTTTTGAAGAAATAAATTGTGTATATTAAGAATATTATTAACTACAAAACCCTGTTTTTGAAAGGTGTAGACTGTTCATCAGATAAAGATATGATCTTTGTTTCCTTTTAGCTTTAAACCATCGTGTTAACAGACTTGCTTTCCTTTCCTAATCCATGAATAAAAAGTAGATTAGAAATGCTGAGACATGATGTTTGTAGAGTTATGAGTTGATAAAACTGGAAATAACCCAACTACCTCAAAAAGAAATTAATTCATTAATATTTTAAGTACTCCAGGTTTGTTTGAAAACAGGTATTTTGCATTTGGTTTGTATACAGCATTTTTGAATTTTATTGAAAAAAAAAGAGAAATCAAATATTAGATTATTTCCCCACAATGTTAATTAAAATACAGTTTCCTTTCAGAAATATATTGGTACAAATCATTGCAAAAATATTTTTAATAACATTTTTAACTCACTTTTTTCAACATTAAATATACATAACCTGAAACAGTGAAACATAAGATAAGCTCTTTAATTGCTTACATTTGTAAATAATTAATGTTTTTTAGAAAAGTGGTTATTAACTTTTTGATAATAAAGCTAAAAAGGAAAAAACATAGTAAGATTCAGATCACTTACTAAAATCTAGAAGGTGGAAAGTCTTGCATTCCACATTTGCATAAATAGGCAACTAGATTCATCAAACCCATTCTGTCTTGAGAAATACTTTCCCCCTTTTACCTGCCTTACCTAATTCTGCTCATATTTAAATTCAAACCTAGGATAAGGGATTTTTTTCTTTAAGAAAAAGGTATTTGAAATACGTGCAACTATCTAGGTATTAGCATAGATGCAGAACTCAGCATAAGTAATTATGTTGAGAGCTGGTAGAGAGCAGGACTTCTTTATATTCTGTTTGAAATTTCCTTTTTTTCCCAGACCTATTCAGCTTCCTTAGGAGGGGATGAGTGTTACCTCAGAAGAAAACCATGGAGATTTGGTCGAATTTTAGGAATGAGGAAGACAGAATCTCATTTCCTCAAGATTGATGAAATATAAAACCTAGTTTAAAGTGTAAAATAGCCATTGAACTGTTTTTTAAAATACAAAATTCCTGATGTTAGGCTATCTCAGAAGACAGAGAAAATAATTAAACCCATGGTATATTTATACCTAAGATATACATCTATTTATCTATCTATCTATCTATCTCTCTATTCTGAGCAAAAAGTAAATAATTTTACTTCAGAATGAGCAGATTTCATGCACTTAGCTTCCTGTATGTGTAGTGAGGACTAGAAAAACCCTAATTCTACAAAAACTAGCAGATATATCCCTGCCAAAATTTTTAATAACAGGAAATAACAAAGTTTTGACTTCTGAATTAACTGGAATTAACATCAGAGACTGATGATTTTTATCAGTTTTTCAGAAGGGATATGTCTAGATTTTTTGCATGGAGAAAGCAATAAGGGAAAACAAACTCTCACTGTCACATCACCATTGCTGCAGCATTCTTTGAAGATGAATTGTGTCCTTCCTATTTTCTTCTGAAGTTATTTTTTCCCCTATGAATTTTCATTCTCTATCCCAGCTGCTAGCATTATTACTAGAAACTTCTAAATATCACTAAAGAAGCAAAGTTGCAGTTTCTATTTTTAGTTTACATGAGTAGGTTTTCAAGCACTTGTATTGACTTCTGGTAGTAATTGCTAGCTCAGTGTAGAGTGTAACAGACCTAACAGCACAAATAAAACCTAGATATAAAACAAGATATATATGAACCCCGCCTTCTCTCTATTTCTAATAATTAGCAAACATACTTTGATTTTGTGCTAATGTGGGACGTTCCCTTGAACATTCTTTTATGTTTAATTGCATGGGTTGAATTTTCTTTCTGTATTTAAATACTTTTCCTTAATTGCCACTGTCTTACATTACAAAAATAGCACTGTAATGATTTCCACATGAATGTACAGAAAATTTAAACAGTTCATTGATTTTAAATGTCCTGTAGTTTCTTAAGTGCTAGCTGTAGATGCTGCCAATTTTTTCTCAGTATCTGAAGATTTCTTAAATTTTGGAAGTAACTAAACAATCTTCATTTGTTCTGAATTTTTATAATCTACTTCTTCATTGAATGCTAATGCAAAGTTACACCAAGCTTCTTACTTTTTCTTTTCTTTTTTTTCATATAAAATTCTAATATCTCTTTATAGATGTTTAGTTCTTTACTAAGAATAAAATTCATTAGGATGAAAGGTACATATTTGGCACCCTGCCATTATATCATAACAAAATCCATGGGCTCTATCAAAATAGGATTTTATGGTATATATTTTAATAGTTCATGATCCTGCTACAGTCCATTGAAACAGCTAGTATTCCTCCCCCGCCTTTAGTACTGTAGAAATGCAAAAATATGTAATTTCAGAAGAAATTTATAAAATAAGAACTGGTGAGCTGCAGGATGGAGTTTATGAAGGCTGAATAAATTTTATGCATATAGAATTCGGAGGTGATGGTCTTCTAGCCATGGTACCAGTATGAGATTACTTCTTCCCAGGGCAAAACCATCAGGTACTTTCTGATATTTTGAGAGAAGAAAAAAACCCAGAGGGCTCTAAAGATTAACTTCCTCTTTAAATTATATTCTCCTCTTTAGTATTTTGAACTTATGGTGGATGGTTTGACACCATTCTATACAAGGAGTAGAAAAATAACAGGATTCTGTATATTGAGTATAGGATGAGATGAGAGGGAAAACTTGAGTTTGACCTTAAATCTAGCTATCTGAGATTGGAATGCTGGCTAGTTTAATGGACCCTCACATTCTCAAGTGTTTAAATCAGAGAGAAAATATCTTTCTGGGAGATAATCTCACCTCCAGTGACAGCTATGAAGAAAGAAGAGAATTCCTGAGCCATTTTTATGTTGGGTGCTGAACATGGCTCCAGCATTACACTTTCATGCCATGAAGCCCTCTGCATGTATTAAATATTTTTCCTCATCTTTCTGATTTAGGTGTATAAAAAGAAGCATTCTGAAAGAAGCTTGGGTGTAAACAGCAGATGATGAAGTTGTGTCTGTGAGGCTGCACAGTGGGGAAGGGGGATGATGATGAGCAGAAGGAATAGGGAATCTAAGCAGGAGATCACACACTTAGTGACTATAGAAAAAAAGGATGTTACAGGGATCCTTTTGTAGCTTTTTTTAAAATTTGTTGTTGTTTGGGCTTTTATTTTAAGATAGCATTATGATTTAGTCTTTTCTTCTTAATTTCAATGAAAAAGAATTAAGGAAAAGCAGAGAAGGAGATAAGTAAAATTAAAAATTACGTCTCTGATAGTTAGCTTAGTGTGGTTTGGAGAAGACCTTGTTGTTGGACTTAAAAAATCTGTTTTATCTGATTTGTATTTCAAATCAAGGAGATCTTCTGGGGAAGATATTTGGGGCAGCAGAAGGCTTAATTCTATGCTTCATTTGAGCAACTACATGTTTTTATTATGTTATTTAATAGGCCAAAATTTTAATCCCTTTCAAGAAATATTATGATTTTCAAAACACTTCTCATCCCAAATTGATAAATATTTTTTTCATTTCTCTGAAATATTTGAGTTTGCAAGCAGGGTATTTTCTACCACAGAACTTTCAAATATTTATTTTCTATCCAGTGTCACTGCCTACACTTTTAAAAGCCACTAACATCTGTTAGCATACAGAAGTTAAAGGGACAGGTTTAAAACTTCTGTTCCCGGGATTATATGTCACACTTAGGTATCAAAGTAATTCATAGAAAATATAAAATATTTTTACATGGATGTGCATATTATTTTACATACCTGTATGGACTCTGAAAATATGTGCAAGGTGTTGGTTGTCATACTTTTCTCTTGACTCTCACTACACCACATAAAACACCTAAACCAGAAATCAGATATTGAATATATACTGAACATATACTGGAAATTCTAAATGATATTTTGAATTATTTGCTTTTCCTTTTTCATCAACAGACATACTCCTTAGGATTGCTTTCCTTTCCTGTCTTTAAAATGAGGGTTGATTTTTTTTGGTTTGGTTTGGATTTTTGTGTATAGGTTTGCTTTGCTCTTTGTTTGGGTTTTGGGAGTTTGGGGATTTTTTGCACAGAGGAAGTTGTCTCAATAAAAAAATCTATAAGACGTTAATTTTCTAAAAGTGCATTTCTGAGTAGCAAATTTGATGCAAAATTCACTCCAGGAAAGCTTTTATTTATTTATTTATTTTAAGCCAGCAGTACAAAGACATCAGCAGACACTGCTAAGAATTTTTCAACTAGTAATTGCTATTTATTTCGGGAAATTAAAATCAAACAATAGTCAAATAATCTTCAAAAAATGAGATTTAAGAAAAAAAATTTAATTTCTTTGCTAAATACTTCATGTGGCTCATTGGGCAGTAAATAAAGAGTAGCTAACACTGAGCTGAGAGGCAATTTGTTTTTATTTCTCTCAAAAGATAGGTTGCCTGTTCCTGAACATTTCACTTTGATCCACTAATTCTCACCTGTTATACTGTGATTACATGGATGAATTGCAAAGAGGCTGTATCAGATAAATTGCCAAGATAGGAGCACAGTGGTTTTCCCAAGAACAAATATTTCAATTTGAACTTCATCAGAAGCTCACTGTGTGCACTAATATTTCTCACAGTTTTAAAAGACTACAGATGGGTTATTTGAAACACATCTAATTATGCAAAGTGCTGGCCACCCCCCCTTTCCTTCAGACTATCTAAACTAAGCACAAATGTCAGTTTTAAGTGGTGGCTTAGCCTTTTCTTGTGGATCATTACCACATTTCTTTGTGGTACATAACACTCCACCTCTCTGCAAGGTTTCCTGGATCTAAGCTTTTCTCCTTCTTTTGTAATTTCACTGGCACTATTTCTAGGCATTGATTTGTTTCTTAATTCCCCTTAATAGCAAAGGGCCCCTGTGTGCCAACTGCAGCAGACCTGCAAAGATCACCACTGACATCTCCATGGTATCTTCAGCCAAATCCTGGAGTACCAAACGTGTCTTGTGGCTTATTTCTGCAGATTTTTCCAGATTCAATACTTGAAAGGAGAAGATGGATTTTTGAGGCTGTTGTAAGCAACAACAGCAAAAGTCACTCTGCAATTTGGGCAATAAAACCAATATCCCACCTTTGGCAAAGAAGCAATTGTACATGAAATCCTGTCTGAAATTTCTTTTCCCTAAAGAGCAATTTTTGTCCTCCTGAAGCACCAAAACTTTTGTTTCAGACACATTTCTCCCAGTCAAGATTTCCCTGAGTTTTGTGGAGGGTGTCTCATTGCTAAGCCTCAGTATGAAATATCCCCCTTTCCCACACCTGTAGGGTAAGATGTTTATTGTCTTGAGAAGAAAACAATTCACACAGTTTTGATCACAACACTGATATTTCTCTTTCACTGTTGTTCCCTTGTGGTTAAATTCTACTCATTCAGTTCCCATCCTACATGAAAAATGTGCTGAAAGTTGTTTATTTTACCTTCTAATCTTCTAATTATAATAAAGTGTTCATATTTGATAAAAACTGTGAATAAGTTAGTTATTCATCATACAGTCCCACCACCCTGGTTCACAGCAAAATATTTGTTCTATGTAGATCCTAATAGTCTCCATATTTTCTACAATTCTACATGTTCTTTGCCACTCTGAGTGGGTGGTGTGTCAAAATCCTCCCAGAACTTTAAACTTTCTCCATGGAGGAAAATCCAATCTTGTCAATTTTTGAATTAAAGGAGATCTACCAGTCTGTGTATATATGTTTATGGTAAAGATATACACTATTTATTCTGAATAAAATTACTCAGATTTTCAAGAGAAAGTAAAAACTATCTAAATCTTAGACAGAACACAAAAATATATATTTACGGCTCTATGCATTCTAAAAATATATTTATATTTGACATAATTTTTTTTGTTAAAGCCTGGCATTATTGCTGCTTAACCTTTATTTTTTCTTAGTTGTCTAGGAATGAACTCTAAACTCACACTTTTCATTCATTCAGTCTCTGTTGTAAACTTTCAATGAATAATCTAAAACTATATTTCATGAATGTGTATAAGAAAGTTTCTCAAGCTGATGGATGCTTGAGGATTTATACTACTGTCAATAGAAAGGGGTCACAGTTGCATGCTTTTTTTTTATTTAATATTGTACTTTCAAGAACTGTGTGGTCTACTTCTTAAGACACTAAGAACAACAACCTACCTGCATCTGACATCTTCTGGGGGTTTTTTTGCCTATTCTCAACACTGACATTGTTCATTAGCAATAATCTTTTTTATGCAGAACATAAAATCTGGAGAAACGTTTTTACACTTTGAAAATTGCCCTTTTAAAGATTCTCTATTCATCTTGTAATTTCACTCTCAATATAAATTCCAATTTATATTGATTAGAGTGACAATTTCATTGATGTATTGTACAGCATATCTTGAACCATAGTGCTAATGGAAGATGTTGTATAAATTAAAAGTTTTTCTAAATTATATGACCAAGTGCATCTTCAGTTCTCTACTTTCCTGCATGTATTAATGAGTGTTTCTGTTTAGACAGTTGACTTTCCTATCAGGAAAAGAAAATATTTAAGACAGAAATAAAAAAAAACCACTACTCACAAAATATAAACCAATCTTAACAGTAAAAATAATTTGACATTTTAGTTAAAAACTTATTTCTCCTTCTAGGAAAGCTAAATACCTTCACAGGTTGGACTCAATGATCTCAAAGTTATTTTCCAACCTAGTTGACTCTGTAATTTCTATTCTTACATAATTTATATTGTCTTGTATTTTAATTTTTAATATTTATTCATTTAATCCCTGGTCNTTTTAAAGATTCTCTATTCATCTTGTAATTTCACTCTCAATATAAATTCCAATTTATATTGATTAGAGTGACAATTTCATTGATGTATTGTACAGCATATCTTGAACCATAGTGCTAATGGAAGATGTTGTATAAATTAAAAGTTTTTCTAAATTATATGACCAAGTGCATCTTCAGTTCTCTACTTTCCTGCATGTATTAATGAGTGTTTCTGTTTAGACAGTTGACTTTCCTATCAGGAAAAGAAAATATTTAAGACAGAAATAAAAAAAAACCACTACTCACAAAATATAAACCAATCTTAACAGTAAAAATAATTTGACATTTTAGTTAAAAACTTATTTCTCCTTCTAGGAAAGCTAAATACCTNTAATTCTGAGATGATTTTTTTTTTATTAAATATCTCCTTTGTCCAATATAAAACCACAACATTATTCTAGATTCTCAAACAGACTTAAATGAACTCATACATTACTCTAGATTTACAACTGTGTAATTAAATCATATATAGTTCGATGTTGTTTTTTTCCACAGTACGCCCTACGGAATTGTCCCCAAAACACTAACTGCAAGTATTTCAGGTCTGTGAGAAGGGGATAATTTGTGTCCAAAATAGCACTAATCATATAATTCCTGTAGGTTTCTGCTGCAGTTGTTTCCATCTTCTCTGACTTTTTAATTCAGTGGGATCAATACTCATAAAGAAAAGCTTATCCTGCTGTTTTGATTCTTGAATACCCTGAGGAGGTGACCTTGCAAACATAAAATCCCTAAATTGAGAGACTGTTTCTCTAAACTGTTTTATACACATATACTAAAGGAGTAAATTAAAAATAAGATTTTCCAGAAATTTGTGAAAGCCATAGCAGGATAGATGGGCCAGTCCTACCTCTTCTCCTCATAATGGCTCCCTAAGCTGATCCATCAAGCCTTCCTTTCCACACATCTTTCTCACAAAGTGACTGACAAGGAATGCTACTCACTAAGAAGAAAAAGTAAGTGCTGCTCTTCTCTTGGTTTTCACTTGCCTATTTCATGTATTTTTCAAAGATCCTCTATTTATCTTGAGATATAGAGAGCTGCCTACTTCTGCCAGCAATAGACATCAATGCTGAAAATGCATATGCTCATCAGTCCCTGTGCAAGAGTCAAATGTTTGTAAAAAAGAACAGTCTCGCATTTCCATGTGGCTTTTGGCATTTTTTTCCTTCAGGAAGCCTGGGGATGCTCACTTCTGGTCCAGGCTGCAAAGTGCATGGAGCCCTTGCCCTCACAGCCTCCAGGGAGCTCCTGCAAAGGGCCCTGAAAGCCAAAGTGGCAGTCACAGGTACCTGTGCTGGAGGTGTCACCTGCAGCCTCTTCAGCGTGGTCTGCACAAAAGACACAGCAAAAGACCCTCTGCAGCAGTAGAAATCGTGGATAAAAAATGTTTTGGTCGAGAGGAATGAAAAAAGGAGCATCACATTTTGCACAATAGATCAGAGAACCTTCCTGTGCTATTACTTCAATTACTTTGTCACATCCCCACTTCTGCAAAGTTTAGAATATCCAGTGATTTTCACTATATCATGCAAGTGAATTTGTATTTAATATACCCAAATAGTGTGATATGACCTTTTTAATATGAAACTTTTCTTTGAGTAGATTTTGGAAATCCAACTTTCTACTGCCTAATAAGCAGTTAGAACTTCATTTTCTGTTATAACATTGATTAAATTTTTAATATCTTTCAGCTACAAAACCATATGCTGTAAGTAAAACATGCACAGATTGAAACATTTCTGAGGCAAAATTGGTTAACTGATTTTTTTTGAGCAACATTTAAATTTGGATTTAAGTGATTAAATCTGATACCATTTTTCAGAATAAAAGATTATTTTGGCTTCTCTTTAATAAGATCATTACATCTTTTTTCAACTTCAGTTTTCTTTACTATAGAAAATAAATTATTTTATATATTTAATTAATTTATTTTTCAAGCTGTTGGACAGGGGAATTCTCCTATCAAGAACAGATTTAAAAAACCATCCTTGTTGGAATCATGTGTCTTAGATATTCTCAAATGTCTTAGGGACATGGGACATGTTCCTTCGGAAACTTATTTTGACTTCTAACCAAGTGTAAAGGACAAAAAGATGTTCCATTAATAGCAAGGAAACTACAAATTATTTTCACAAAATATTCTTAGAGGCAAAATAGTGAGATCTCTTTAGTCATGTGATTTAATATTATGATTTTATATTGATCAGTTAATGAGAGAGGAAATTATATATACCTGTGTCTTTGTTTGTGTCTACATGCACTTCTACTTGTCCTGAGGTTTTGTCACACACAAAAAAAAAAAAAAAAAAAATTCAAATAACTGTCTCAATGATATAATGAGGGAAAATTTTTATTTGTCTCTGAAAATATATATTTTTTTCTCACAACCATAGGCTGTTCCCTATCAAAGTCAGAGCTCTTTTCAAACAATATTAAATAGCAGCAATTCCAATGCCTGCCAGTGCAAGGTTAAAGAAGATTAGTTCAGTAATCAGTCCTTTAGTCTTTACCTGAACTTCAAATTTTGCAGCTCAAAGACTTTTTTTTCCCCCTTTAGTATTGGAGCTAAATGAGAATTTACTGTGTGGAAGATGTAATCACTTTACCCTGTTTCAGTGAAGTATTTAGATGATGATTTAGAGAACTAATTTAGTCAATGTCTGACTGATATGTCAAAATATTTATTCAAGTGAATGCATCTTGTTTAAAAAGTGAATGTTTACAAGCTTTTAAATGTAATACATTTAAAGGTTCATTTAAAATACATATTGCTTTATTAAAACCGATGTTTAAGAATCACCTCCCTTTCTTTTTTCTACTTTTTACAGGAGTTATTAGGTTTTCACTAACAGACTCAAGGAAACAAAATACTTCTTAACTCTTAAAATATAACACCTTCTGTAGATACAGAAGATTTTCAAAGTTTAAATATCCTTTATTTTCCAAAATAAATTTACTTATAGGGATACAAATCACATCCAGTCTAAAGCTCAGTATTTAGAGACTCCTTCAGTGTTCCTATCTTCACTGATTCCCTCAACAAACATTTCTTGTAATAATTTTCCATTACTTAAGAAGTTTAGTAAGTGTATTTATTATTGTTATTACTGTTATTACTGTTATTACTGTTGTTATTATTATTATTATTATTATTATTATTATTATTATTATTATTACTACCACTACTACTACTGTAATAAAGAGTTTGAAAGACTTGATCTCTTGAGTGCTAAGTCTTCCATAACTGGTATGGTATAACAGAAGAAGCAATACCTATGTTTTACAAACACAAGCTAAACAGCAGAATATGAGTACCAGATTAAAACAGTTACAGTCTCATAAAAGGCAATTTCAACAGTGCAAAGTGGCCTCCCATATAAACATTATTACCACTCTAAGGCAATATTACTGCGCAATTTGAATAAGAAAATACAGCAAATGTAATAATTAATTAAAAAAAAGAATAGGCCAAAAGATTATCAAATATATTTGGTTTTATGGGACAAAATAATTACACTCAGTGGTTATGACAGTGTTCTGCACCAATAGAGAAAATTGGAAGATGTGTGTTGAGTAAACAGTTGGCATCTTTGACCCCCTTATGCTCTGAACTTGCAAACACCCATTGAGCAGAATGGTGACATTTGGGTCTGTGTCACATCCTGATGGTGACATTCTCTGTCATTCCTGGTCTTCATGCCTCTCTTTGGTATTCCTCTACTTGCCTGGGAATACGTGCATTTGGAGAGATTTATGGACTCAGTTTTTCCTTTTATTTAGTAAATTTTTTGGGCAGAGCTCCAGGAGATTTCCTTCTTTTTTGTTCAGCATCTGGTAGCAGAGATAGTAGACTGCTTCAGGCCTGAGTCTAGAGAAAATCACAGTTTCTTTGACAAGCAAAAAGTGATAGAGATCTCTGTACAGCAGCATTTACCAGGGATTGTTGGATTTAGAGCAGGATGAAGAAGAATAGCAGTGAGGACAATTACTTTTCCTCTCCCGAATTGATAAATTCTCATTCTTTCATTCATTTCAGCTAGCTGTTGAATAACTTCTCATACCAGCCTAAACAGGTCTGACATATTCCTAATCTGTCACTGATGATACCTAAAAATGATTAATTTTAGGTAAAATTAACTAATTAAATATTAATTCTTGAAATTATTTTATAGTGGAAAATTGCTTCAAGTAAGAGCTGCAGCTACTCCATAGAAGAAAAAAGCAAACCAAAACCAAACCAAACTGAATGAAACAAACAAACCCCCCCCACAAAAAAAAAAAAAAAAAAAAAAAAAAAAACA
>VZTR01013036.1:0-11179 GCA_013400775.1 Chaetops frenatus | reverse complement strand
GGTAATTTTAAAAAATTTAAAAAAAGCCCCAAAAAAAAAAAAAAAAAAAGAGAAGATAAGTATATGGTGCATTTATTTCATAATGATTTTCCTCAAGTTTTTCTGATCTAGGTGGAACTTTTGCACAGGAATTGAAAGGAGACCTGTAGGTGCATAACATTTATAAAAGAAGTCTTAATAGCCAGGCCAAGTTTCATTTTGTGTTACCTGAAATTATCATATTTCTGTATCAAGATAAATTAAAGCAAAAGCAGAAGTCCTGATGTGAACCAGCAATGGTAATATAATTTCAGAATGCATATAATCAATATAACCAATATATTGATTATATATAATGCATATAACCAATAGAATCAGAAATACATATTTGGCTATCAATCATGGCTTAGATTTGAAGATGGTGGCCACTCTTAGTCCAGGTTAAAAATACAGAGAAACAATGGGTGTATTTTAATATTTTTGAAGTGACTCAGGATTTTTATGGAGGAAAATTGAAACTGTGTAACTGAATTTTTTTTACTCCAGCTTTACATATTTCAGATTAGGTTTCATCAGAAATCTCAGGAAGACTCTGTGATTATTTGGGAACTCAAGATTTAATCTCAATTTCCATGCATTGATGTAAATGCCTGGAACTCTAATGTTACAATAATGCTACAGCAGCCACTAAATTATTATTAGGATATATGTGCTTAAAAGTAAGTAATGAGAAAGTATTTTCAAAAGCAGAAAAACATAAAAAAGTAAAGTAATATAAACTAAATATTGTAAAAAGAAAGTGTAATCAAATGCTCCTTGATTTGAATAAAGTGAAAGATGAACTTAGTTAATGACCAAATTAGTTGCTATCGAGGTACCATTAAGGTTAAAATGCTTAAAAAAAAAGTGAGATTTTTTTTTTTTTATGTTAAATTACATAGGATAAAAATGTATGTCATATACTTTCTTGAGGAACCTTGAACAAAAAAGTGCTTTTGTTTAGCATTTATTTTCATTTTACTAAAAAATTGAAAACAGGGAAAATCCCCTTTTTTCCATAGAAGGGTGTGGGATTGGTGTATTTTTTACAGAAGAACAATTACAAGAACAAGTATAATGTGAGGATAGAAAAGGTTTTGCTCAGTTGTGTAAAAGACAAATTTGGATTTTTCATATTCCTTTCAAAAATTTCCATAATACATTTTTATTTCAATCCTTTTCATTCCAATTTACTTTACCTATTATTCTTTGCATTTTTAAGCATATACAGAGTAGTGGGGCTCACGGACCAGGTTTCTTAGGCCTCTTAAATTACTATAGTTTAGAGCACAAAAGAAAGTGTCCTTAAGCATAAGTTATGTAGGTTTTTGGAGTACGTAGTCAAATACTGGGTTTGAGTATTGAGTTCAGTGTTGTATGGAGATGAGACATGGCAAAATTTAACTTTGTGAGATAAAAATCCCAAAGGGGAATTTAAAACAACAGACGATAATGAATAGAAAATAACAATGCAAATTAAAATTTCTTAATGAAATATAAGGTAATTTAAGTACTTGGACTTGGAACACCAGTTAATTAAAGATGTGCATAGAAAAAAATAAAGTTGGAACAGAATTGCATTCCCTTAAACAAAAACAAGATAGGAAGGAAGCAAGAGCAAAGAAAAATAATTAGATGGTTCTGATCCAATCTGATATCTTTTCAATAAGAGGAAATGTTTTCTAAATGAAACTAAGAGATCTCCAAATACTCTGATGGCAGGGGCAAAAAAAACCCAAAACAAACAAGCAAGCAAACAAACAAACAAACAAAGCTGTCTAGAGATACTCGAATAAAAAATAAATCAGTGGGTTATATCAGAAGCAAGAAATGTGCACATAAGAAATATGAAGAAAATATAGATTTTGGAGAATATAAAATAAGTAAAAGATTTTCACGGGCATTACATAGCTTTCCTTCATTCATATTTATACTGATGAGGGTGTTGAAAATGTACACACCAACATATTCATGATTCTTTTTAGATAACACTGAAATCAGTTGACTACAGTTAAATTACAGTATATTCAGTCAAATACATTCATTTGCATTTAGTGATTTGGGTTCTTACAGTAGTTCTTCTTAAATCATTCATTAAATGCAAGAAACAGACTCATTTTAGCAACACCTTGCACCCTCGCTTTTGATTTCATTTCAGTCTTCAATTATAATTATGATTGCTGTTTGCTAACACTGAAAACTGTTTTGAGTAAAAAAAGTTTGGGCAAATATAAAATCCCTTTCTAGTATATTATTTTTTTTAAGAAGAACAAGTTCTTGTTCAGTGGTTTGGTCAAATGAATGAAGTTTGTTTCTAAGGCCTGGTGCCACGGCCAATCTTATAATTTGTGTTGTTGTGCACCCCGTGCACTGAGTGCATGTGTGTATACAGAGTCTGTGAAGGACTCACTTGCTACTCCTGGTCTTGTGAATGGAAAGGCAGGGAATGGAATTGTCACTGGAATAATGCCAGGGAATATGTCTCAGACCTGAATGTGTAATACTTCACACAGAGCTGCAGACAAGTAGCAAACAAGTGAGTTAGAGGCTTTTGGAAGGGCCTCCAGAGATTTTCACTTAGCCTGGGAACTTGGTATTAGTGACAGTGAGAATACTTCTGGCTTTATCAAGCAGAGCACTGCCTAAGCCCCAGACATCAGTTAGTAAACCTTACCTTAGAAGAAGGCTTACATGGGATTGCTAGGACTGTGTTGAATATGCAATTAACAATCTAAAAGAAAACTTGACAAAATTTCATACCACAAAAATATACATTACTCATAGAAGGCTGTGAAGACGCCAAGAGGACTTAAAAGTAATCAGATATAAATGGGACAGCAGTCAAAATTCTCTAGGGGCAAAAACACAGCTTCATACATAACAAGAAATGACGTTTAAAAAATTGCACATATAGAACAGGTTAAATTAGCCGAATCAAGTAGGGGAAATTATCAAGTCCATACTGTCATCAGTGTAAACCAATGACCATCAGTGCTCAGGAATGAATCCATGTTAGACTGTGTAAGAAAAAAATAAGTTAACAACCAAAACTTTCTAGTGATGGATGCAATTGTAAAACTGCCTTTATACTGCAGTGGATGAGATCAAAATTTGGTGATAAATGTTAGAAATACAGAAAGCATGAGGGTACTCTAAAACTGATTTAAACAGTTCAAAATACAGATACATATTTGTAAGATGGATTATAAAATGTCTCTTTTCTCATTCTTTAGTTCTGGAACTCAGTTAAAAAGAAACAGAAAATTAAAAGTTGTGAAAAAAAATACAATTTTACATTATTTTTAACCCAATGTGTTATTGAATCCAGTAGCTTACAAAGAGTTCAGACAGGACATGAACACAGTTGATAAATATTTGGGTGGAGAAAGTACCTAAAAGTCATTAAATTATGATCAGAAGAATGTATTTTATCCAGCTTAGATCAAGCTTCATCTGTATGTAAGTTTTCCCAGTTATATTCTCCCTCTATTTGAAGCATCTTATGCTGACTGCTTTAAGGATGGGATAAGAAGAAGGCTGTGCAGCAAGATCTGATTTGGAAAGATAATCCCTATAGGAAATTAAGAGGAAATATGATATTTCTTTAGATAACATCTTGAAATGTCATCTACTTTTAGTATTTCCTTTTTCTGATTTCAAAAGAGATATGTAGCCTCCTCTAGCTTTTATAGCAACATATAAATCACAGTTGTCAATGCTGAATTGCCTAATCATCTTTGCCTGTCTACTTTTAGGCACCATTTGCTAATGGTTTACTCACTGCAACATTATGCTGCTTTCCAAATTTAAAAAGCCAAGAATACTACTAAAATAACTACTAAAATAACATTAAGGAGCACTACTGTCTCTTTCTCCTACTTCAATGAATGACAGAGAATTCTTTTATAAATAAGAGGAAGCACCCTATGCAGGTATTTTTGCAGGATCTTTGAAGCAGATGTTATTTCCTCTAGAAAAGAAAAAAAAAGAAAATAAGCAATTTGTATATGATAATTGTTTGTTTGTTTGTTTGTTTGTAGACTGCAGAAGATACGTTTGCCTTTAAACATTAAATCAGAGGAGATTAAAATCTGGGTTTGGAAATCTGGAGAAAGGCAAAAGGCTATTTTGAGTGGAACCCATTCAATTAAACTCTTACATTTAGAAGAAAAGGTATCAACATAAATGCACTTTATTGCATACAATGCAACAGCAGTTCTTCCCACTAAATAGTAAGAAGAAAGATTTACTTAAGTGAGGGATATCTAGCCATGCACTATCCCACAGCTATGAAAGGAGTTGCAATTTGCTCACATTTCTGTGGGGTTTGCATTTATGCGACACATGAACAAAAAAAAAAAATCACCCTGGTGCCATGCTCCGGCATATTTGACCACAGAAAAGGTAATTTTAAAAAATATTCTTGGAACAGATTCTGTATCATTTGTGTGATTTACATACTGCTGTGTCTGTCACAATGGAAAAACATTAATATCTTGCCTTCTGAAGCAGAAAAGTAGAAACTATGGTGACAGTAGCAATGCCTTGCAAATGGAACCTCATGTTGATTGTCGTGATTACTACACATTAATCTATAAAACTTCATTATTCTTTTGCCTTATGCTGGGTAAGCAGGGTACATTGGAAGATTATGCTCACACAACTAGAAAGATAATAATGCCATATAATTATTGCCACACTTTTAATAAGTCTTCTTTGTCCATCATGGATATATGGCAAGAATAGAATACTATTTCCATTCTATTCCTTTCAGTATTGTTTCTGATATAAGATTTTGTCTAATCCCACACAGCTATTCTTATGCAATTATGTGATGTAATTGTACTTATTAAACATTCTGCTTGTACAGTCATTAGATAACTGAGACAAGCTTCATATTAACTTGCTGAACTTGGTGCCTTCTAAAAACTGGTAATAAACCCAAAACCATGCAATGTATCTTTTTTAGCAGGGGACTACTTTTAACTGAAAGCAGTCTTCAAAGCATGCACTTTGATAACTTTGCATAGGCCCTATTTAGAAAGAGACTTGATATATCCATGCAAAGATATGAGTCAATATATAAAACTCAAAGCCAAATGAGCACTAAAGCTGAATAAATTCATGGAAAAGATACTTTGTTTTGATTAAATCTGTTGGATCTGAAACACTTGGTCTATGTCTGAGTGGGCTAGTTGTCTTTCATAGCAGCCTGTAAGTTGCTTTGGATTTGTGGCTAAAACAGTGTCGGTAACACATCAATGTTTTGGTGCTTGCAAACAGCACTTACACAGCGTCAAGCCTTTCTCTTTTTCTTACCCTGCTCCCTCCCCATGGAGCAGGAGTGGGTAAAAGTTTGTCAGGGGACATACCTGGGAGAAGTAGCCCAGACTGGCCAAAGGAACATTTCATTCCATATGATGTCATGCTCACAAGGAGTTGGACTAAGAGTAGATGGTTTTGGCTTTCAAGGCAGACATTTTTTGGAGGCTGGCTAGATGTTGATCTGATTTCCTTTGTTCCATCTGTTTGGTGTCTGTACCTTTCCCTCTTCCCCTTTCCTTACATATATTAATCTATCTCAAATCATGCGTTTTCTTACTTTTGTTCTTCCTGTTTTCTTCCCTGATCCCACTAAAGCTGAAGGTGTGAACAACTACATCAATGGGCATCCACCCATCACAACACTATTGATTTATACACCATTTGTAATCTACATTATTCTGTGATTCTTGTGACTAAGACATTTTTTATGAGCTAATCTGAAAAAATTCTAGCCATCTCAGCTGTGTGGCCTCAGAAATTTGAAAAAAATATTTACTAAAAATAAGGTTGAGGGAATAGAGATTAATCCCTAACTGCTCAGAACATATAGAACCCCAGGTAAAAAGTATAAAAGTACTGATAAAGCATATATGACTAAATGAATATAAATTATCAACATGCAATGACTAAAATGTCATAGCTAAAGAATAATAAGAAAAAGTATAATTTGCTTTTTAAAAAAGATTTTTTTTAGTTTGGGTAAGTTTCTGAAGTCACAGTGTTATAGCTGAAATCAGAGTTTGGTTTCCTGAAATAAGTAGAATGCTTGAACAAAAAAAAAAAAAAAAAAAAATTGATGTGATTTGAGTTCTTGTGTAGCAATGCTATTCTTGCACTGGTTTAGGTTATATTTACCAAGTAATTAAAATATACAAATTAATTATAATTCTACTTTGTCTTCCCCCTTTTAATCACAAAAAAAGAAATGTTCCACCTTTGAAATATTACTGATTAGCTGAAGATAGCATTATACAATCTCACTTAAAATCTTTGCTTGCCTCTTAACTTGGTTTTGCAATTCATTTATCACTATCATCTTATTATGTCATCTTATTTTCCTTTAATAAATTAACAGGTTTGACATAAGAATTTTGCCTCAATTTGTGTGACATCAAGATATAAATGACCTTTTCACATTTTTCTTTAATTTCCCCTGATGTGCCATTAGCTCTTCCTCTCTGTATCTCCAAATGCTTGATCCTGTCTTTCATTTACCCTAAATTTTTGAAGTAAATTCAAAGTCAACTAGATCTGGCTGGAAATCATTTGAAAGTCTCCTCGAGGTAGCATCTAACCTGAGCTTCTCACATGAGTAGTCAGAGTGCACTTTTCCATCACTCTTAAACCAGGACAGGAAAACTTCCCTGGATTTCTGGAAGTGGTTGTTCCCCATGCCGGGTTTTCTTGCCACTTCCTTCCTGAAATGCTGTGAGTGTTTTGTGGTTGAACTTAGATGTTACACTTGGAAAGTACCAACAGTAAAATTTAGCTGATAAATTGCATGGAGGAAATAATAAATAGCCACATATTTAGCTGACCTGTACACTGAAAAAAACAAAATACTCTGAATTGGCGCTGATGTTACGGTAAAATATCTGTCTATTTCTTCCCAGGGAAATACATTGGAATGAATTTCCTCCAATTAATCTCTCTCCATGGAATTTCACTAAAGTACAAAACTTACTGTGAACAATCTCTGAGGTGATATTGTAAATCAGACAGAAAAGAAATTAAGATTTCTGAGAAATAATTTGAACTGATTATACAGTTCTCCTTGAAGTGTGTAAGGGCAGTGTGTGTGTGGGGGGGGAAATACGTGAATGCCATTATCTCTGTGGATTTTATGCAATCCTCATGGTTTACAGATAAGCCATAGATAGACATAACTGATTAATTAATTCTTCATAGTGCATGTTTGCCCTTGGAATCTTCCTATAGGTACTAATAAAGTAGGAGCTGTTAGCCATATCCATGGTCACCGTCTCCCTCAGCATCTCATGGACAGCAGACCAGGCACAGTCAAAGTGACACCCTGAGTGAGTCTGTCTGAGCAGGCTGTGAGGTGCACACAGCTGAGGAGGGCAAGAACCTGCACAAAGGTGTTCAGTCCTGAGTCACTGATTTTCCCACCCACCCTCAGTGCCAAAAATGAGAGGTCAGGTGTCTGTTGTTCCTGTACACAGTAATCACACATAACTCTAAAGAGGTGTCCATCCCTAACCATCCTCTGCTCTAAAGCTCTCTGACTCTTAACCTCCTTCCTATCATATATCAAAACAAGTGAGATACTTGTAGCAAAACCTCTCAGCTTTTGCTTCTTTGTGGCATGTTCTATTTTCTTGCAGTAATCTGTATATTTGTTCCCATTTCTTTCCTTCTGCCTCTGTCATCTGTGTGTTTATGTACATATAAATTCAATAGTGTGCCTCAAAGTCAATCTCTGGCTTAAACAATTTTAAGAGTTTGCCATAAGAGTGTACCTTAGTGCTCTTGGTTTCATCATGTTGTGATACACATAATATATTGATATAAACTGACCATCTTCTCACAGTGGAAATGCCCCAGGGGTAGAGAGCCACCTATTATCAATTCCATCTCCCATCTCAGTCAACGTGCCTATGTGATTGAACATTTGTTTCAAAAGTCAGTGTGGTGCCTAACACTTCCCAAGTGCAGCCTGACTCACTGATAAGGTCACTTGCACCTCAGTAACTCCTGGACACTGGATACAAGTGCCTTCTCAGAGCCCCACACCAGTGAGGACATGTCGAGAATAAACAGCCAAAGCTGAAAGGGATGGCAGCACAAAGAAAAACAGCAGTGATGTTCCTGACAAGGATATTAATCATGAGGATCAATGTCAGGAAATAGCTGGAAAAAGTCAAAAGAAATCAGGCATAAAGGAACAGTTTGATAGATTTATCTGCTCCTTTAGAAAAAAGAACAGAGAATTAAAAAACAGATAAGGCATTTTATGATAACTGCACTTACCATCAGAGCTAAACGAAAAAAAAATATATCCCCAAAAAGAAGGTTCAAGTTTTGCTTAAAATTTTAAAAATGTGCTTAATTTTCTTCTGGAGTCCCCCATGAAATGGCCATTTTTATCTGTCATATTTTTATAGTTTAATCCCAGGTGGGCAGCTCAGCCCCACAGAACTGCTCAAGGCTCGCTCTTCAATGGAATGAGGAGAGAAATAGAAGTTAAAGTGAGAAAATTCATGAGTGCAGTTAAAGACAGATTAAAAGGTAAAGCAAAAGCTGTTCCCAAAAGCAAAGAAAAATCAACAATTGATTCACCAAAGGCAGGCAGTTCAGCAATTCTCAGAAAAGCTGGGCTCCATCACACATAACAGTGACTTGGCAAGACAAACACCATCATTCCAAATGTGTCCCCCTCCTCCTTTACCCAGTTTTCTTTTATTGCTGAGCATGATGCTGTATGGCCTGGGATATCCTGCTGGGCAGCTGGGGTCAGCTGTCCTGGCTCTGTGCCCTCCCAACTTCTTGGGCACTCCAGGACCACTTGTGGGTGGTGTGAAAAGTGAAAAAGGCCTTGACCCTGTGTGAGTCCTGCTCAGCAGAACCTAAAATATCCATGTTATCAAATTATAAACACAGCACCAAAGTAGCTTCCATGAAGAAATTAACTTTATCACCACTAAAAATACATACAAGATATATTTTTTTTCTTCTGATTCTGATTTTTCCCACAGAGTATTACATACAAATTCTGAGGAGCATCCGCAAATCTCAAAGATGGCAACGATGGGACATTTTGAAAAGGAACTACGGTATTTTTCTTTAAATCTTTCCTTATTTAAAAATTATTCAACATACCTCATGGGCAAACTGTAAATAAGTCTTGATTAACACAGTGGAGTAAGGAAAACTAGAGCAAAAACATGAAGCATAAACATTTCCTTCAAAATTAAACACATATACTTCAAATCTGATCACTCAAATCCTGAACATCCTTCAGTCACACAGAATTCTTCAGCAGCTGAGTATGCAGAATACCTAGAGGGTTCCCCTCTATACCATTTTCTTTTTCTTAAGAAAACATGCAATTTTTTGTGCAGATACAAAATTATAAATTGAATATTTTCAGCTACAGTTTTGAAAATATTTCTTTTGTGTCTGAGCAAGCTGACAGTACAGTGTTTCATGTATTTGCACATCTTTGCAAATCTTTACTTGTTATTTCTCATTATCCACTCATATAACAGAAATGCATAAATGGTTAGATGAAAGGAGAACAACTCAAACAAGAAATTCATGTCATTAACACAAATTATTCTCTGCATCATAAAGGGAATAATGATGAGAAAAAGAAGAAAAAGCAAAGAAAAAACCTAATAAACTGTACTCCATTTCTGGTTCATTTGTGTATAGCAAAAAAAAAAAAAAGTAAAACATAAGATATCACATATTTGTTTATTTGGTAAAGATAGAATAATATTAGTATTTTTGAAGGTATTTCAACTTACAGAGATGAAAACTTTATTTAAGTGTTTTCACTGTTTTCTAACATATAAATTATGGATATTTTGATCTCCAATTTGAAATAAAATAGTGGTAGGAAAAGACATTTAATCTAGACAATTATTGAATTATAGTTAAATCCGAAAGTAAACAGTCATGCCCTTTTTTTCCACAACTCCAACAGCAATAAACTCTGGCAAGGGGTAGGTTCAAGTTAGAATCATAGAAAGTAGTCCATAGCACTTGTGTTCAGCTTACTTTTTCCATTTGACCATTTAAGCTTTTAAAAAAAATTTAATTAAATTTTTAATCTGCTGTAAGAATGTTAATTGCTATTCTCTCATGAGGGCTGAATGACTTTGGATATAGAAGCATCTGCAGAGTGAGTAAACAGCAGTTAATAAGTAATCATTATCATATTTGGATTTCATTTTAAAGCTTTTTTGTTTGTTTTCTTTCTGTCTCTACAGAGTGGAGAAGGAACACCTGCCTAGGAAGGAGCATTCAGAGCAAATTTCTCTCAACAGCTTCTCTAAAAATTATCTACTTCGTTCTGAAAACATTGTTATGAGGCATTGTTATGCTAAGATGTTTCAGAGCTGTAAACTGGAAGGTGATCACACCTCAGAATTTTGCTTTACTGCTCTGAGTCTTCAGTCTCTTAAAAGAAAATGTTTTCATTATGTATACAAAAATAATTGCCAAAAGTAAGATAGCAAATTTTTCATCTATACTAAGTCTGGCTGAGATGGACTTAATTTACCCCATAGCAGCCCTCAAAGTGCTAAGCTTGGCACTGGTGGCTGGAAAGGTATTGATGACACACCAGAGTTTGGGCTGCTGCTGAGCAGAGCTCACACAGCACCAGAATGACTCTCCAGCTTCCCCCTCACAGTAATCTGAGAGTGGGAAAGATCCTAGGAGAGGTCACAGCCAGGACAACTGGCCCAGTCTGACCAAAGAGATATTCCATACCACGGGATGTCTGCTCAGATATAAATGCTGAGGAAGGAGGAGGAGAGGGGTGCAAATTTGCTGTTATGACATTTGCCTTCCATAACAACCACTATGCAGCTGAAGTCCTGCTTCTCAGGAAGTGGCTGGGCATCACCTGCTGATGGGAGGTGTAGAATTTTCCTTTTCTTCATGCATGGCTTTTGCTTTTGCTTTTAAAACTATCTTTATTTTGACCCACGACAGCTGGAGTTTTTTTCTTATTTTCTCCCCCCCATTTTTCTTCTGAATGATAGAACAGCCTGGTGGACACCATATCCAGCCAACATCAGCCCACCACACCATCCAACTCCTCTACTGTTTTCGACAATTTCTCAGCTCCCATGTTTATAAAAAT
>VZTR01013034.1:309956-349297 GCA_013400775.1 Chaetops frenatus | reverse complement strand
ATTACTATTACTATTACTACTGCTATCTATCATCCTGAGCTTATTGGGACATTACCTCTGTGTTATTTAATCTGTGTGTAAAGAACCAAACAGAAATATATCTCATTATGAATAAAAAAAGTAATACCTGATGTCAACCCCCAGGATTTATGACTTAATTATTCGTTACAAAGTATTCTAACTTCACAGGATATATAGGGATGTTTGGGATTTTAGCAGGTGTTAAATTCAAATTTACTGGATTGCAATTGGCTGCTTTGGATCTTACTCTGACATTATTATTAATCCTGACTTGCTGGCTTCTATAGTTTTTCCATTAGTTTCTGATATCTCACATGCAGATGAGAGGATCTGCTCCTCAGCAAGTGTGAACATTAGCCTTAAATTACATACCCAAATCAGTACACAGGTCATATTCAAATGCAGTGTATGCTGTGGGTAGTTTTGCACAGTCAACATTTTTCCCTTTTACATCCTTAAATGTGTAACATATTCCAAAAGAGGTGATGAAATTTTGTAGAGCAACAGGTGAGAAGATTGTGATAAGTTTAAACAGGTAAAACTTAAGAAAATAAAGTTTTAAAACAGATTTGTTTTCATTTGAGGTCTCTTTAAAATAACCAAATCTGCAATCAAAAGGAAAGAAATAAGGAAAACTTAAAAGCTGTAGCTCAGTGATGGGTTTTTGTTATTATCTCTACGGTAAATGTGGCCTAAACCACTGATGGACTGGGACAGCATTTTTGATCATATCCTCCCCCTGAATTTGGTTAACTACAAAACTCTACATTTAGCAAAAAGGAAAATGGTTGCTCCTTTATATTAACTGAAGAGACAAGAATGTCAGAAAAAATTTAGAATGATGTGGAAAGATACAGTAAATAATTGCACACATGCTGCCTGGTAACACAGCCAGTTGTGCAAGGCATTGCTCATCATGAAAAAGATGAATTTCATATAAACAACATTTATAATTTTGTACTGTTTAATTATTTGAGTAATTTAAAATTTTAGTCCCAGAGATCTGCTAATGCCCCTGTCTTATCTGAAAGACATCTCAATATTCATTTATTTAGACAGCTAGAAATAAAAGTAAAATAACTTTTTGAGCAAATACATAGTTCTCAGCTGTGAATAGATAGGGAAAAAAGTTAGCTGTTCTGAAAATCTAATTGAATATTTATCACAATTGCCTCTCCTTCCCTTTGCATTTAAAATCTTCCATATTCTTAGGTGCCTTTTTTTTAAACTTTCCCACAGGTATTCATGTCCTGTGGAGCAATCTGAAATAGTTGCTTTTGATCAGAAGAACGTGAAATCATGGATGGATAGAAGAGAGCTGCATTCAGGAAAAGTTTGGAAATCTTTTTTTTTAATATTGTTCCTGTCCTCTCAACTAAAAAGACAGCTGTTGTTACCCAGTGCTGTTAAAAATGTAGGGTCTGACCTAAAGCTTAAAGTTCTTAGCATTGTGTATAATTTGGTCCCTAAATTTTGGATGTGGATGGGTTTCTGAGTGAGTTGTTATTTTTCTGGAATGCTGTGCAATTTTGTTGATCTTCTCCAGTTTAAAAAAAAACATTTGGATGCACCAGAAGGTATGGAAATAACTGACTTAGATGCTTCCAACATGCAAAGGGCACATACACTATGGTGAAAGTAATGCCTTCTACAAATGTATGAAAATCAGTTCATGAGCCAAAGGCTCTGTGTAGCAAATTTTTTGAATATGTGTATTTCCAGAAGTCAGTGTGTACATGGTAATGTCTAATACATCCTGAACCAGGAGAAGTTGGTCAGCATTTTCATAAATTAATTTCTGCATCTTTTGTGTCCATACTAGTAAACACAGGCTGGTTGAAGAATATAATCCAGGCTGAGGTTGGAGGTGAAGGCCATCTTTAAAACTGTTCCCAGTATAGCATATTGAATGCTTATAAAATTTGTCACTTTAATCGTAAAAGGAATTTTAGGGCAGATCATACCTTAAAAATTTGTACACTGAAAGGTATATTCAAGACAATTTTAACACTGTTACTCTAGACTAAAGTACTCCCCAGTGTATGGAGAAAGAGCTGGTCTCAGATATTTACCACACAGTCTAATGGAAATATAACATGTTCGCAATTTCAGTTTTTAAATTATTTAAAATGGGTAGCATGGCTTATAGCTGACTACAAAACTGTATACAACTGAGATAGCAAATATGGGACAGTCTTTTCCTCTCTTTAATGCATTTCGGTTTTCCTCTCTAAGTAAACTTCCTCTCTTCTTTCTCTTCAAACAGTTTTCAGTGATTCCTGCAATAATTCTAACAAAAAACTGGAGAGAAGCTGGAGTTGCATATGCAGCATATACAGCTTGCTTTTCTTGTAATCAGGCTTTATTTCATGTGTCCATGTCCTTCTGGTCATGACAGACATACTGTTGTGGCAAGCTTTCCAAGTGCAGCTTTTCAATGCATCTCCCTTTTGTGCTCTTAACTCATGTAGATTCAATTCTCAGTGAAATCCTACAATAATTGTTATGTTTGGAAGCTGAGTTATTTTCCTTAGCTTGAAAGTAGTCAGAAATTAAAGGCCATCACAAAACTTTACAGATTTCAGTAGCAAATACTTGTGGAAAAATATCTCTCTGTAGCAGACAGACACAGTAACCAGCAATGTAACATAGAGATTCAGATGTGAGTTGAGTTCATCATCTTGAGGGGTTTTTTTGAGACTGAAGTTTATTCTTTCTAGAGCTAATTTCTGTATCAAACAGTGGTTAAAAACTGTGGTTCATATCTATTGTCTGATCTCAAATTTCAGGCTTAAAATTTCAGACCTGATCATAATAGACCACAAAGCTGCTTTAACAATAAGTCTGAAAAATGTAAATGGGGGAATTTCTATCCACCAGAAAGCTGTGCAAGAGGATTTTCTGGGTGCTCCAATAAAAATAAGAGAACAGAGGTCATTGTAGCAGCCTAGACTAAAGAAATCCCCCGTGTATCAGTGGTGATGAGAACCAAAAGGAGTCTTTGAGGTACCTACTCCCTCCCTGCTTTCTGTTCTGTGTACATCCTGCTTAGGTTTCATCCTGCATGGTTAATTAGACACACTGGAATGCATAAAATAATATTCCACTGAGAAACTGAATATTCCAAATATGGACTTATACAAAGTGTGAATGGAGATGGACAGAAATGACATTCCCCCATTATGTTAAACGAGATAATGATATAATAACAAAAATAAATGTGGAATGGTGCAACAGGTGTGCTTACAACCCAGAGTACAAGCCAGACAGTGAGCAATGCTGACAGGGAAGGAGTAGAATTATGTGAGGCCCTAAGGATGTTAACAATATTTGTGATAAATACTGAAGTACAGAAAAGCTGAATCTCTTTGCTACAGCTAATTACAGGCTCAGGTGGAAGTCAGCTGCAAGTTTCTCCGTGTAATAGTCTGGCTACTTCAAGCCAAATAAATAATGAGATGCTTTGGGGGGCGGGGGTGGGGGAACAAAACTCATGCTTTCCTGCTTGAAGTACAAGATTGTAAGAAATAGTATTTTTTTCTTGACTGAATGATAATATAATGTAAGATTGTTACCTACCTTAAGTTCTCGAAAGAAGATGCTACTCCTAGCCCACTCAACAATGGAGAAAAGGGTTTGGTCAGCCATTTTACACATAAGCCCGAATGTGTTGAGCTTCTCGTGTTTGCTTCTGTTGGCTTGCTCTTGCTGCAGATATGCCATGATTTTAGCTTGGACTTGCGGCTCATCAGGCTCACATTTCAGGAGTTCCAATATCAGGTGTGGGATACTTGCTGGTGAGCTTGTTTGATAACTATCCATGTATGAGTAGCCCATTATTGACTCTGGTGAGCTAGTGTAAGGGTCAGGGTACTCGGACTTGATAGCACGGCTTGGAAAATGGCCATAGGTTTGGTAGCCTTGCAAACTGCCGTGGGGCGGCATTGTCATGCTGATCGGAGAGGTCACAAAGGGACTCCTGTCATAGTCTGTGGGAGGCAAGGCAGTATGGTTCAGAGGTAGGCCTTTAGAAGCTGAATGGATGTTCTGGATTGCAGAGGATATTGTCAGGTCAGTTGGCATTGCTTGGATCACCTGAGTCATGGCTTCCAGTTTAAGTCCATTTGCTCGGATAAGAGCTTTCTTCTGCTGCTTCAATGCCCTGTCTCTCTTGTACATTGGTCCAAACTTGTTTCGACCGCCACGCATTCGGTCAGCTCGCACAGCTGTCAGGGGAGAGGAGGAAGTAAATAATTATTAACACTTGGAATTGACATCCTTTAATCAAACATACATTAGGAAAGAGCAGAAATGTAAAAATATAACTCTTCTTTTTTTTTTCCAAATTCAGAGTTGCATTTTTATTCCTAAAGAAAAGGATTTATTTTAACTTAACAAATGTCACTTTTTTCTAGTTATTTAAATGTCACATGCATATATTACTAACAAAGAAGGACTTCTCTGTACATTGATTAGGACACAGGGACAAACACAATGGATGGCTACAGGAATTTCACACCTGCTATGGGATCATGTGGAAATCTCAATGTACATTTGGGTTTATATCAAGCTACTATGTCATTAAGAAACAAGGGCTGAAGTCCAGAATTTGTCTGAGATGTATCCAGCAGACCACATTGTCTCATTATAATCATTCCATTACTGCCTTCCACCGCAGCAAAACATCTGAAATGTAAATTGTGAAATGTTCAGTAGTCACAAAGGGAAATACATTTCTCTTGGCAAAAAGGAAGCATTTCCTTTTGATGATTCTGTTCAGGTTGGTGTAAAACTTTGAGATTTCTAGTTAGCTGAACCGCTCTATGGAAATGTTTAGCTGCAGTTGGAATGTGCAGAGAGAAAGCTGTCAGCTTGCTGCCTGCCACGTGGAAGATAGAACTGAAACAGAAACTATTGACACTGTTCTGCCTTATAATATCCCTGGAATTAGAAATAATTAAAACAAATCCTACTCAACAGCTGCCTTGGGAGTCACACTGGTGGTCTCTGTGACTGCAGTATCTGTCACCATGGAATATATGTAATGGACTAGTGAGGAGCTTTCACCAAGCCCACCTTGCCCAACGGCAATTGGATTGAAAGAGGAACCTTTGACAGCCTGGTGACATGTTGAGACTGCTGAGATTGCTGGAGGTTAAGTTCTTGAGCTTTTTATCTTAGGGATTAGTAGGACATTAAAAATTTATTATGAATGCTAGATACGCATAATACTGTACCTTATCATAAGGACTTTAACGTTTAATGATTTTTTTGGTCCATGGTAATTTATGAACTAGACTTTTAAGGCTATATATATCATTACCAGGGAAATACACACACAAATGTCACAAGTATTTACAATTAGGAGAGCACATGTTCTTCCAATTTTGTAAACAAGGGAAAAGAAGTTGTATGGATGTGTAGATAAGAAAGCAAAAGTACATTTTCTGCAGTACCTTTAAAACTACAGGTGCTTTGCTTGAACTTGTAGGAAAAATGGGCTGCCAATATTGCTGCTGAATGTTGATTTTAAACTGAATGCATGAAATTAATTATATCATTACTAAATGTAATTAATTTTAAATTTGTATATACAGTATTCTCACAGGTACCCTGCAATTAAAAACTGTGAGCCAAATGGATTAGCAAGTGCTTTTGTATAAATCCTACTTAAAATTAAGTTGAACTTTTTGTAATCACAGAAGACAAAATTTGGTCTTGTATCATTGTCAGCAAGTGAGACGAGTTAAAAGTAGGAGTAGAGAAATGTATTTTATCCTTCTTCTTAATGCCAACAATGACAAAAGGATTCCACATGTCCTGTAATTGTACTATTTGAATTTGGAAGCACATGCGGTGATTCAGGATGTTTAGTGCAGTGTGTCAGTGCTAGCTCAGTCTTGTGGGCGAATACAACACTATTGAATCAATCAAACTGCAGGAGGCTGATTTTTCTGTTTATCTTCAGTTATAACAACAGCTTCCCTTTGCCAGAGCCTGGTTCCCTTCATGGCTTATGGTTTTCCCCCTTGGCCCGATTTTTCCTGGTTAAGCGTCTAGGGTGAATGTCGTTTCAGTACAGTTGTTACAGTAAGGAATTTAGGAGCTTGTCCTTGGTCAAGGAAAAATGTCATCTGCTGTGAAATCTGAATTTTAATATTTTATATATCAAAGTTAGAATGAACTGTGTATGATTCACAAATTCAAGTCGATCGTATTTTTGCATTTGGTTATCTCAAAGGGTAGTATACACTTTTCATTGTTCTCTGTAGATGAGAAAGTGAAATGAAGCCAAAAGTGTACTTCAAAATGCCTTATTCTCTTTCAATAATAGCCTTGCAGGTGTAGCATCACAAAAATATAGGACACAACGTTAGAGATTTTTTGGTTAATCTCAAAGGTGAGTCGGTGTGAGAAAAACCCTTATTTTATCTGTTTCTTTGTGTTCTGCCTTGTTGTCAGGAGAACATGTAAGAAAACCAAAACAACTACATAAAATACAAATAAAATCAGATCACTCTCCATAACAAATGAAATTTTTTTTGTATCTGGAGACTTGTTACAAATTTTATGTTTAATCTAAATTAAGTCTTTTTTAAAAGCTGGAAAACTATTCCGTCTAGATCCATGAATTCACAAACTTTAAAAGCCTGAAATATCAAACTATATTCTTATTTGACAAAATGGATTATGGTTTTGACTGGTTCCTAAATGGCAGTGATCCACCATTTACTTATTAGATTTTTTTGTACAGCAACTATTTCACTGACCATACAAAGTAACCTTTTATTATCATTTCAAAGCCATAATTATATAACTTTTTAATATAAAATACAATGCATTAACATGTCATCCTATAATTTTATAGTATACTTGAAGATATCAGCAAGACTATAGCTCTTACCTTCCAATTTCATTCCAACACTTAGACATTTTTGAAATCGACAGTAAGGACATCGTTTTCGCTGTGTTTTGTCAATCTGGCAATTCTGATTTTCTATACATGTGTACCTTTTGTTATTCTGGACTGTTCTCTTAAAGAAACCCTGTATGATAGACACAAAAATTAGCCTGTTTTGCTTGAACGTGTGTTTCAGCATTTTATGGAAATCACTGTAGTATAATTTTCAGATGCCATTCAAGCACTTACAAAGTTACAGAGTTTATTTTAAATTAGTTAGCTGAACCCAGGAGAAAGCCACTAGATGCCAGAGGAGGTTTTCTTGTTTTAGTGGTATGTTTTATAGACTCAATGCCAAAGCTTGGAGAGACTTTAAGGAGACTGTAGCCTTCTGTGCTTCTAACACCAGTGGCAGAAATAGTGACACTGACCACTTCCTTTTATATTTTTTAATCATTGCAGAATTATTAAAGTCTTCCTTTTAAAGTAGTTTTGCATGAAATAAGTAGGAATACTGTTGCAAAGGTAAGAGAAGTACAGAGTACCTCTGGCTATTTTACATCCCAGTGCTGGAGGCATAGTAAGTGCTTGTCATTCACTTCTCATTGATTATTTTTTTTAGTGAAAATATAGTGGGCTAAGTTAATTTTTCCATGCAACTAAATGTTTTAAATTGCATTGTTCCAGCAAAGGAGCTTCACTTACAGTGCACTGGTTAAATAACTGTAAAAAAACTTAAAAAAAATTTACATGAAAATCTGACCTGTCATAAATTCACAATTATTTAAACCTTATAGCACTATAGACTGGCACAGGTATATTCATCTTTCTATATATTAATTGGTTATTTGACTTTGTGTGTCAAGTGAACTCTGACAGTTACAGTTTGCATGAAAAAAGTGCATGGTCATTATAATCACAGAAATTTACACTGCAATATTGAAGGATGAAAATAAAAATCTTAAGAAAGCTGCATTAGGTTTTGGAAAGCTGATCTGCATTGAGGATAATCTTCCTACTTTATCCTCCAGAAAAATAAATACTCTGAATGTATGTGAATCAACTAAAACCAATATTTAGCACATTTAGGAAGGAAAGTTGTTCTAGAACTACATCACAACAGCAAAACACTAAAAAACAATGAGAAAAACACAATGCAAAACAGTCCAAGTTGTTTTCATTTGTCCAGATGTCTGTCTCAGAGAGATTTCTAAATCCTAAAGCTTTTTGGTGGTTAATTATTTTATGTGAATGTATTAAGAAATGAATCAGAAATAACCCAAAATATTATGCATCTGTTTTATTTAATTATTCCTCCCCCCCCCCCCCCTTTATAGTTGAAACGTTTTGGCTGTACTTGTGTTTTTATGCAGTAATTAGTACAGAACCTTGCAGCTTTCACAGGTGAGAAGTCCATAATGGTAACCAGACACTTTGTCTCCACAGACTGGACACAGCTCTTCAAGGTCTTCATCGTAAGAGTAATTCACCATTTTAAACTGAGACACTGGGGGAAAGGAGAAATAGCATATTCAATTAGAATTTACATTACTAACTCAAATATTCTGCAACTTTCTCATCCAGAGAGAAAGCTTATTTAAACAAGCACACCACTGAAAAGAGGGAGAATAAGGTTTTATCAAAAAAAAAAAAAAAATTGCACGGAGACACGCAACTTTCCATCATCAGCAAATCTGCATGGTACTTAGCAGCATAACAAAATGCATCAGCTTCTAAGTTGTGTGTTCTAAATAGTTATACTTATAGAGTGCCTTTAGCCTAGTCCTTTCTTTATGGAATCACAAACCGAAAGAATTCATTTAAATTCGAAAATGATCGGGGCAAGCTTTAAAAAAGCAGAACGAAAAGATTGTCACTTGTATATTGAAAGCAATTCTTTTCCCTTAAAGTTTTCTTTCAACATCAGCCTGCAAATTTTATAATTTTATTTTATTTTACTAAACCTGTATCTCACAGACCCAGCACTTTTGCACCGTGTGAAATCCAAGTTAGTTACTCGCAAAACGAGCTTAAAACGACGTTCTCTGCCCCTCCCAAGCCCGTCGTCTCGGGGTGACCGCCACCCCTGCGGGCCAGGGCGAGCGCTGCGTGCCGGCACCCCCGGCTGTCGCAGCCCGCGGCTCCGCGGCCACGGGGAATGCGCTCAGGGTCTGCCCGGCCGGCAGACCCAGCGTCCCTCACCAACGGGGGCTGCCCTGCAACCTGCACACTGGGGCCGCCTGAAGTTTCTGCCGCTCGGGGAAAAGGCGGGGAGGAGCCGGCCGTTCGGAGGGAACTGGGGTCTAAAATATGCGGAATGAAAGCACGGAGCGCGCCCAGTCGAGCCGGGCTCCCCCCACAAGGAGCCCAGTCAGCCGCTCCGGTTCCTAAGAAACCCTGCTTTTCAGTGCAGGGCCGGTTTCCTTCCTCTCCCCTGCCCTAAAACCTCCGACCTGCTCGGCAAGCGCCGTGGCAGCGGAGAACTCCTGAACACGGCGAGAGGCGCTGGGCATCGCCGCTGGACTGCTTAGGATGTCACCTCTTTGTCTTTTATTCTGCGGTTGTCACAGTTCAGGGGCACCGGAGCGGTCAGACTCCGCCAGACGCCCCCGGCCTGGCCGCCCGCTTGCTAAGGCAAGGGGCTGCACCCCGGCGCTCGAGAGAGCTCCTGGGGAGCGCGGGGACATTATCTCGCCGTCACACTGCCGGCAAAACGCTTCCTGAGCCACCTCGGCACGGCCCGGCATCGTCGCCTGTCAGCGGCGTGGGGCGGACAAGGGGCGGCCGCAGGGGAGGGCCCGGCCCTCCCCTCTGCTCCCGCGGTCGTGACTCCAGGGTCCGGTGCTAGAACGAAGTTCCCCTCCCCGTAGGAAAAAAAGTGGGAAAACAGGGGTTTTCCGAGCGCCGCACCCTTGCACTTAGCCTCCTCCGGCAGGAGAGAAAAAGAGCGGTCGAGTCGCCCACAGCACCTCGGAAGCCCCCGGCCCACCCTAGTTCACAGCAGGCTCCCGAGAGGAGAGGGGATAGTTTCTAAAGAGCAGCCGGGACGGGAGTCTCTGCCCCGGGAGAGTCGCGCGGGGCGGGGCGGGCATACCGTGCTGCCGGCTACAAGGCAGGGAGCCGACCCTCGGCGGGGTCTGCGCCGCCTCCCTCCGGGCACCGCTCCGGTCCCGAGCAGGGCACCGGGAACAGCCCGGTCCCGCCACCCCACATAGACATTTCCAGCGCCGTCCCTGCTTGGGCATCCCTGTGTCTTCCTGGGTACCCCACAAGGGCGCAAATCCGCCACGGAGTCAGAGCTCTCTCCCGCGAAGTTTCGCGACACCGCGGCTGCCACCTGCACCGTACCTGTGGGCTCCGCACACGCGGGACAGAACCCTTGGGTCCCGTTTCGGGACGGTGTGTGATATGCCAGAACTTCCACACGTAACTCCCCCTGCCATAAACTTCGAAGCAGTTTTGCGCGGAACGGGGATTAGACCGAGATCCCCTGGATCTGCAGCGGGGCCGGGCAGTGTCCGACGGGACGTCTGCACCCCACGGTAGCCTCCCGCCGGTCGGATGCTTGACGGCTCCTCGGCCCCGTTTGCACCTTCTGAGCAGGGCCTTGTCGTCGCCTCGGCCCTGGCACCTCGACCCCCGGTACCCGCTCGAGCCACCCTACAAGCTGGCCCGAGAAGGCAGGGGCTCGGCGAGGCGCAGAGCGGGCGGTGAAGGGGCAGCTCGCAAGCAACTGCTGCAAACTTTTTTGGCAGGACGAAGGGGCGCTTTGCCGAGGGAAACCCGAGCGTGCGCGGAGTCGGAGCGCCCTGCGTGTCCCCCCTTACCTTGCATGTTTTCCGGCATCTGCCCCTGTTCCCCATTCGACCGGGCGAGTCCCAGGGCCTCCGTTTCCACTTTGGGTAGCATGACAAGGCGGCTGCGGGCCGGGCTGGGGGCTCCGTGTCCGTCCGCGACACCAGCACCTGGACACGGCAGCACAGATTTAGCTGGAGCAAGGGGCGCTCGGCGGCTGCTGTCTCTTCCCCCTCTTCCTGTTCTTCCCTCCCTCTGCTCCGCTCCAGCCCTTGCCCAGCTGCAGCGGGAGCACCGAGCCTCCCCGGCCGCCGGGAAGAGCCGCCGGGTGCCCGCGGCTAGGGGAGCCGCGGAGCGGCAGTCGGGCTGCAGGCGGCGGGGGGCGGAGGAGAGAGAAGGAGGAGGAGGAAGACCGGGGGTGCCGGGGAGGAAGGAGGAACCCCGGGAGCCCGCAGCAGCTCCGCCCGGGGCTCAGCACGGCGGCAGCCCGGCGCCCCGATCCATGCGGAGCGGCACAGTGCACAGGAGCATTCTGCCGCCGCTGGTGCTGCTGGACAGGGTTCCCACCCCCGTCCCCCTCCTCCCTTCCTCCCTCCTCCTCCTTCCCCTCCCCCTCCTCCTCCCCTTTTCCCCCCGGTACAAGTGCGGAGGTGCCGAGTCGGGACCTCTAGCCCCGGGCCCGCGGGGAGGCGCTCCCGGAGTCCCGGGGCTGCAGGGAGCGAGGGCTCCGGTGAAGGGGGGCCCCGACACCGCCAGTGCAGCCAATAAGGCAGAGGCGGGATGAGCAACACCCTCCGCGCACAGACACGCACAGAGCACACACAGTGGCCCAGCGCAGTAACCCCCTACCCGGTTCTTAAACGGGGCTGCCGTGTGAGGGTCTGGGTTGTTGCCTCTCCTTCCCCCAGCGGAGCCCGACGGGCCAACAGCCTCGCTAAGAGGGGCTACGCCTGACCTGCCTTCAGTGGCCGTCCCTCTTTGCTAGTAGGCAGACACGCTCAATCTCGCCTGCGGCCGGTGGGGCAATGCCTGCGCCCGGCCAGCGGCGACTGCGGAGACCCCGGCCCTCGCCTTCCCTCCGGGCGGGCGGGAGTGGACAGCGGAAACCCCTGCCCTTGTGGCCACGTTGCCGCCGCCCAGCCCTAGGGTCTGAAACATGCAAGCGGGAACTGCGTTGGAGCTCGCTGTACCTACTCAGGCTTTTTGGGTTTCCTTTCCCTAAGCTTCTTCCGAAATCGGTCAGTGCCAGTCGCATCGTTTGCACAAAAGCCAAAGCCCTGGCAGAGCCATCGCTTGAGCCCCCCTTCCCCGGCACACAGTGCAGAAAGCGGCACTCCTTTCTAAGTTGCCCCAAAGAACTCGTTTCTCGCAAGTGGGTAACTCAGCGGAGAGCGCAGAGCGGTCCCGCGGCGCGGCGTTGCGGGGGTTCCGGAGAGACTGGGTGGTGACTGCCCAGCGAGCCGGGCCGGAGGTCTGCCTGCTCTCGTTGGCCTTTCCGCCCCTCTCTCTCCTGGAGGGTCCGGGGAGTTCCGCGCCGTTCCTGCCGCGCTGCATAGGATTGATGGTGTGGGATGAGGGATATTTGCACCTTGGAAGGCATCCGAGGCGCAGTTGCCTGTACTCCTCTGACTCTTTAATCTGTACAAAGTGTTGTATATGTTAAGAGCTGAAAATGTCTGGCGGTGAAAACTGCTTCCGATGGAAAGTGGGGAGAAGTGTCTCCAGCGCGGAGTATGGCATTTCCCATCGCCTGGGACAGCGATAGTGAAAACTGGTGGTTGTTGTGACTTGTTCAGTGCTGATGATTGCAGGGTGAACCCTCTCTGGGACAAGCCCTCCACATGCAGAGAGCGGACTCGTCTGTGCTCTTAACTTTTGGCATCCAGTAGCTGGGAGACCTTTGCTAACTCAACACAGATTCCTAGCCAACCTAACACCATCACCAGTGGAGTAGAGTCTTTCTTCCCTTCCCTTGTGCAGAGTTTGATACTTGGGGGATAGATCCAATGCTCAGAGAGGCTCTGACCTCTCTTGTCTCCTTCCATTCTCACCTTTCGCCATTCCCCTTCGGGCGGGAGCGCGAGAGGGCAAACGATACCAACACTTTATTTCTCAAGTCATAATTTCACAGTTAAACAGGTCGTCTGCAAATAAGTTTCAGGACAGCAATATGACTAGATGCGGGAGCGAGCAGCTCGATGGCTAGGACGAGTTGGCTGAAAACCATCTAAAGAGAATGACCCCGTTTCTAAGCAGAAGTAGCTCGTGTTGAGACCCTGTCTCTGCCCTTGAGAAGTTATTCCCAGGTGCATTAGTTACAAGCAATCCCTCTGTCAGGCGTCACCGTTTAGCATCGCCCTGCGCTGAGCGCAGGCGGTTCAACACTGGCGGCGACAACAGCACAGCGCCGACTCCGCTCCCTCCCCCGGGCAGCCGCCGGGAGGGCTGAGGGTCGGGGGTCTCCGCAGCACGGGGGGGCCGCGGCCCTCCGGCCTTCCGAGCCTGCGGCCGGGCCGCCTGGGCCCGACGGTCGGCCAGAGCGCTCCGGGGGCGGCTCGCACGAGAGCGGCGCCTCCTTGCAGTCCTTCCCCGCAGGAGAAGAGTTGTCAGAGCACAGCTCCAGGCTCATTTACAGCAGACCATCAGGACACCTCCGGGCCTGGGTCCTGCAGCCCTCTGGGCTCCATCGGGGACAACAGGTCCCCGCCTTCCCGCTCGCCGCCGGGTGGGTCACGCCACTTGGCGACGTCCCGATGGGGCGCTCCGTGCTGCCACTCTGGTTACTGCTGCTCCGGGAAGGCAACCGCGTTTTGGGGAAAAGCCGGGAAAGGAAACGCCGCATCCGGACAGAGCAGGCGAAACCAGCTCGGGTGCTGCCGGGGTCAGGCGGGCTGCGCGCCCGCGGGCACCGCGCCCAAGTGCCCCTGCAGGCGGGCGGCCCGCGCAGGGCCGGCTGTCCGTGGACAACTCTCCCCCGCGGGCATGGCCCTAGCACCGGTACCCGGGCTCTTCCCTCCTACTCGGGGGCTTAATGTCATTCTGCCAGGGAATTGTTTGGAGCGAGTTCCAACTGTACATGGCAAAATCACTCTGCGAGCTATCGCTATGGATGGAAATACTTTGGAGTGGTTATTGCACATCCACATTTCTCCGAAGTAACAGTTTAGGGCAGTACATATTATAAATGATACCTGGTCCCTTGTGGCTCCATTTAATTTAACATGGAGTTCTAGCTCTCAAGATTGCCTTGAGCAACCTTAATTACCCTTTCTTCTAATCTCTTCTCCATTCCTTACCAAGTTCTCCAAACTTTTTTTTTTTTCTTTTTTTAATGCGATTTCTCTCCTGAGTTTGCCTGCCTTGTTCTGACTTTGCCTGAAGGTCTTGATTGACGCGTGTAATTATAATTATAAAAGATGATGGCTTGGGGAGCCTCCAGCAGCCTTGATGAGTACAAGGAGGAAGACCTGGAATACTTTATACTTCCCTATTTAAATGTATGTACATTTACATTACCCCCCCCAATATTAAATAATCTGAAGCTTTTCCACCTCTTTGTTTCAAGGTAGAGGCTTCTGTGTGACGGTATTTCAAGGCAAGCTCCGATTACTTACAGCTTCCAAGAGGCCACAGAACCTGAGCAAATTTCGAAATCTTTTTCCCTAAGCAGAGATATTTCCATCTTGGAGTGGTCTGCTCGATGAGAAACAAATAGCATGCTCTCTTCGAGTTTTGTGTCAGGAGGTGTTCTGGAGAAGGTCTGATTTACCCTCCCAGCAAAGCAGCTAAAGAGAACGTTTGTGGGGTGGGATGGGGGGTGGGGGGATAGACGTTAAAGAAAAACTTCCCAGAAGCAAATGAAATAAATAAATAAATAAGCGGAGGACTTAAACTCTTCCGCTGGGAAGTCTAAATCCAAAACCGATAAAAAAAGACTTAAAGGCAAGTATTTAAGGAGAGAAATCCGCATCCTGTCTCCGTTTTTCTCCCGTTGAACATTCCCGTTTGCCGCCAGCGCAAAGCCGCTCTGAGCCATCATTCAGTGAAAACAGTGACTTCAGCCAGGCTCGGGGAGGGAGTCAGCACCACTCATCCTGCGCTCGGCACAGCGGCGCAGCCTCGGGCACAGGCTGTCACTGCCACGGGCTCGCAGTGGCGCTGCCCCGGGAAGTGCCCCGGAGAATGCAGCGTGCAGCAGGCACGGGATCCCTGTGCAGATGGGGAAGTTCAGAAAGCGATTTTGCTGCTTGACCTCACACACCTGTCACGCCCGACTTTACGAGACTGTTTACACCAGGAAAAGCATGGCCAATATATCTCCTCTCCTCTCCTCTCCTCTCCTCTCCTCTCCTCCTTGTCATGATCACATCACCCGTACAGTACAGAGTACCTCGAAACCTTCCAAATCCTGTAGCTAACGGTCTCCTCTTATCACTTTGCTGAGGCAATATTGCATTCGGTTCCTAGGGATTCGTTACACGGAGGTTGTTAGTGTGGAGGCACTCAGGCTTTGGGAAAGGAACTCTCCTCTCTAAAAAAAAAACCCCAAACAACCCAGAACAAAAATCCCTAACTTAGAGAATCAGCCCAAACACAAAAATACACTTCTCCCCATTTTTTCTTCTTCTTCTTNTTCTTCTTCTTTTTTTTTTTTTTTGTTTGTTTGTTTGTTTGTTTTGTTTTTGGTTTTGGTTTTGTTTTGATCCACTGTCAGCAAAACAGAGTGGATGCCTCAGACTGAAATACTTTTGTAGTAAAAAGCACGCCACAGAAGATCACGTCTGTGCCTGTTGCCTTTTTTTAACGCAGGTAATCATTCATTTTTGCTTTACGGAGATGTTGTTCCTCTCTGGTCCGGCACAGAGAGCCATTTCCCAACGGTCAATTATTGACCGAGAAGCTATTTTTCAAGCTCGGCCAAGCTCCTGCTGCCCGCGGGAACGCACTGCTGCCTGATGAACACCTGGCAGCAGCGTGATGCGGAATGACAGGAGACTCCGGAGAGAGGACTGAGCAGGGCCAAGTAGGTGGTAAAGCATCGCTCTGATTGCCTTTCTTTTATTGCTAAGTGAGTCATCAGTGAGGTGTCGTAACACTTCACCGCGTCCCGCCGCCGTCTGCTCCGTCCCGCCCGGGTCGGGGCGCGGGGCCCCGCCGTGCCCCCGTGAGCGTCGCCCGCTCGGGGCGCGCTCCCTCCCGCGGGGCCGCCCGCACGCGTGTGGGCAGGACGGCCGGGCACTTCTTGCTGCAAAGGCAGCTTTCCGATAGACATTTTGCTGAACTAACTGGAAGGTGTGGAAGGGCTAAGGCATGCCCGGGCGCCCTTGGAGACGCGTGAGCCGTGCCCAGAGCTAGCAGTAGGGCTTCACTGGATAGATCCCATCAGCAGCAAACCATAGCTTTTTTTCACCCGACACTTAAAGATCCAGTTTTGCAAGCAGGAACAGTTAGAAAATTCCCCTCCTTCCCTCGCCCCTCAACCCCCGCCCCGAAATTACATGAATTCTGTAGGGAAAACGCCTTCTAGTTTCGCACTGCCTGGACCTGTTGCCGCTAATGGTGCGACGGGGAAACGCGCTCGCTCTGATCGCTGCTGCCTGCCGCGGGGGCGGCGGCTTCCCCCGCAACAGGAGGCGGGGAGGCGAATCCATCAGCGGGGCTCCTTTCCGCTCCCGCCCGCCCGGGAGCGGAGCCGCTGCCTCTCGGCGGCCGAGAGACTGCCCGGACCATCCCGACGCTTCCCTCCGCCGCCATCCCATCGCCCCTCCCCAGCACTGATAATTACTTTTCTGATGAGGCTCTTTTGTTTCTGTCTGTGCTGCCCTTTTGGAGCCGAGTGTGGAACCTCTAGTTAAAAAGCTAGAGCTTAGTCTGGAAATAGAACTCCAAATATATTTGTATATACTGCAAGGTTCCTGTCAGGGCTGAGAGCCGGTCTCTGTATCGTAACAGATAATTGATTTCTATCCTGCACAGACAGGCTTAAAAATGAAATTTCTTTTGCTGAGGCAACTGACCTTGATCTGCTGGTGGAAAAAAGAGATGGTTTAGGTCTGCTTCTTCCCTCCCCCTCCCCCCATGTTTCAAAGCTTGGAAAACTTTATTTTAGAATAATTTTTATAGCTGAGCTTTATAATGAAAAAAGTTTAAGCTTCTACATATCTATCTGTCTCAAGATTTATCCACATGCAGTGTAAAATCATAAACCATGAGAAGATAAACTAGGCATAGTTTACACTGAGAAATCTTGATAAGGATTGTGTACATATGCATGTCTGTTCATTGCACATAAGAATGTATTAATATATATTAATATATAAGGTTGCATATCTATGTAATATATACAATGTACTCATGTAATATATGAGTAAACTCTAGAAATTAATAATGATCTGTCACGAGAAGTTTTAATGGGTTTCCCCACAAGACAGATGCACACAACTCCTCCTGCAGACAATTCTTCATTTTCACCCTATATATATAAGACAAGTTTGAGAGCTGATCTTTAAATTACCCACACAGACATGTAGCTGGAGGCATTTTGTCAGTAGTGGAGATCTCTCCTCAGAAGACCACAGACATCATTTTTACTTTGCCTCATGTATTCTGGTATTTAAAATCAGACTAACAGGAAGAATCGGATGTAAATGTAAATACTGCCCCTTTTGTAAGATAGCTCATTTGCAATATAAGCACAGGAAAAGAGGGAAGAAAATTAATAAAAGTAAAGAGTAACAGCAAAAGTCCACTGGTATAAGGGAATAGCCTAGAGTATGTCTTACAGCCCTCACACAGCTCAAACTGCACACTTCTGTGGAAGCTTTGCATAATTGCTGGCCAAAATCCTGATCCAAACTTTTAAAGATAGCGTATGCTGTCTTTGTTAATTGTGTAAAAATACTACTGTTCCTATTACTACTAAATATAAAAACTAACTTTGCCAAACTCATGAGCCCTAATTATAATACTGTTAATTGCCTGAGGACATACATTAAAATTAAGATGGCAGTAAGTATTCTGCAAGCTCAAAAATGTCACATTCAGAAACTACAAGTAGATTATTTTTCCTCTTATATAACTATTTTTTAAGTTAATGAATCAGTTATTTCTGTTAAATAATCACAGCTAATGCTTATAAAAATTGCATAGTGTCCCTCATGACACAAAGACAAGAGGCTGATTAGAGGAAAAATAAAACTAGTCAAGTATCTTTGTATTGCTTCAGAATCTGGTAGATGAAAAAAAAAAATCATGGCACTTCTGTAAAAACATTTATAAGTCCAAATGGTGTTCATCATCTGGAAGATGGGATGTACTATTAAGATTTTGTGAATTCTAGTTGCCTCTTCGATCATATGACTATAAACCTAAAAGCAGGTATCAACAATGGTAGTGCCCACTCACGCTCCAGCTCCAGGCTGGTTGTGTTTGCTCCCCTAGGGAGAGATCCACTGCTATTTATATCAGTGGAGTCTGATTTGCATTCATGGGAGCTGGAAGAGGCCCTCCTTGCTGGGAGGAAGCTGTGACATGTCAGTGGTTTATAACAAAAACTAACTTATTGCCAGATGGGGGAGTGCACAGGGTGCATCCAGCAAAGCAGGTGCTCCCTGACAAGGGCGACTCAGCCTCTGGTGGGAAGCAGCAAGTGTCCCTGGCCTGAGGGGCTGGTGGGCTGAGGGTGCAGAGGCTGTGACAGCCTCTCACAAACCCACCCACTCTGCCTTGGTCAGAAAGGAAAAAGTGAAGGAGATGCCAGGAGGAACTGGACAAAAGAAAAAGTCTAGGGATAGGAGCACATGACTCTGCTGCTGATTGTACTTATACCCTGAACAGCTTTTTCTCCTAAAGAATTACTCTCCAGTGCAAATAAGAACAGAATCTGGCTCCTTCCTCTTTGGTTCCCGCAGCTCCATGCAGAGGCCCTCAGGTTGGCGGTGGTTCCATTTAACCCTTACAGGTACGTGGTGATCAGTTTACAGGGCTGAGTTAGGTGAGCTTTTCAGGGATGCTACCATGGGTTTTGGCTGAGCAGTGTCATGCAAGGACAGAATCCTTCCCCTGACTCAGACTACACAGGATTTTGGAAAGTTTCCCAAGATTTAGGCTTGCTTATTTCTGGGCCTGGTGTATTTGTGACACAGCAAGTGTATAAGTGGTATGATGACAAGAGTCTCTGCTACTCCCACCAATCTGTTTTCTCATATCTATATGATTTTGGGAATCTAGAACTGCCAGTCTTCTGGAAACCAGGAAAATGGCATTTAATTGGTCTAAAGATCACAGGTAAGTATCTTATTTTCCCTTCCCCCAGGGTTTTGTCCTTTCACCTTAAGAAACCTTATCTGAGTGACCACTCTTCAGATACATGAGCTATATAATTATTTTACTATCCCTCAGGAGAGGGAACCAGAGGGTCCCTTCCTAGCAACCAGAAAGAGAAACAGTTAAAGAAAGGCCTGGAGGGGAAGCTGGACTTGCCACCTTTTCCATGTATTTCTGGGCACAGAGCTGTGCAGAGGAGCACCCCACACCTGTAGGGAAGCATGGGGACTCTGAGGGTACATCTGACTGAAACACAGTAGTGTCCAAGGTGGGAGCCCTTTTCTGGGAGAAGCAGCAGCTCCACCCAAAAGATGATCAGCTATGTTTGAAGCTATTTCCTGCAGCTGTTACTGCACCCTCCATCCCCATGGTCCCAAAGCTTCCCTTGATGGCAAGGTGCCCACATCACACCCAGCATCAGGGTGAACTCCTCGCCTGCCGTATGATGACGCACTTTGGGGCAAGAGGAGGAAAGCGTGCCCTGGTTCTTCTGCATGTGGGCCAAAGATCTCTTCTTTTATCCCTGCCAGGAACTGCTGTGCTGAGGCACAACCTTGCAAAACCCTGGGTGGTGGAGCCTACAATGCTACTGGGCTGGCTTGTGAAGTGCCTTCTGCTCCATGAAGGAAAGGTTTTCCTTGGTAAGCCTTCTGCAGCCCTGCTTGGCCCCAGTGTCAGCCTGGGCATAGCCTGATGGGACAGGGGATGTTTGCCCTGGCAAAGGAAAGACACCTCGGTCCAGCTGTGCGGTGAGAGACAGAATGGCTTGAGACAGGAAGTGTGTGGAGAAGGGCAGGGAGGAGGTGAGGGCATGCTGCCACTGGGGCTTGGCCACAGCCATCACAGCCTGGGACAGCCTGGGACAGCTGGCTGTGCAATGCCCCTTGTGCCTGCAAGCCAGAGCAACCCGCGCCTGATGGCTTTCTAACAGGGAGTGGGTGCTGTTTCCATATGCTACTGAAAGTATTCACTTCTTTGCTGCTCTGAAGTGACTTAACTGACTTCTACTATCCAGCCCACCCCCACTGAATGACATATCTTAATTTTTAGCTGTAAGAAAGAATCTGCATTTGACAGAAACGACAGTATTACTGAAAAGACAAAAAACCATTCCTTAGGTTTTCTTCAGCATGAATTATCCGGCCAGAAGCAATTTAAATCCAATTTTTGCAAACGTTTCTACATGCACATGTACAATTTCAGTTATTATCAATTGTAATAGCTAAAGATACGGTTAATTATTCTATTATATATATTTGATAATTGCATTATCTCTAGAGAAAATTGTTACTCTATGGATCATCATCTGTTTTCTTGTATTTTCACATGGTATAAAATTCTCTCTAGCCTAAATGTATATACAAATTAATCATGATCTCAGCAAATTATAGTGATTTTTTTTAGGTTGGACACCCACAAGTCTAATATATTTATGCAGAACCTTCAAAACAGAAAACTGTTACTTACCAACTGATGTAAGTCCATGTTTTATAGATTCCTGTGTGATGGTTGCATGGGAACCAGAAGACATTATTAGGTGTAAATATACAGTACCCTTGGGTACAAGGGGTACAGCATTGAGTACAGGAGAGGTGCAGCCTGTAAACTTTTCTGGCCTTGAGACCCAAGCTATAATAGCCTTCAGTGAAAGTCAGCGTGATGAACAACAACAAAAAAAATTATCCAAGAATTCAGAAAGTAACAAGCATGTCTTTGAGTGGACTCTGTACTTTTTCCAGCATTAGTGACCTGCTGTAAACCATGTATCCCATTTCATGATAGTCTCTAATCAGAAGAATTGGAACTTGTGATAGGTTTGGCACCATCACGTGATTTAGTACAGCTTGATAAGAGACCCTGTTATAAAGTGACAGCAAAAGAGATAAGAACTGTTGGCAGATAATGGCAGAGAAATGATTAACCTAGAGTGGAGAGGTGCTATGAAGCCCAGAGAGGGGAAGGTTGTAAAGTTGTGGGGGTCATAAGATCATACTGAGTGGATGAAAAGCCATACCAACAGGAGCGTAATGTCTATAAACTCAGACTTGTGACCTGCCTTCTTGATGTCATCAACTCTTTGCACAGTGGACAGCAAGCATGGTTATTTTGGCTTCTGTAAACATTCTTTGGATGGCAAAACAATCAAGCATTAATTCCTTAAGGGAGGCTTCTGGATGTGCTGCGGATTCTACACTCTGACTAACAGCACCAGCAAATCTCTGCTGATAGTTTGTCAGACAAAACCATTTTATTGCCCCAGTCCTCAGGCTGGAGAGTAGCTCCAGATTGTAGCCATTTAGTTGAAAGCATATACTACTTTCTCACCAAAGAGCTTTACAACACGGTTAAACATTGATATCCCAGGATTATGATATGTAGAGTATTGCGCTCACCTCTTAGGCTGTGAGGCACAAACCCTACCCACAGCATGTAAAATGGCTCTCAAATGTTTGGCTTGAAACAATTTTTACAAAAGTGGGCAGCTGTGCAGATGATTGGATGATGTTTCAGCTCAGCTGTGAGTGGGTCAGGTTCTGCTTTCATCCCATCCAGAGGAAGGGTAGGGGCACAGCAGCTCCCAGCCTGAGCACATTGTGCCTTCTTGCTCTGCAGTGCCACCGACAGCCTCTGCAGCTTCAGCCCAGCAGATTAAATCTGCATACACTTTGTGAGATCTGTCTCAAGCCTGAATAATCAGATGATATTTTATATTTCAAGTCTCTTGAAAGTGTGAAGCTATTCCACTGTGGGCTAGATCTGAAGTCTCTTGAAGTCAGTGGGAGTTTTTCTCTTTAAACTTGCAGAGGGCTATAAAGCAGCACATGCCTTTTTATATACTTTGTCATGACGGTAAGATTTTGGAGATACAGTGGCAAACAGATTAGTTCATGCACAAACGGAACTGCTTCTCTTGGCTAGGATGAGAGCTTGAGAGCTGTTCTGAAAATGGGGTTGGTGTGGCAAACCAAGCAATGACTGGGCCTTACAGCCAGGAACCTTGAATTATCACTTGGTCTGTGCAGTACTGCCCTCCTCTACAGGCCCTGTTAGTAAGGAGGACAGGCTGTAGATGGAAGGTCTTGTCTTCATATTTGTCACTGGAAAAAAATTAATTTACAAATCTGGTTAAACAGGTACTATGAGTATTATTAAGGGTCATTGATATTTTTTATCTGTTTAGACTGAGTGAAAGCTGGAAGCCAGCTTTTACAACAGATTTTAGTTCATATAAACCTAAATATTGGACTCTTTTAATTCAGTTGGTTATCAACAGTTGGTGTCTCTTTTAATTCAGTTGGTTATCAATAGATTTTCAATTCTATTCATAAAAAGTGGAAAGAAACATTTATTCCATCAGAAAAGGCATATCTTTGGGGACTGGGGATAAAATAAATGAGAAATGCTGCAAATGATACTGTGGTTAGAAACTTTCCATTGTATCACCAGAGACATTGCTGGAGCACTGTTGGCCCATCTTCAAGAGTTATATAAAGGAATCTGCCATATGTGGGGGAGAGATATTAAATCATAGGAAATATAAAGAAACTTCATGCTTTTGGCTTCAAACACTGTAATTCCTTTCCTTTTTTGCATCAGTATCAAATGTCAGGGTCACTGAAAAATGTTCTATTTTTCTCTTTCTGATACTTTGTCTCCATGGACAAAGGAATGTATGCCAGGTGCATAACCAGACAGACTTTCTTTGCCTTTCTTTATACCTAGTCCTGTAGGGGAAAAGAAACTCCTAGGGAAACTCCAGGACAATCTATATCAGCCTGTGATCCAGAAGCTCGATGTGTTTAGCAGTGATCCATTTGGAGTCCAAGTGAAACAAATCCATAATGAGGTGTACGAGTTGTGCCACTGAAGTACCTGAATTCATGGCTGATTATTTTGCTTGGTCAGGAATTTGTAACTGCAACTTTTCACATGTAAAGCACTCTGGTAAGGCAGCCACGGTCCTCACTCAGAACAGCTTTTGCTAACTGTTGTTGGAACATCATAGACTCATATTATATTTCTCTGTTTTTCTGTACTCCCTCCTGCCTTTCTTTCCTTCCCGTTTTCATCCTGAGAAGGTGAGATGAGTTCGTTTTGTTATTTCAAACATGCTTTTCTGTCTTAGGTCTTTCAGGAAGAAAATCAATTGATAAAATTTTAGTTTCTTTTTGTTTAGCCAATTCTTGTGTGATGAAATTGCCTCTTGTTTGTCCCTCCGACAAATGTCCCTCAAAGAAACTGTTCGTGATTTCAAAAGCTTGGCAACAATCCCTCCTTTGACTCTTGCACATCAAATTATTTTGCAACCATTTACCGCAAAAATGGAGTCAAAAGGAGTTTCTCCTCTTGTGGGCATTTCCACAGGTGGAATTTCATTTGGGCATGTAATAATATTAAGAAATAAGCCCTGAAAATGGACTGACTGAAATTAAATTTACCTTTTCAAAGCATTTTAATCCGTGACTTGTATATCTTGGTGTAAATTTAGTGACCTCAGTAGCGATTTTGTAATTTTCCTGTAACATTTTGGATATTGCTTATGTGAATTCAGTATGTTCCTTGTCCTTTTTCTATGCCATCTTGAGGTATTGTTGTTTTTATTATCCTTACAACTCAGAAAAGGTTTGTGCTCAGCATAGCACACATCAAATGAGGGACATGATTCTACTGAAAGTTCAGGGCAAATGGGGCACTGACCCTCGCATGGTGCCCTCCAGGCATGAGCTCTCTGGTCCTGAGAGTAGTCCAGTTGGTTTCAGCTGGAGCTTTGCTTAGGTGGAAAGAAATTTGCAAACTCTGTTCTTTGATCTAGAAATCACTCTTTTAAAAATTTTCTCTATTTCAGTCATTCCAATATTCCTCCTGATCTATCACTGACATTTAAAATTCTTCTGGATGCTTCAGTGTATTTTCTATACCTTAGTGAATTTTATTTCACATGTGCAAAGCCAAAGCATTAAAATAGTTTTATGCCTTTTCCTCAGTATTTCTGTACAAAAAATTGGGAGAATCTGATATATCTGATGATCTTTACCTTTTGGATTTTCAGTGATTACAGTACTGAAACTGAAGGTTTAATTTATTAAGCAATTTTCATCAGTTGATCCTTAATTCTTGTTTGGTCTTATGGTATGACTGCACTATTAAAATTTATTGTTAGTTTTGGTCTTTTACTTGCATGTATTTAACATACTGTGTTTATCATCTCAGTAGAATGCAATGGCATTAAAATATATTTCAGTGTCTGCTACTCCTTTACTCAGGATTTTCAGCATATTGGAAAGGAACTCTGGAGAGCAGAAGCATGGTACCTTCTTTATGGGTGTCAAAATAGGAACTGTTTTCCTTGATTACATTTATCAGAACATATTAGTCTGTTCTCTGTTTGGATGAATACGATTTAATATAAGAGATATTTGGAGATGAATAATGAACCATAGGAATTATAAAATTGCTTCCTGTGACTTTTCCTTAATAATTACTTACAGAAATTATTTCAGTGAATATTTCTGCTGATAAATTAATGTCTAGAGGAGGAGGTAAGTGCAGATATTTGTAAACAAATTTTTTAGCTTAAATGAGCAATCAGATAACCTCCAGGATTGCTTAAAAGGAAAACTTATTTCTGTGCAGATGGAAGCATACAGTTGTGGATCACAAAAGTTTTCTTTTAGCCTTAACTGAAGGAGTAGCATGAACCTTGGTGGGACCCAGATTTAGTGCTAGCTCTTTGCACTGAAGAGATAAAACTTTTTCATGGTGTAAGGAGTTTCATCTGCTGGTCTATCTGTGTAAGTAGATTCAGTTTAAATTTCTTGTACACCCTTTTTTCCCCACTAATCTATCTTATTGGTGTACAAAGAGAATGTTATTAAATAGTTATGGACCTTTCCAAAGCTTATCTAGAAAATATTTACTGGTAATGGGAGCAGAGTGTTTGACTTTGTGAGAAAAGAACAGATTCCAGTGAAACAGGCAGGGGGAAATTACTTGCACGTATGTAGCAGTAACAGGTGGTGTGAACCCATCCATCATCTCACGCAGCACTCAGGAACAGACAACAGTTTCTTTGTAGAACACTATTAATAAAATACTGGGAATTTATTACTTTGAAAGGAAGAGAGGAGAAAGTGGTGAGAGGGAATCTTAAAGTGAATCTTAAGTGGAGCTTCAAACCTTCTGAACTTGGTATCTAGACTATCTTTTTCTTTCCTTTTTTTTTTTTAAGAGACATACATAGGATATAGGGATGACACTGTTTCCACCCCTGTCCTCCTTCCACAAAAACCTTCCAAAATCTTAGCTTAAGGCAGGATGGAAATACCAAGTCTTACCTCAGGAGACTAATTTGTGAAAGACCCTGAATGCTCTGATGAATTTCTCATCAATTTCTACTCCTGAAGTAAGCTGCATGTGTGCTGCACCACACAGACTGGCTTTGCTTGAGATCATGCAGTAAATGCAAGGTGAATGCTAATGAAAGGTGAAAGACTGGCAGAAGAGAATAGTTCAGAGGGGCATTTCATGTCTAAGCAGAGGGGGTCTCCTTCCTGAAACTCATTCATTGCACCAGGAATATAAGGATGTCAGGAGGCTGATGAACTGCAGAACCACATGTAGCACACACTTGATGGGCCATATTCCAGCCAGAGGGAGGAGAAATCAAGGCTTAGTGCTCAAGTGGCTGGTCAGATCTGGTGTAGAGAAGCACTCCCACTTCTTTCTGTCTTCCCGGTGCAGAATTTGTTCCAGTTTCCAAGCCGTCTTTCATCAGGAAGGACACTGGGCAGGAGAGAAAAGTGGAGTAAAGGCCATTCAGAAATAAGGATTTCTGATCATTTTATTAATAACTGTGAGAAATGCAGCACCTGGCAGGAGAGATAAGTGGATTTTCCTAAGCTGTGTTATAGACAGGTAAATATTGTTCTGGTTTATGGCACTAATAATTAAACAGAACACTAGTTTGTCTCTTGGCAATGTAAAACTTAAGGTGGCTGGTTTCTGGAGGCATGTGCTGAAATCTGAACAAAAACTACTTTATATGTAAACTTCACAATAAAAGGCTGAATATATTCTGTCCAGTGGATGTATTTCAGGAGCATATATAGTGCTGAAATAGCACATTTTTTTCATTGTCTTCAAAGTCATCAAGGCACCACTCTTGTAAATATTGCAGTTCTTAAAAAACAGACCAAGTAGACTTAAGATCTGAGAAATACTAATTCCTTCAAGAACATCATCTCCCTAGTGCAGTTATATGAATAATAGATTAGTACATTAATTAATATTTTTGTATCTTTTATACAATGTGCCCAAAGTTTGTTAGTATACTTTTTCATGTACTTAGATAACAGTAAAAAAAAATGTATATGGCCCTGGAAATAGAGTACCTATAATTCTGGGGAAAGCAGTAACACCTGGGGCTTCTGAGAAGTCCTGACTTTCAGAAACCAGCTTTAAATTAGACTGCTAATGCATTTGCAGTGGCATGCAAATCTTGTTTATATAGTGCCTAAACCAAGTTCTGTGTCTCAGACTAGGGCTTCTGGGTACTTCTGCCTCAGAAGGAAGTATGAAGGCCTGTTCAGGTACCCTTATTAACTGCAAACTCACGTTATTCTCATCCTAAAATTGTTGCTCTTTCCTCTGGTCCCCCCGCCTGCAATCCAAATAGACTGAAATGCTTTTCAGTGGCCCAGACCACATTGTGTGCAGCTAAGATGGAGAACTGCTCATGACCTCTCGAAAATACTGTTTTGCAAAGACGTTTATGCACATGAAAGATCTTTACTAAAGCACTAGTAGGGTGATAAAAAAGGGAAGCTTTTGTCAGGGCCCCAGGTCACTAACGGGTCTTAATGGCCCTGATCACTTTCACCTGGGTCCCCCTCGCAGCTCCCACCTGCTGGGCCACCTGCTCATTTAAGCTCTAGCTGGGAACGCAGCCCCTTCCCTGAGCTGTGCTGGATGGGAAACACAGTCTCAAAATTACTCTGTGGATTTTCTGGCTTGACTGCAGACCTTGGCTGCTTTTATTGCTTCTGCAGAATGACTATGGGGATCATCAACAGAACCTGGTGCTACTCTGTTTGGCTGGCTTATCTGCTGTGGGACCGTGCTCTTATGGTAAGTTCCCTACCCAGTCTATGTTCTTGCTGCCTTTAGCTCTCAGTTTTCCTCCTCTTAGGTGCAACTGCCTCCTACTTTCCCCTGAAGCTTTTTGTCGGTGCTCTCCCCATCTCTTCCTCCAAACTGGCAATAACTACTCCTGTAAGGAAGCACAGGGACTTGTTGAGGGCTTGAAGTGCATTTCAGTTAGAATGTGGAGACTTTTCAGAGCAGTCTGATTGTCTTAGGCTACTTCCTACAGATATATCATTGTGTGGGGTTTTCTTCTTTCTCCAAGCCAGGTGGTTGCTGTGTAGATGCACAGCCCTTTCTAGCTGCTCACTAGTGTCCCAAGAGGGACTTGATCAGGTCCCGAGAGCACTTGATCAGGTGAGAAGCTTGGACCAGGATATTTGTAATGTACAGCTTAATCATGCTTCTGAAAAGCAACCTCTGTGCCTTGTTTTACCATTAACCCACTGCCATGTCTGACATTGGACATCAGTTGATGGGAGATAGTGGTTGACAATAGCTATTGATTTTGCATTTCATATTAACGGCATGGCAAGCTCTGAGTCCGATAGTGAGGGTAGGATGCTACCGTAGACCTTCCTGTTTGGCTGTGAAAGAAGTCTCCTTGCCTTCCCTGGACCCTTACCTTGTGTCTCAAGAAACTATATAGGATTCTCTCACTAAAACATCAGACTATACTATGTATGTCTGTTTCTGATGGTTTTTTGACTTGGAGCAAGCATCTGTTTAGCTTAAAATAAATGAATGTTTATCAATTATTTACCCAAAGCACACTGAGGGAATTGGCAAACAATGAATAACAGAAGAGGGATAGAATGGAGTGGAAGTTCTTTCTGATTTGAGATCAGTATTTAGACAAGTACAGAGAGACACGGGCTTCTTTTGGTGGAGATCTGAATTAACTCAGTGGTTTTCTTTATAAAAAGAAATGGTGACCTAGCATCCTTTTCTAATTTACCCTGGTAAGAACTGTTTTAGTCAAGTCACTGGCACTATAGTTGTATAAAATGTTGAGAAGGGACAAGATATTGTTTTGAAATTTCAAAAGTTTGTAAAATTTTTGTAATTTTGCAACCGACCCTAGGATTTTGGCAGCAAGCTAAATGGAATGCATATATCATTTTTCCTCTAGTATCAGCAGACTTAAGAAGCTAGCAGAATTCAAGCGAAATAGTTTTAGCTAACAATGTTTCCACAGCGTGAATAAAAGCACATGTTGTTACTTCAAGCACAAACATTTTAATATTTTATTTCTTATTCTATTGCGTTTGATTTTATTCCCTCTCTCTTTTGGCTGTAGATTTTTTTTTTTCTCTTTGCCTGGCCTATCACCATCTCTGCTTGTGGAAAACTTTGCTCTGGCTGCTGCTTCCCCATATATGTCTGAAATCTTATTTTGGTACCTCCACAGAGAACCTTCTGATATACAGATATTAAGGATGTTTCTAGGTTAGACTTTTCTGCTTGCAGTAATAGCACAGCTGCTGTTACTAGAAATGATTGTATAAAAAGGGCACAGTAAATAGTCTATATATGCAACACTAAAATAGGCAGTACTAGCAGTTTAAGGCTGAACTCTTGCATTGTAATCTCGAAAAGAAAGGTTTGGTTTTAACCTTTGAATTGATGGTATATTCCTTTACCCCCTGTGATAGTGTTTGCCTTAATTGCAAAATGGCATTTGGTTCTGCAGCAAAGCTGAAATCCACAATGTTTTGGTTTCCAAGTCCCTCTCACCACTCTGGATGCTGGGGATGTTGTGACCCCATTCCTGGTCTGGGTTATTTGAGCAGAACAGTTTGTGAAATTACAACCTGAGTGGTTTTGCAATGTAAAAAGGCCCTGTCCTGTTTAAAAAAACCCTCAAAAATAAGAACCAACAACTTTTTGGTTGGTAAAAACCCCAAACTCCACAGCAATGCTAAGAAAGCATTAGCTCTGGGGCTTTATAATAGAGTCTTATGGGATTTGAAACTAATCCTGATCCTACTGCAAAAGGTTGTTGAGAGAGGCTTCAGCTCAGATAACCATGTCAATGTCCAATGACCTCATACATGGAAGGTAATGCTGTTGGAAACTTCAAATTGAATACACACTTACTTACCATATCTGAGAGTGCTGTGTTGGCCTGAGAACTGTAAAAAGAACTATGATTGCACTTCAGTGTATTGCACTTCGAACAAACTGTGCAAAATCTAAGCATCCCAGAAATACCACAGCTGTTTTTTGATTCTGCCAAATCATCTTTGAGATGAGCTAATTAGAAAATACAAGTTACACATGTTAAAATAAAATCTCTAAGAAAACGGAGTCTTCCATGCAAGACCTCAGCATACACAGGGAAACTGTGAGACCTGGCAGAGTTTCACAGGTTTGATCTGAAATTCTTCAGCTTTCTGCTGGTGGAAGGTAAAAATAGCCATCCTTAAAGCAGACAGACCCAGATGGCTGACTAGTGGAGGAGGTGATCCTCACTTTATCTTATTAGATTTCATTGCTCACAATGTTGAAAGCTGTCTGCATTGTGTAGTACTTTGTGCTTCTGCTTAAGCCTCAAATGCTTTTATGCCATTGTTCTGAGGAGCCATTTAGAGAATTTTGAATCACTGTGATGATATGATTCAGTCCTAGAGTCACTCTTGAAGCACAAAGGCCCTATTGTCCTACCATGTTACTGAAGTGTTGTAAAGGAGAGCTTGCTACTCATAGTTTTGGAATAGTTTCTCATGTTTCAAGCATGCCAGCCAAGAGGAGAATCCTTACTAAAGTGTAGAATATGGAGTTGAAACCTCCTCGGTGTCCAACCCACACAGTGTGCACGTGCCTTTGGGTAGGGCACCATCAGTACACTCTGTGTTTCTTCACAACCAAGTGTCTCATTTCCAGGGCTGTCCACCTGTTTCATAAGTGGGTACATGTATTCACTAATAAGGAGCTATGTTTTGTTAAATGGTTTTATTAGGGTTTAATGATCTTCAGAATTTAACACCAGTTTCACAAAAGTGTGGTGTTAAATTAAGGCTGTAGTGAATTGTTGTCATCCCAGCTAACCTAATTGGAAGTATTACTGTGGAGTTGTACTGATCAACATTTACCAAATGCTTTAGCAACTTCAGCTTTAGTTGTATCCATCCTAAAATTGCATTTAAACAGGACAGTTATTATAACTGAAGGGGAAATTCACTGAAGTACAACACAGATCTTTATAGTCAGAACAACATTTTAGAGGCTGATAGAATTGGTCTAGCTAACTCAGTTTCTGCTGGATATAGAAGTGTCTTATTTCCCCATTTTAAATGGAATAAAATGTTACCTGAAATTCAGCAGATATTTACTTAGGGTGAAGTGGTGGTGGTGGATGGGAGAAGTCCAAGTCCTTTCTTTCTTCCCTTAGAAATTTGAACATCAGTAGGGCACAACTGCCTTGTGCTTCCTGACTGACTGGGCAGAGATCCCTTGAGTACCAAAGGAAGCAGTCTTATTCCTACCATGTCACCCGTGTTTTTACAGGCAATTACATCCCCTTCTCTGGACTTTTACATTTCTTATTTTAACTCTCTGTGGACTTTTTTTTACCTTGCATTTTTTAACTTATTCTTTTTTATAATGACCAAATGAATTCAATCGAGTCTTTATTGATGTTCAGGAAAGACAATAGTGTGAGGCAATGGTGTTTTCATTAATATGAACAATTCCTATACAAAAAGGGTTCAGCTCTGTTAATAGGGAGGAACTATTCTGTAGCAGGGTTTCCTGTACATCTGTGCTAAAGTGGAGCACATCTCATCCCACTGAGGGAAGTGCAACATATTAAGCTATTAGAGAGAGCCTATAATATGGAATAGAAAAGATGGTCAGATGAATGCATAAAAACCCCTTTATCATGCCGGAATTTGTGTTGAAGCAAACCATTTTATCATCTGGGCTGCCCCACCAGCATAAACACAATGAGAAGGCAGAGTAGTTTGTTGATCTGTCTTTATTATGTAGTGTATATATAAAATGCAGTGGAGTTAACTTGAAAAGTGCCAAAAGTTCATTTTTAACTGTGTGATGTGATTTGTTTTGATGGAAAACACCCCACATTAGACTTACATAATAGTCTATAAAACCCATAAGATTCTTAAATACTTCTGGTGAACTTCAAGCAGTGTTTTAAAATTGCAACTCAGCAGGATGTGTTTATTCATAAAATATTCATAACCTTATACCTGAGATCTGCTGCTTTAATGTCTTGCTATTGTGACATGTCCCTTCTCTGTCTACAAGATGGTGCAACATCAGTTAATCACTCTACAGGTAGCATGATTTAAAATAGTTTTATTAAAGTCAGTATTGGGCTATGGTGATTCACACTTGCTGAAGATCTAGTCCAAGGTTCATAAAATACACTGAAATAAGGGATAGCAGGTATCTAAAAAATGCAAAATATTTTATCAGTGAGATAAATGGAAGAAAATTGTCTTCAATTTTTAATGATGGGAAAAACAGAAGTCTGAAAGAAAATATGATGTACATCATCACTTCAATCTGCAGTGACTTCTGTTTGTTGGTATCAGTTCTGTAATTTGTTATACACAGTAAATTATTCTGCTTAAATTTAATGTGGTTCCTCTGCCCTAGATTAACAATAGACAAACTGGTCTTCTTGGAATTGCAGTTGTGAGACTTTGATCATGAATAGACATTTTTAAAATCCTTTCACCTCAGGCTAATCATTAGAAGTATTTCAGTTGAAAAGTGAGAAACTGTTTGAAATGCTATTTTTGCTTTCCAAATTCTTGATCAGAAAAGCTGGCTTTTTCATGCTTGGTTTTTCTGGGGGAAATGAACCTTAAGTTGCATATTGGATTGATCCTTCTACACACTAATCATTGAGAAGAGGTAAGTGTCTCAGTGACACGCTTGGTGAGTTCTGTCAGTCTTGAAACTTGGCTATTTTGTTTGCCTTTGCTCCAGCAAAATGCCTGGGACTTTAATTTGGGAACCTTGGCCAGGGGTCTTGGGACCTGAATCAGGGATGATGTCTATTTAAACTGGCAGAGAGTGAATGACTGATATTGAACATAAGTAATCCAGGTTGTGAAACTTTAAGGTGCCATTAGTTTTTAAAAAGTACTTACTGTCACTGTCGCTGGAATACTAACTTTTTGAGGCATAGAGTCTGTCCTTTTGAATATTCTTGAATAAAGCATAAGGCAATCCCTCTTGCAGGAATTATGCATGTGCAGCCCATGGTGAAAAATGTGTGTCCTTGGGTCTGGTGGGACAAATTCTTCCCTTGGTTACATGAGAGAAAATGCAGAGTAAAGTCATAGCTATTGCTGATTTCTCCAGCTATTTTCTTCAGCTATTGCTGATTACTCAGTGATGCAAATGAGGGCTGAATTCATTCCACTCCCTATATCTGTTGTTTTGCATAGAAGTGCTCACTGTGCTGAAACATACTCACATTTGCAAGAATGTGTCTGTGTAGTTTACATTTCCAATTTTAATTTTTGAGCCATGTGTAAGAGACTCCAGGGAACAGTGTGTACTGTCAGCAGAAGTTATCTTTTTGATGAATCAAGCACATTGTTTGTAACCCTGCATTTGATAGACATGTTGTAATAAGGTCCTGAACTGCTTACTGTGTCTTTATGTACCTTCCCCCTCAGCAGTTGTAACTATTGTGCTGCTTGACCTATATTAATGGTACTACAAACAACAAGTTTAACCATTAACTTGTGGGTCCTGTTTAAATGGATTTTGCCAAGAGATGAGAACTGAAGATTTAAGGAGGTAGAAATTAAAAAAAGGCCTACCCAATGTGATGTTTTTTAGTGCTTACTGATCTGATGTATGGGGTGGGAAGGAGTTCAAGGGCTGACATCATATAATTATGGTCTGAATGACTAGTTGCATTAAAGGTATGGACAAGCCTTCCTTAGATGTCTTGTTTATTAAGTAACTTGTGGATTTATCTGTGTGCTTATTTCAATGAAGTTTGCTTGCTGTATTTTCTGTCTATGCCCACTGGAGCAAGAAGAGACTGAGAGGGTTACACAGAAGAGGGGTAAATATTGCCTGCCTGTGCTGCCTGGGAAAAGGAAAACTGGCTCTCAAGTAACGTGTGAGGAGACAGTGAGAGCTAGAAAGGGTCCAAGTGAAAGGAGTCAGTGTCAGAGTAATGCTTTAGGTATGGAAAGAGCTGAGCAATTTTGCCTGATTTATGTGGACTGCATTTCAGGAGTCTAAGTTCACTGTGCAGAACTTGAATTTTAGACCATTAAATGAAAGCCAAAGCTCTGATTTCTGATATATATGACTCCATCACCTCAGGAACAAGCAAACTGTAACAGCTGATGTATGGTAAGTGCCTCATGTGTGCACAAAACCAACACCAAACTTGTAGTGGTTCAATATCTGATGTGATTTGATTCTTCATGGAAAATTGATTCTGTGTTTGTGTTTATTGACATCAGTGATCTTTGACTGAGGTGCTTAAAGGGTAGGCATGCAGAAGTTAAATTGGGGGAATGAAGGAGTGGGAAGCGCTGTCCTCTGGCATGTCCTGCCAAAAGCTCAGTTTTTCCTGATAAAGCTGCCTCATCCTATTCAGGCAGGCATTTAAATGTGCTACTGTTTCCATTTGGTGATTATCTGTGTCTGCTGGGATTTCACCATTCTGGCTCTGCAGGGCATGTGCAGGTGTCTTGTGCAATCCCAGTGTCCTGCTGGGTCCTGGTGATTGACAGTGGCAGAAATATGTGCTCTAGCTAACAGTAGCAGCTGGTATTCATAGGTGCAAGTGTCTGTGGCTCATTGTCAAAACCTGCTCTGTTGTCAGGCATTGTTAGAGCTGTTGAACAAGCGTTAGGTAACATGGTGCGTACAGTCAGAACAGAATCTGAGTAAAAATCCCTCACACTGATTTGAGGCTGTTGCAGAAATGGAGTATTGCTCGTTTTACTTAAGGTGCACCAAAACTTGCAGTTAGAAACATGCTCTGGAAATGTATGGTATTTGTGTATATGGTCCTTATTTCAATGTAATCCAAGCAAGGTGAGTGGAAATGTACTTGTCTTGTCACGAAATGTACTTGTCTTGTCCCTGATGTAGGTTTTTGGTTGAAACAGGTAAGCTGAGACAAATCCTTGTCAACCCTGACCATTAAGAGTTGCTAACTGACATCTTTGGGCCTTGATTTGAAGATTGCAAACAGCTTGGTAAACAATTAAATCACTAAAAACTTCATAATAGGAAGGGAAGCAGTGAACAAGACTGTCAAACATTTCGTGATGTATAAGACAAGTTAGGGAAGGAAGCCCATGATTTTAACTGCCAGACTTCTCTAACGAAGGACTTCCTTGTCTTTTTTGGATTCCTAAAGACAAAGAGGCACAAAGTCACCCCTACAAGGAAGTGATCTCAATTAGAGTCAAAGGGAAAAAACCAGAAATATTGGGGAAAACTTACTGTGAACGAACAAAAATGCAACTGTGCCAACAGAGTTTTTCTTGCCTCTAAGTTTCTATAGTTGCAATTTTCTCTCATGGCAGTATTTCCCAAGGTTTATGTATAAGTAAGTTAAACCAGTAAAACCTGTGTATATGCAATTTCTGAGGGTAATTTCTGTTTGCAATAGTTATTCCTAAAATTCTACAGGAATAATTTTAGCTGAGGAGAATCTGCTTTCATATTTGTCCATATGTTTAGTGGCATTAATTTCTTAAATGTAGATTAGCAGGCACATGAAGTTTTGCTTCACCCAGAACAAAGGTAGGAGCAGGGCAGGCCCCCATGGCTACTTTTGACTTTTTTTATGTCTATTTATCCCTTCAACTCAGAAAGGGCCATGTTCAGAATGAGGTCACAGCGCGGTGATTTTGTTCTGAACATTAACTTTTGTTCTAGCAGCTGTGCTGGCTGGCACCCATGCAAGGAAATTTAGCATTTTCCACTGTATTGGTACAACAGTATGATTTTTATTTTGCTCTGAGTCTAATGGGCACGTTCCGGCTTGTAATCATGAGAGGGCCTGGCAGATGAGATTTTGAGATGCTTGTGAAAAACTCTGGTGAGAAGCTCCCCCCAGTTTTGTGTGTTTAAACTAGCTTGAAAGTCTTTAGATTTTTCTCCTGATGACTCCAGGTGGGAAGGTTTGTTTGCTTACCAGTTTAAAGCACCTTGTATAGATTCACATATTACACTGATGGGAAGGAAGGGAAAAATCTGAAGTTTAATAAACTGGTTGTTTTTTGCCAGTTCTTAGGTATGAGGGGAAATAAGAGCAATTTAATCACAGAATGTGACCTGTACACATATGGGCAAGACAGGTTAAATGCAAGCAGCAGTTTTAACTTCATGTCTTGGTATAGCTTGCAAAACAGTTGTCTGCCAAGAAGAGTATTCTGTGACCCAGTGACAATAAACTGACACAACAATGTCACACAATTCAGTTACTTTTTGCTCATTTAGTCAGTCTCTCTACCTTGTACGAAGTAAGTCCCTTTATCCTTCAGCAGCTGTCATGGTAAGACTGCATCTTTTAATGTCTTGATATTTCTGTGCTAAAAGTTTAGTGTGAGCTGCTTGAGAGAATTTTGTCTTGTATCGGAGCTATAAACCTTATCTCAGTAAATAGAATAAAGCTGGCTAATGATCACCAACTCCTTCAGGGATAGGCTTAAAAAGGTAGTAATTTCTTTTGACTGAATGCAGATAGCTTCATAGAGAAAATAGTCTTCATTACATATCAGTAAAGATAAGCAGCCTTTTTCAGGCTGTATCTTCCTGTAAAGACTATAAGTATGATTTGTATAGCTCCCTTGATGGTTACATCTGTTTCTGAGAATCTGTATCTCAAGCCATACTCTTACACAGAACTTAGGCTGGAAATCAGTGTAAGTTTAACACATCTTAGGACTGTGTGATTTTATTTATTTTTTATATATATTTTTGAGCTTAATTGGAGACACTGTTCTAACTCATTAGAACCATCAGGGAGAAATGGAAATAACTTTTTTGATTATGTGGCTATTCTGAAATGGAGGGATGCCAGCTGGAGGCAACCTTATATGTGTACAAGATTGCAGCTGGGAGGGCAATCTAAATTCCTTAAAAGCAACTAGATGGTGCTTGCATTTATTGCATATTGTGTAAGTTAAAGCTCAGGAGCAGGGGAATATACCACGGAATGGCAAAAATGGGTCTTGTTTGCAAACATCTTCATTTAAAGTAAGGAGTAGAAAAAAGTGAGCATTACATTGAGACTTCATGAGACACCTTGGGATCCCAATGGGCATGTTAAGCACAGTTAGATAGAAAAAAGTCATACAGGACCACAATGTCTCAATTTGAACCCCAAGGACTTGGGGTATAAAGTTAGTTATCCAGTGAAAAGTTGCGATTTCTCTAGCTCTTTGTATTTGGACTTCTAATGATATTTAAGTTGACACACAGAACCACGTCTTTTAGCTCAAGAAGTTTTTCTTTCTTAGTGTCACTTAATTGCTTTAGCTCTGGACTTCTCAGTACTTGCTTTCTTCCTTTTATCACTTGCTCTGTCAGAATATCTTTTTATATAAGTTTCAGCTATGCTGCTCATTCTAGTGACCTTATTTAGAGTTATTCCAAAGGATGAACTGGTTTCTAAATGAAGTAATTCCCTTAATTTCTTTCCTTGTGCTCATATCTTTTACCTTATCAACTCTACAGTACTACACACAGGTTATCAAAAGTTGTTCTATTAAATTATGTATTAACCAGCACTATATGTTTACACTGTGCATGTTTAATGGTGTATTATTACAAACACTGCACAGTATGAGGACATCAGCTTAGTAAAAAGTATATTGTTGAGTTTAAAACCAGAGCTAATCAGGTTTTGAAACCCTGTGTAAAATGAGACGTTCTGATAGACCAGCTCTGGGAGTTTACAGACTATAAAATATTCCCTATGCAGACTGTTTCCCCCGTCTCCATCAGGTGAAACATCTTGAGCCCAGTAGGAGCTTTACCAGTGTGAGGATTGTATGGCTGGAGCTAAGTTGCAGCATTATAGAATTTTACCTGTGCCAAATTGTATCTGCCAATCATATTTTGGAATGATTTGAACATTTATATAACTGTTGATGTTTGAAGAGTATTTCAGTGCTTTTTGGAGCAAGCACCTCTACCAACATTACAATAAATAAGTGTTGAAAGCAGATGATGAAATTTCTATGGCTGAATATTATAAACCTCTGAGAAATAAAATTAAACTGTTCTTGATAGCAGATTCATAAGAGGAGGTTCATGAGAGAATAATGCATTTATTTGCAAGCTGCATCAGCAAATAGAGATGTATGTCTGCCTCTGGTGTTGTCTTTGTTGGTTTTGGTTGTACAGAACTGAAATCCAAGCCAATCCTTATTCTGATAGCTATTAGTAGGTAAGGTGAATATTAGTATTTTCTGAGGTTGTTGTGATCCTGGGACACAAAGGTAAAAGCAAGGGCTATATTGCTGTAGATTTTAGATAGGTCTAGGTACAAAGTGACTAAGTAATTTACCAAGACCATATGAGATGGGAAGCTGACAGTTCTTTTGGTTTTGATCCTATGTTTTCATCTTCATAACAAAGGGTACACTGCTTTGTAGCTGAGCTATTTTGCCTTTTAAATAAGATTCTTGCAGGACAGCGTAACTTCTATTATAAGCATTGGTTTTTATCACAGCTGATCTACATGGTATATATGATCCAAACCTCCTAGTTTTGGCCATACACTGGCTTGCTTCCTGGCCATTCTTGTATTCCTACAAAATATACACCCCATAATATTCACGTTACAAGATGTAGTACTTTGAAAGCAAAGATAAGAAATTAGATGCTGTTGGTGTATTGAATACAGTGTACACAGAGGACATTGGTGGATTCTGCATTAGAGTAGTGTGGATCCTGAATGTCTCTCACATGTTGGCAAATAGAATTTGTTGATAGGCTCTGGTCAGGGTCTCTGGTCATGGGCTGCTCCTGTCGCTGTCCTTGAGTTGCCAGCTGTGGTAACTCTCTTCCAGTGTAGTGTTCCTCAGCATGTAGTGTGGGAAGCAAGCACCAAACCTCATGCAGCTCAGCTTTAGTGCTCTTTTCTTTCCTTATTCTAGTCAAATTAAGTTTTCCATTTGCATAACTGCAGCTGGGCCATGGTTTTAAGGACTGAGGATTTGGGTTTTACTCATATCCAAAAGAGGTCTTTGTTTCTTTGACATTGCATGGGAGTAGTGTCCTGAAACTCTTGTGCTATTTGAACCTATTGGGAAAAAGTCTTCCTGGAGATACAGGAGAACTAGAATGACAAATCTTACTGGATAATAATCCTGAGTTTCTCCTGTGGTCCAGATATTTGGGATGTGATAGAAATGCCCCTTAAGCTCACTTGTTTTTTGGCAAATACTGTTTCACTAGTTCCACCCAGAAGTCTCATTCACAGTCTGGCCAGCTACTCTTTCATGAACCTCATTTTTAAAAAAGTGTCTTCTCTTATGAAAGATTTACTGGTGTTTTTAATAATGTTTTTTATATTTTATTCTTTGGGGAGTATGTTGCATATAATGAAATGAGCCAAATGTCTCTTCACAACAGCTGTTGTAAATGTACAAGTGATTTTGCTGCTTTGAAAACAGGAAAAAAACCTTGTGTTGCATCATTCTGGCTGGGAAGTGCTCAAAGTTATTGTGACAGGACTGTATTTTGAGCAATTGTTGGTGATTTGTTTTTTAGCACACAAAGAAAGTAATAAATCTGTCACCCTGAAAAATCAGGTTGTGACCTAAAGGAAGGAGAAAATTGTGGCTTTAGGTAAAAAAGAGTGACCTGTCTATGAGGGTCATTTATCATTATAACAAAATTGCTGGTGCTCTCCTAGCTGACCAGGGAGAAAGGCTGTGGTAAGCAGAATTGAGGGATGCAAGCATCCGAATATTTTTAACTGATCAATATTTTCAGGATTTACAAGCAGCCAAAAACCTGTCAGCATGCAGAGTAGGTTCACTGTGCATCTGTTCTAAGAAATAAAACAGGGGAGAAAGAGTTTATTTTTGTCATTAAAAATTAAACAGATTTTAGATTTGGCATCACTAGTTCAATTCACTAGTCTGTCTTAGTACAGATGCCCTTAGTAGCCTGTATGTCTTGT
>VZTR01013034.1:250294-299083 GCA_013400775.1 Chaetops frenatus | reverse complement strand
AAATTCCCTACCTAAAATAATTCACAGCTTAAAACCATTCCATATACTAAGGAACAAGTATTCCTCAGGGGAAAGGTAGTAAACCTCACTACCAAACTTCCAATGTAGTTGTTGCTACTGCCATGACACTGGCATTAATGTGATGACATTGAGTTTATCTCAAACCATTGAAGTGGGGTACAAATGCTGGTTAATTTTCTGTTATTCTTTTTCTTGGTGGCACTTTAGTGCTAAATATCTCATTATTGGAGTGACATGATGTTTAGTATCTTTAGGAGCCATAGTTCGTTGCACAAAATGCTTGATTCACAGAACTGTTTACTGGGCTTTTATGTGGTGAGTTACAACAAAAATAAATGCACAAAGCAGAAGCCTAGATTTCTACCACTAAAAAATTAAGAATTAACTCTAAACAGGCATATAAAAGTGAACTAGGCATTTCTTCTTTCTATGATGGCTGCCTCTGATTGTTGTAGACTAAAGCAGTGATACAGACAATAACAAACAAGTAATGTGAAAGAAGTGTTAATTTAGAGCATTTGCTATAATGATTTTTTAAGGAAATATATTAAACTCTTCTAGCAGCTGTGATGACCACATTACACTTGATTGCTACTCTAGGTGTGACTATAAAAGCTAAAATAAACTTTATCAATAAAAACCTGTCCCCCTGCAACTTGTAGCTTTAGGAAATTAAAGTTTTCATGTCAAATCATATAAATATATAAGGGAAATTTAAGGTAGGTTTAAAACTCACTAATGAATAGCTGAAGACTGTAACTTGTAAACCTACACTGTTAGGAATTCCCATTTATTCAAAAGGAGGAGGAAATATTTGTTACGGCTGAATTAAGTTAGAAAAATAACTTTACTTCTTTGTTTATGCTAAGCCAAGTATTACAGGAACAGTTATCATCCAGAGACCCCATATTACTGTCATGTCACAAAGTCTAGTGCAACAGGATGTGAAGTCCTCCAATGACTTGTTTAGGATGGTAAAGTGACTCTATGGCATAGCCAAAACCCCCCCTTAAGTACTGGTTCCTGGTCCTGTGATCTATTCCCAGAAACATTTCTGCTGTAGTCTCAATAGGGAAATAAAATGCCTTTATTAAACATGGAAGATGTACAGTCTTTTGACAATGTTTATGAAGACAAAAAAGTGTCATTGCCAGGCAGTGTCTCTCTCCTATATCCATTTTTAACCTCAGTTCCAAGTTCATTTTAGCACAAGTCTGTTAGCCCATACTGATAGCAGTTAGCTCACTTAGGATATTTGTGGAGACGTTTTCAGACAGGGACAACCTTCTGTATCCAGAGCAATTTACTGAGAGGGAATGGTGACACAAAAGTGATGTGATCCCCCAGCACACAGCCTGTGGTGCAAACAGATGGATCAAACTGAATAGAATAGTGTGGGATTGATTAACCCTGGTGTGGTGTCTGAGCTCTGTCACAGATCTGGAACCAGCCTTTAAGGTAACTTTTAAGATAGGTCTCTAGCACTTAGGATAACAGACCATGTGGAGGCAATGAAGCCTAGAGTGCTGGCTTACAAAGATAACTGTGGTTAAAACTACCAAGGAAGAAGAAAAGTGTGACAATAAATTCACCTGTGTAAATATATTTATTCATTTATATTTGTGTGTATTAATGCACAGAATATTTGGGACATTTCTGTGGAGGTTGGTGATGGTGGTTGTTGTTCGTGGGTATTTTTGGCAATATGAGAATTAGAAAATTTTAAAAAGGAAGAGAAAAGACACTCTAGAGGGACTGCTGGGAAAAAGAATAAGTCAGAATATCCTAGATAGTCTGCTTGTCATGGAGCACTGATCTGTTTGGCTTTTCCATGCATACTCCTTCCATGTTGAATACCAACTTGAAAAAGACAGATGTGTGAGTACACACATGTGTGAGGCCAGATGCCAGCTGCATACCAGACACTTAAGACATAAAAGAAAACTCCTGACTCAGACAATGCTTTTAAAGCTGTTGAGATAAGAAACTGAAATTCCTAAAATGCAGGATGTCCTGTTGCAGGAGAGGCCATCGACAAGGAAGTGGAAGGAAGCTGGACAATCCCAAAGAGAACCATTCACACAAACTTATTTTCAAGACCAAATCCAAAACCTAGCCATGCAAGTAAACTTATATAAGAGAAATGATTGCAACAAATGAACTCTCTGCCACTTGTTGTCTCAAAGGGATGTGGCCAGTGTTGGCAGTTTGAATGAGGGAGCGGAACTTGTTCTTAGTAGTTTGACAAGTTTTAATAAAATGAAGGTATGTGATTTATCTCCCTAAACTGAGAGAAACATAGTGGATCTCTTCCCATATATTTTAATACGGCTTACTATAGTGGGTAAATATGCAATAATTTTGGCTATACATAGCAGTCTATAAAGAAGCTTAGGACCTGTTCCTAATCCCTCCAACTCACTCAGTAAGTCTTTGAAATGTGCGTTAGGTAAAGCTTTAACATTCAAGAATTTGTTTTTACTTATCATTAAGCTGTTTACTTGTTTCACTTTTGCTAGTTGTCTTATAGCCATGGAACTTTGCAAAGAGACTTTTATTAACAAAATCATGTACTAAATACAGACACTAAATCCAAATTCCTAACAGTAATTTCTCTGTACATGTTCATAGAGGTATGAAAATACATTTAATAGATATAAAGTTCAGTACTGATATGTGTAAATGTATGTGTATGGATATGAAAATACATGTACAAAAACATAAAGATGCTATAGATACTTGATCTTGGTAGTTATTTTTTGAGATAAAAGAGGCTTGGAAACAATTAAAGGATCCATCCAATAAAATTTAATGACTTCATTTAATTGCAAGAAATAGGAGAACACATGCCTGACAACACAAAACAGAACACAGAACAAATTTGTTTTAATTCAGTAAGATACAGAGAAAAATGTGAGAGAATATTTTTGGGGCTTTTTTTTCAATTTGGATTAATATTCATACATTTTAAGTGTTCTCCCCTGTTACATTTTTAATTATGTTGGAGAAATGTGCAATGCAGATTTTTCCTTCTCAGATGGAGTGTAATATTATGGAAATATATTAAACTAAAGAGAAAAAATAATCCTGGAATGTTCCCACTGGCATCCACCAATGTGGTTCTCAAATATCAAATGGATGTACATGACAATTAGCTCAGGCTTTGCCTTAGAGAAGCACAGAACAGAATGCCGAGGTTCCTATCCTATGATGTAATAGATTCTTTTTTATTAGCAGAGCTTCAGTTTTCAGTTAAAAACAACCTAAACTTGCACTATGTACTTTATTCTCTGTGGTGCGACTTGGTGCTCCTTCATAGAGCAACTGAGCCAACTCTTCACAGCAATTCCCTACAAGAGAACTGTTTGCAAAAACGGAATGGAAATTCAAATACTTCGAGTGCAGTTAAGATTGATATATACTTGCAAGAAAATATTTCAAGTTATCCTTTTGCTGGTTACATTTTTTCCTATGTATTCTACGCACACGGAAAAGTAATATAATCTGTGGAACATCAATCATTCAACAGACCCCGTTTCTTTTGTGAATGCTACTTCTCTTCTTAGATTTTTCCATGCAACTGCACTTTAGGCAGATAACAGGGTTTAATGCATTTGCTCATTAAGCCAAAAGCCGCAATAATTTTGCAGCTGTACTCCCTCAACATATGGGATATTCTGCCATGTTTTGAGAAGTGTTATGCACATCTGTGGCATAATAAGGCATGTTCTTTAAGTAGATAAATGTTTGGGAGGATTAGGACATTGCCCTAATCAGGTTAAATGTCAAATCATTGCCCATTAAGGGCAAAATGAACTGTGGACACTCTTTACAAAATTGAACTGTCTATATCAGTCTCGGAAGTTATTTGGGTTTAACTGGACCTGACATAAGAGAGACAAGAGCTGATGGCATAACTTGGATTCTGATAAAGTTCTGTTTTGCTGGTACTGTAAAAGTTTGTTAATGATCACAAAATTTCCACATCATTCCATATCATTTGGAAACATACATATTTAGCATGTTTATACTACAAAAACAAATACACATGGTTTCCCTGATTTGCCTTGAGATTACTGAAGAAGACAATTCAGCCTTAAACTCTGGCAGCTCTTCAAAATGTGCTTACATACTGTCTACATGAGCATGCTACGTCTCATTTTAATGTAGTTCTTGGAGAATTTTTTTTCAGCTCAACTTCACTAAAACCCATGGCTTTTCATCTCTTAAACACCTTCTATTTAGAAATGTGTCCTAATTGGACTGTCCTGGCACCAGTTTGGGATAATACTTACCTAACAAGGCAGTCTGGCTTTAGGTCATACTTTTTCCTGTGGCTACTTTAGTTGTGTGATATGGTTTCCAAAAGGAAATTTTATCTTTCTCAATGTCTCTATAGTGACAGAGCAAAATACCTATGTTTGTGCTGAACCTTAAAAGTCTCAAGAAGTCCTAAGTACGGAGAGCCCATGTTTTAAATGCAAAACAATGAAAATCAATCAAAATATTGTGCTAGTATAATGCCTTGGCACTACTGTTTTAGCATGACTTCAGCTTCAGCATGTTTTTCTTGCCCTATGGTCTTTTTTTGGGTAAAAGATTAATTTTGTCTGACAGCTCATAGAGCAGGGTTTTCCAGTCCTCCATGAAAAAGCTGAATGCCTCCACTGGTGAGTAAAAATACACAGGTGTGGTAGTATGGGGACTACCTGACAGTGATGCATGCTTGTCTGCATTTTCTGTGTATCCCATGTGAGCTCTGAAGGAGAAAAAAAAACATTTCCTTACATGAAAGACTGGTTATTTTTCCTGTAGGACCAGCAAGTTGCCAAAGGAATGATGGCTTTCTTTACTTCTGTTTCAGATGAGGTTCCTTACCACCTCTCATAAGGTGTCAGGGGACACTGCACATCACAGACAGCTGTGTGCCATTGCTTGGTCAGGTCTCTGTTTTATCTCCTACGTTTTTCAAATGCCAAGCACACCAGCATGCTTTCCCTCACTGTTGCTGGGGGGTTGTGATTTACTCCTCTCCATGAGGATGAGTAGCTGATATAGGAGCTGCTGGCTGTTGGGTCAGTCTTCAGTCTGGGCCAGTGCCTCTCTATCAGGCTCTGGCCAATACCTGCTGCTCCCCAAAGGAGCACAGGAAAATCTACATTGCCTACTGGTTTCTGCTCCTCAAGGTAAAATTTTCCTGAGGGCCATTGGAGGTTTGCATATGTTCCTGGCCAAGAGGGTGACTCCTACCATCAGTCACAGTAGAATAATCTGCACTCTGGTATGCATTGCAAAGAGTCATTACTGAACTGTACCAATATTTTCTCAACTGAATAAGAACCCTGGGAGCATCATCAGGGTAACAATCGTTTTCTAAAGTTGTACAATATTTTTTGGTGGGGGAGAGGAGAGGGGAATGCACATGGTGAAATAGTGCTCAGGCTTGCTGGGTGTAGGTGTTTCTTGCAGACCTGCCAGCTCTTTTCTGCAAGTTCTCTCATGTAGCACTTGCTGGACAAAACCACTTTTACATGGACAAGTCGCAGTTATTTTAAACCTCAAAGTACTGCCAGATCTTTTCTGCATGTCTTTGGACAAGTTCATTAATTTATCTATTACTCTGTTTATTCAGCGCAAGAATTTTGCTAAACTTTGTTTTGCTAGCTCAGCTTCACACCCATGTGGCTGTACTTGACAGCCAAGCTGTGCAGTGTGCAGGCATTTTATAAATTGACCAATAATGCAGAAGCAGTAATAAAAATGAGTGAAAGAATGAGCTTGGGAGAGCTTTTTTCATGGAAACATGAGCTCAAATGTGAGATTAGTATAGAAACATGTCACAGTTTTTGTTCTTTTCTCTGCTGGAAACTAAATGTTTGGGGATCTCCTTGCACACATGCAGGCTGTACAGCTGTGGGAAGCCTTACTGCAGCCTTGGTTGAGTTTACGTGGGAGGCATGTGGCATTTCAGAGGATGGTAGGAGATGAAAAGTTGTCCTGCCTCTGTAAGCAACATATGACTTCTGCTGTTTTATCTGTACTGGTGAAGCCCTTTGTGAGGTAAAACAAATGAAGTTATAGACTTGAGGACAATCTAATCAACTAATGAAAGCTGGTGTGTCCTCCCTTTCAAGCAGCTATAGGACACTGGGATTTTTTTCCTGAAATAAACCACTAAAACCATTTTGTGTTTTCTGTGGCATATTTATTAGAGAGAGAATTTTAAAAGGAAAGTCAATGTGAGCTTGTGTTAAATTTAATGAGTATTTGCTTTCATTCCAACCTCTTACTGCTTATTACCTGATAATTTTGTTTTATATTAATATGTGCTGATGTGTTCAAAAGTGGAGGCTTGTGCTGCCACCTGCATACAATAATCAGCTTGTGCAACCTCAGGGATGAACTCTGTTGGTGGCATAAGCAAGCAGTGCTTCAACCAGGACATGTGCTGACATAGTCTCCTATGCCTTGATAAAAATAGATCAGAGGCATTTAAAGACATACAAAGCATGGCCAAAACTTGATGGGAAATCACCCCTGCTTGGGAGAGCTCATGAATTAGAAAGTTAGGCCAAGAGTAAGGTGGGAGATAGAGTCAAATGCTTTGAATTTCTAATGTAGCAGAAGAGCAGCACAGGCTGCCTGACATCAGTCTAGTGACGCTTAGGTCTTCTACTGCCTCCTCGTGCTGGGCTGGGTGCTGGCCTTGCACTTTACAGTCACCTGGCAGCAAAAAGGGGATGTTTTCCTTTAGGACAGACAAATCTACCTCAGCTGCAGAGTAAGAAGCTTCCAGCAGGTTAGAGGCATATTAAAGCTTCAGAGTGGTGCGTATGAGAAGCAGAAGAGAACCTATGTTAATGAAAGAACACTGTGAGCCCTGTGTGAGTGATTGCTAGATCAGGAAAAACACAGTCCAGGGAACACCATAATGTTACTAGAAGCTATTCAGTGCAGCACAGTACATGGCCATAAATTTCATATGAAAGTTATAACAGTTTTCTCCTCAACAATTACACACTGAATGACTCTGAAAATGACAGTGGGCTCATCTGACATGTCTTTATAATAAAATATTTTTTAAAAGGGGAAAATTGGAATGAGAAAAAGAAGGAGAATATTTGTATTTTGCCTTTTCCTGGAGTATCAGAGAGCTGTATGCAAGGGTGCTCTATAAAGTCATATAGGCGACAATGATGGGGAGAAGTGAGGATTGTGTTTCTCATGGCCACACCTACAAAGGCACAGACTGGCACTTCTGTCTAAGGTCTGTGCCAAGAGAAGTAAAATACAGCATCAAAATCTGGAGACTAAGATTTTGGCTATTCTAGAATGCCTTTCTTCCTGCACAGTCTGTGCAGGGGCATTTCAATAGCTGGCACATTCCTGCTATGGAGTCTCACTTTTCTGTTCTGCTTCCTGTCCCATAGCTTCAAGGGTCTCCTTCAGCATTCAAAGCCTCTGGGTACCAGCTGCTTCACGATCAGAACCATCTCTCTTAGGTAAAGCCAGTAGCTTCAGCAGCATCTGGCAGGACTCAGGTTCCTGTTCTTTTCCTTGTTCTCTCCTAACCTAATATAACAGAAATCTCTTCTTCAGAATGCATTTCTTGTTTCTCTTTCCTATTCTTAGTAAATTGTTTTATCTGTATTTTTCATAAATCCAGTGCATTAGACAAAATCCTGAATCAATTTTGACCCAGGAATCTTGTGAAATAAATTAAGAATGCTTTTAATTTGAATATAGAAATATTTTATTTATAGATCACATTTAATAACATAAACAAAACTGTATTTGTGGTGTGCCAAGAGCTGTAGTTGTTATACTGAATAATATTCCCACGCAGCCTAATGACAGAGTGATGCTTTGGGGATAGGCAGTATACTACAACACTGTGGAAAATACTGATGTTAAGAGTTTGTGGAGTTTTACTGTAAACGTTGTTGAGAAAATAGAAGAAGCTGCAATTTGCCATTGGTGGAAGTGAATTAATTGCATCTTCACTGGCAGTTTGTCAGTTTTACACCAAAGCCTAATCTGGTTCTATAAGAACAATCTCTACACAAAGATACTGTAGTAGGAAGCTGCAAACAATGACTTCTCCTTAAGTTCTTCTATCCCTTAAACTTTTACCAGGGGTGATTTGGCCAGGTTTCATGTAGTGTAGCTAAACTTCCTTCTTTAGTATTGCACTTTTCCCCCACCTTTTCCCTTTTAAACACGTGTTTTTTCTCTCCCTCTCATACTAGCAGATGGTCTCCAGTTATATGCAGGAGCTTCTATTCCCTGGGTTGCTATGCAACAAAATGCATCCTATCTGCATCCTTTCTGCACTGTATCCCGTTTCCGTTCAACAACTCAAAATAACCAGCTTAGTGCTTCAACATGCTGCTTCCTCTTTTCTACAGAGTTGAATATCTATCAAGTATCTTCCTGGGCTTCCTATCTCTTCCTGTTACAGCCTTGAAAAAAATGTGTTTGCCCTGAATTGATTTTCCTCATCACTTCCTATTTACATCAGTCCACTTAGTGCTAAGGCAGGCAAAACATACATAAATGAGTCACGCAGCTGCTAGCCCGTAAAAAAATAGTGTCAGCCAATTGTATGATGTTTGAAAGCAAGATTCTTCATTGTTGTCAGGTGTGGGGTTCCTGTTTGTCCTTTTTATCGTGGCTTTGTTTCCCTACTGATACCAGAAAGTTGAAAACAAACTTTTTAAAAAAAATTTTTTTTTTTTTTTTTTTTTTTTCTGCTGGACTGGTGAAAAGGAAAATATTAATCTCCAGCACAGCAAGGGAGAAGATGTGACAGAAACAGCAGTATGGTTTTCCCTGGATGATAATGAGGCAAACTTTTTGATGGGGTTCATTTTGTGTTACTGGATATTGACCACTATGGCTGCAATCACAAGTGTTATGAGGTACTTGTTTAGTATGCACTGCTGCTAATACTAAGTTTCGCATGTTCTAAAGTGTCTACACTACTTTTTAATGCTCATCAGGCCAAGTACAATTACTTCTAATTCTTTATAGATGAACTTAATTTCCATTTTGATCATATGTTGGCTTTCTCCATAGCAGGGAATGTAAGCTCTGGAGAACCTTTTGTGGCTTGCTCTATATATAATTTAGTAGGTTAAAGGACACAGAGATTTCTTTTGTGTACCCTGAGCAGTCAAAAGTCGGGCATGTGCTCTGTCCTCAGCAGCTACACTCCCTCTCTAGTCAATGGAGAAAGAGGCACCTTCAGTAAATGAATTACAGTAATTCAGTCATTCACTAAGATAGGTGGGATGAATCATTGAGACACAGGATTTCTGTCTCTGTAGCAACAGTCAAAGGAATTTGGCTGATAGCTTGGGTGAAACGTCTGATGCTCAAATTGCTTAAGTGAACCTGGATGTTAGCAGTCTGTTTTCATATAATTGCAAAATATTTTTCTGTTTCTCAAAAATAATTTCCATTTGTTGGTATCCTGTGCCATCATTTCCTGGTACAAATAATTCGATCCATGTTTTGGAGAGAAAATGAAAAATGAGTAATAAAACTACAAATATGAGTGACCACTCATCCAGCTTGGTTTTTTAATAATTGTTCTTCAGAGGTAATGTATATAACAATATATCTGGGACTTTTTTTAGCCTGAGCTCACCCTATGTAATACAAAATTCAGTCTTACATTTCTGGGCAGAAGTGTGCCTAAAACCTCTCTTGTTGCCAATAGCAATGCCCATGCTCTCATAAGGACTCTGTTAAGAGCAGCCAAGTTTCAGTGCCTGAATCTTTCCAACTTGTAGTTGAAATAAAGCTTTTGATGAGAAATTATTCAAGGCAGAGTTAGATGATGTTTATCCAAAGCACTGATTTAAACTATTTAGAACAATTTTCTACATAGCCTGAAAGCAGAATTTCAACCACCATTATCTTTCTGAAGGAATCTGACAAGCTCTTTTATTAGATACCATTAGTTTTCTACAGATCAGGTGGACTTTGGAGGTCTATGCTTCCTGCATGATTATTGAATTTTTATTTTATTTATTTTATCTAGAACCATCCATCAGTCATTCTGGTTTTGACTCCCTGGCATGACCCTCCTCCAGGGGCTGGAGGTGCAGGACAGGGCTTGTGCTTCTGGTGCTGCTGGGCTCCTGCTGTTCTCATGCCAGTGCCTCTCCCTGCCCTCTGGCTGTGGTTCTTGGCTTTCACCTTCCCTCCTACAGCCCAGAGTGGGCTTTGGCAAGGTCAGGCTGATTTCTGCAGCTTGCAAGGGCTGCCTCTGTTGTCTCTCTCCTTGGCACCTTCTTGACTGGCAGCAGGAACATGAAGCAGAGCAACTGAATTCAAAGCATTTCAGGTGGAGATAACAGCATTTTGCAGTACAGCATTTAGTGGGGCTGGAGTCCTCTGCTCACTCTCTTGCCCTGCAGAGCACAAGAAAACCTGGGCACTGCCAGAGGATGTCTTGGGAGCATCTTTTCCTTCAGGAAGCTCAAACCCCCACTGCCACTTCCTTACTCTGTGTGGTGTGCCAGCCTGTGCTGGCTCTGCAGGTTTATCCCTGTCAGAGCCTGGTCTCAGGGTTCTCCTTTTCCTCCACCTCCTCAATGTGCTGTAAAGTTGAGGATTCTCACTTTTGTGCTCCCCCTCTACTCTGCACCAAGGTCTTGGTTTAGAGGTTCCTGCTCTGCCTGAAGGGGCAGCACAACTTATTCTGGCCACCAGGTTATAGTTGTCATTTTGAGGTAAACTAGATGGATTTCAGCTTGCTACAGAAATAGCAGTAGATAAGAAATATTTATTTATAAAGTGCCAGTTTCAAACTGACAATAATACAGTAAGATTAATGCACAGAGGAATTTTTTTTCCCCCTTTGGATCTTCAGAAAATCTTTACATTAATGCAGGAAGAGAATGAGTGCTGTAGTTGAGCAAGGTGTGGGAGGTGGATGTTATCTGAAGGGCTCTGTGTGTGGAAAGGCAGCCTTGCTTTGCTCTAGCTTTAATGTCTTGGAAGCTGCACATTCAAAGTATAAGCAATGAAGGAGGATGGCTATGGAGCAGCTGGCAGGGATCATCCTTTTAAGTAATGTGAGCCATTTTCTAATATCATGAGAAAGAAGAGGAGTCTAATTCAGGAGGGGTGAGGAAGTTCTACCTAGTAGGAGCTTTAACAGAATCGGGTAAGTTGGGTTTTGCAAAGAGAGATGGTGGAAGGATCCCTCTAGACAGATGGTGTCTCTTAATGAGACAGGATGAGAGCTGGAATTTGGATTTTAGCCCACAAAATTTAAGAAAAGAAAAAGGCAATGCTAACCTATACTTTATTCCTTCATACTGATTAGTACCCCTACAGCCAAATGTCTCTTATATCCCAGGATCTGTGCACATGGGCACATTTGTAAGCTTAGGCCACACATTCAATATGTCAAACACAGAGCAGTGGCAGATGTGCTACGATTGCTGTTGCTTATTTTTTCCATGTATATTAAAATGTGTACCACTGTTTAAAGTCCATATTTAGATTTCTGGCTTACTTTCACTAGCATGGGGTATGTATAAATTACAGCACAACTGATTCTTTTTGTAGATCTTTTTGTTGTACATCTATGTTGCTGGTGGATTTCCTTTTAATAAAGCAAATGTCACCATAACCACAGAACAATAGGAAATGCTAGCTGTGGCCAACTTATTTCACAATCAAGTTTTTATTGTGAAAATGATACTTCCTTTTAAATGAGCTCAATGTGTGTTGCTTCCCAATATAGAACTTAGAGTAACATATAAGAAAAATACATTCTCAAGACATTATTGCTAATCAGAAGATACAGAGAAATACATAGATTGGATTATGACTTGGTAAACTTATCTTTAAAAGTGAGCTCTGTGCCCTGTTGATGTGTCTTAGAAACATTCAACCTAGAAAGGCACAGAAAAACCAGCACAGACTAACACATCTTTACTTCTTTTAAAGCAATGGGAGTGCAGGTTTCATGGAGTTAAAAAGCTTGTTTGCAATCTGCCTTAGGAACCTGATGTGATTTTTTCCTATTTGAACTTTAAATTTAGCAGGCACTTTTCCTGAGTGTTGGCATGGATTTTTTTATTTGTAGTAAGAGATATGTTTAGTCCCTTTTAAAATAAGTTCTGTCACTCATGGGCTGGCTAAGGTCTTTTCTAGCTCTGGCTAATAGCAGTATAATGATGGAGTCAGAAGAACAGATGAATTAATATTTTGTATGACATAAAGCTAAAGAAAAATGTTAGGAAAAATCACCACTGAGCCAAATCTTTGTACTGTCTTTCTTTCATCATCCAATAACAAACAGGTACTCCTGGAAGAAATTGTCTTCACTATGATGTTTGTTTGTTTTAAACAGTCAACAGCACTAATCCCTGGGAATTAGAAGCCGGTCAGTGGGAGGTCAGAGTGGAAAGCAGAAGTGCAAAGCTGCAACTCATCTAACAAGAGATGAAATTATGTCCATGTGTTTCCCTAATAAGCAATTTGCATTAATCACTTTCTGGTAGCCTCACTAGTGTGTGTCCATGGAGGGATGTTCTTTCCCAAGCATTGATTGCCATTGTACACGCGAGTTACTTTCAATGTATTTTCTGATCATGTTCAGTATGCACATAGAAATGTTTGCAAGAGGAATATTGTAAATATAAAATTTATATTGTCATATAAAAATGACAATTACAGCAAAATATTTCAGCACCAGCTCTTTGTTATTGACACAGTAATAGAAGAGAGGCAAGCACAGTAATTAACAAAGCAATAAATTCAGATTTTATGCCAAGAAAAAGACTATGTTCTGTTCACACACCATGGATTCTTTGCTTGAAAAATAAGCTTTTTGCTTCTTCATGTAGCCTGGTCATTAGGACCCATTTAAGAAAGTCTGGGAATTCATACTGAGTTAAAAATATGACTACATGAAATTAATAATATATCAATTAACAAAATTTTTTATATGTAAGCAAGCTATGACCAATATATTGATAGGTATAGGCCAAGTTCTAGCTTTCTCTACTGGAATCTGTAGCTGAAACTCATGATAGAATGAACCCCATTTAAAAAACAATTGAGAAATTTTATTCTCATGCCTACCTAGAGAGAGGGGAGCATTGTGCTGCAGGTTTACATTTCGTATGTAAGGAATGTGTTATGGTAAATGCCCTTATAGGCTACAGCTCCTAACCTGCTCCTGCCAGAAGTGGAGCTGCATCCTTCATCCCATGCAGGTTGCTGCCACATCAGGACTGGGAATTCAGCTGGCAGTAGCTGTGTGGGCAGCTGGAGTCAAGCTCAGCAGCACAGTGTCAGGGTCCAGGCAAGGCTGCTGAAAGCTGTAAGGGAGAGTCAGACTCTGGGTGGGGGTAATGTGCACAGTATATCCCATGGTATGATACCTTTACAGCATCATCTATGTCCTTGAATAGAATTGTTTTAATTAAATAAAATTGCTTTGATAGTCTATCTTTGATTAAAAGTGATTTGTCCCGTTGCTGAAGTTATTCTTTTTTAAGAGCAGGCTCAGTAACTAAACTAAATAAACGGAGAAACAGTTTGGTTATATAAGTATATTACCTCTGAGCCTAAAGTGGTCCTTCTTAGTATGTTAAGTTTAAAAATATTTCTAATCCTAACTCTGTAGAAGGTGCTCACAAGGGACAAATAGCTTAATATTGACATAGCCTTAAATATATTGAAAATACATAAATCAGAATAATGAGATTCATAAATATGTTAATATTAATGGGGAAACCTTTTGGGAAATGTAGTGTAAAATCAAAGAAAAAGATGAACTTGAGATGTAAGCAATGATTCTAGTTAAATGAATAAAAAATTGGATATTTTGTTCCTCAAGTCAGAAAAATACATTACATCCTTTTGAAATTGTGCTTATGTCTTTAATACTGTCATAAACAGACCTCAAAAAACGTTAGGTGAAAAAAACTAAAGGTATCTGTAAAAGCCTGATAAGAAATTAAAATACTGGAATGATTTGGTTTTTGCATCACGGAAGGAGGAAAGCACCATGAAGTCTTTCTTTCAAAAAGTCTCTCTAGAATCGATCGACTAATTCTACACTATATTTCAAGGCTATAAAACTTTATTAGCAAGAAGAATATGTATATTGTTATTCATTTGTTCACACTGCAATGGTTAAGGTCCTGTCAGCATTTCCATTAAAAACCCCTATAATTTAACAGGAAACTTCAACACACATAAAAATATATTCAGGCTGCATTTGATAAAAAGGCTGCTCTAACCAGATTCTCAAAATTAATTCTATTTAGATGTTTTATAGCTTGAAAAGAAGTGAGTGATGTTCTTAGAGGTACAATTTCATACCTTCTGCAAAGTATTACCAATGTCAGCAGCTGCCAAACCTGCTCCCTCTTTCCTGGCTGACCCACACTGTCTATCCACTGTTGCACAAGGAAGTCCATACCTCCTGTCCTACTTCCAGTTGCTGTGCCATGTTTGACTTCTCTGCATTATTTACCTTTGTTGGGATGCGTCATTTTTGTCTTAAAAATTTTTCCACAGACCTTTGGCACTGTCAGGGCACAGGATAGATTCTATATGCAAAGATCCTGTGTTGTCTGGATGGAGCTTCTGATGAAGGCTTCTAGGGCAGCTGCACTATCTATGGGTGAGGACCTAGTTCTGCCCCAGGTCAAGGAGCTGAGGGTGATACACAGATCACTGAGCTTAAAGCCCAAAGGAGTGCTGGGCTGGCCCAGCCTGGTGTCCCCATTGCAGAGGTCCTGGGCTCAACTCCATCTTAAACTCTACACTAAACTCAGCAACTGCACTGATGTGGAGGAGCATCTTCACAGTCCCTTCCTCAAACACTTTGAATGGGAATAATCACATCCTCTGCAAAAAGCTGAATTTTGTGTCTTAAGATGGATATGTTTTGTTATGGCAAGAAATGTTTTACTGCTAATGATTTAAACAGATGCTTGTTTTATGTGTGTCTAAGGCAGAATATAACTCAGGAGTGTTCAGATAGTTTGTTAGCAAAGCAAAATTTGGCTGTTGAAACTACCACACCTTCATGCTTTAAGCACAGTCAGTGTAGGGGCATCACAACTCCTGGATACCAGACAAACCCAGGTTCTGCACTGATCACTGGTAAATTTGACTTGGCAGGGTAGGAAACAAGGTAGTTCAAATGCTTTTATGTTTTCTAGCTATATCATAAAATCTTCAGTGAATGTCTCAAAAATCTAGTTAAGATTGCAGAAAATCATGAGGTTTTCTAAGCAGTAATAAAGCTACAGTGGTTTGTAAAAATTTTCAGGTTCTTTACTGTTTAGCTAAGCTGTCTGCTGTGTAACAGTGGAAGCCAGACTATAAGATACTGTTTGCTCCATTTCTTTAAAGTACCATCAAAGATTGCTCTCATTCATGTGTAGCTGACTACTGTATATCAGCAGTGTTTTCAAATCTCAAATCAATATCCTGGATGTTTCCAGAGAAATTAATTAGTCTCACTGAGGAGTTGCTTCCTAGTTTGGAAAAAGCCCCCTTTGCTCCTGTTGGTATTGAGTACACAGTCAACTGGATAGACACAATGTTTACCCTCCTAAGAGGTCAATTTAACTGCTCCAGGCACTACAGTAGATGTAAGAACACACTTTTCTGCTGTTTGGTTTATAAGCATTGACCACACACAGACTCTTGGTTGAGTAAAATTGTTTCAGGCTATTATTTCACTACTCATTTTTAATGAATACCTACCCTTGATTCTAATATGATTCTTAAATTAGTCATTTTCTGTTTAGACATGGTCACTCCCCTAACAGCAGTATATATATAAAAAATCTTTAATTCAAAGGAAGCAGACAGATTTTATCAAAAGGAAGCTTTAAATACTGAAATTATGAAATCCTACAATGTGCATTAAAAAATAATTTTTAACTATGAAAAAAAAGCTCATTAATATAATTTGCATATGTTTCCACAACAGTACTTACATATTTATAGTATTTTGCAGTGTAGGAGTGATGCAATATTTGTCCCAGAGTCAGAACTGCCCTTCACATTTTTAAGTAAGGTGTTTCTGCATGAATGTGCTGCCTTCACCATGTAACTTAGAGACGTGCATTTTTAAAACTACATGAAAAGTATATTTAGGCTGTTTATGCTTACATGGTGCCGATTTTCATGAGAAATTGATGACTTCATTGTCGACTTTGGACGAGGGTTGCAGTGCTTCCAGAGATGCAGACCTTCCATCCCTTGTTCTCACATAAAAAGTCTGGAAAATGCAAAATTCCATTTTGGTATTTCCTTATTGAAGTGGTTTTATATCATTTATTTTGCTTTCCATCAGTAAACATTTTCCTAAAAAATACCCAGCAAACCCCACAAACAAAAATCCCAGCAAGTTTAAGTGAAAGCTAAAATGAAAGGATGTTTTTTGGGCTGACGTGCACTGGCTTTTAACCATTGGTCTTAAGGTTTCCAGTTTATAATGTTAGCATGTCATCAGGAAATTAAACCAGTAGTCAATCCTCCCCTTATCTAAAATGTCCTAGCTCAGTTGGAGTTTACTTCCCAAGAGATAACGTGAACCTACAGGACCACTGAACCCTTTGTTTCAGTAAACAGTTCAATGTTTTTTGTGTCTCAGGAGCCAGTGAGACTGTCCTTTAGCTTACTGCTTTGGGCATGTTCTGAGCAGAGAGAAGACATGGATCAAGGGGCCCTTAAGCAGTTTTAACACTGTTTTACACTGTTTTCTGTGGGGAAGTGCTCTCACTTCTGGGGTCTTGCTGGACAGGGAGGGACTGCTTTCTTTGCACTTTTTTTTTTTTTTTTTCTTTTATTTTGCGGTGAAATTGTAACTTTGGCAATAACTGAATAGGTTTTGTTCAAAAACCACATTTGACGAATGCTTTATTTGCTGAAAAATCACTCAACTCTGTGTGAAAAATAATGGATTTAAGTAAATTCACTCTAGAGAGTGTATCAGATCATTTTAGAGTACATAGAGTAAAGTTAGAAACCCAGAAAGTGTTCTGCAGTCAGCTTCCTGCACGTCTGTTAGAAGTGGGAAGCCCTGTTGGGTTTTCCTTCCTATGACAACTTGCCCGTAACCCTTTAATCAGTTTTCCATAGCTGAAAAGTGTTGTCGGCTTTGTTTATTATGGCGAACTGTGAGTCTGTGTTTTCTTCTTCGTATACCCAACATGAATCATCATTTATAAACATCCTGTTAGTATTGATGGAATAACTGGGGACTTAATAGGACTTTGATCTTTTCAAGTAACTCACATATAAGGCACAATGTCGGTACTCTTCAAAGTGCTAACATAAAAAAAAAACAACCAACCCCAAAAACCCTCATGCAGGAAAAAAACCCTTCCATGAGAGTAGGATGTACAGTGAAATGTGATTTCATGTGCAGTGTTTCTAAAAATATATCTTAAACCACCTAATATATTTTGATCCAAGGAATAAAAAAACTGATTTGATTTCTTTCTGCTATTTTATAAGAATACATTCAAGAATTTGTTGCAAGAGCTATGACAAGGGTGGACTATTCTGAAATCCTAGCATTAAAAATGATTTTTCTTCTGCCTTTTTTTTTTTTTAAATTTCCTATATACACAATGGCTGACATCAATTATAGAGATGGTCATATATATATGTATATGTTAATACAATTATCCTTTAGCAAAGCCTGATTTCTTCTTGTGTCTAAGGCTGGCAAACAGTGCTTCATGTAAAATCAAAGTTTTAAAATGATGTAATTGATGATGCTAGTATTCTGAAAAGAGAGCATTTTTGAACCAGTCAACAGTTTTTAGAAACATTATTTACAAGGTGGGTTTTTTTCTGTTGCCTTTTTTTTTTTTTTTTTTCTCCAAACTTGACAGTCCTTTAAAGATGACCCTGTGGAATACAATAGATGGGACAAACAGTGAGAGACAAGTTTCAGATTGCTTTGGAATAACATCTAAATCTTCGTGGTGGCCCCTTTGATGTGAGCCCAATGGGACTGACCACCTGTGTTGCTCTGTGTAGTGATGATTTGTTAATCAGGAAAACAAGAAACACAACATGGCTTCAAGTAAACCTTTAAGAAATCAGAGATTAAATTTAGGGGTTTTTTCCATGATCTTTGTCAACTTTATACAAAATAAATAATTTCATCACCACTATTCAGTGCTGATGCTTAATTCAGTGGTTTTTTCAAGATAATAGATTTTTAATTTTAAAAATTATTTTCGATTTATCTCCTAGAATAAACTGAGTAAAACAGGTTAGGTTTTTTGAAAGAACAATCAATGTATATGACCAGTTCCTTTTTACAGCTTTACAGATGTGAAGTTTACTCAGGGGTATTTCGCTTCACAAGGCATTACAGATTATTGAATATATTTCTAAATTAGACACTACTATAGTGAAGTCTCCTATGGTCTGATTTGTTCCCTAAAAATAAACAAAACAACTAACCATTATTATTTTGCAGACATTTAGAAAGATGAAGTACCCTGATATAGGATAATAGATGCTGATATCCACACTCTTTCTCATTTCCATGGATTTCAATACTTATCAATGAGGCAATGACAGATTTTTTCAGTTTTTATATTGGCTGTATATCAACCATTCTGCAGTCATCTGAAGTGGTAGTAAATATCATCTCTTTATAATTTCCTGAACATAAAAATTATAGCTATTTCTTCAACTAGGAAGTTAATGCCAAGAGGATATATTGAAGCTTGAATTTCAGTAATAAAGTGCTGGACTGGTGAACATCATAATATTTAGATACTTGCCAGTAATTTTTTTGCTTTTCAGAGAGGAATTGCAAAGGGAAAGGAGAGGGTTTGTTTTAGATAAGTCTACAGAATACTGTCTTCTAGAATGTGCAATGTTCTTTCTCTACAGAGAGTTCTAGACAATCAGTAATATAGAGTTTTCTTCAACAATGACATTTTTCTTGTCATATTTCTTTCTAGAACACACATCTGAAGGAAAGCTCATCATACATGTTTAGGTGTATTTATAATGAGAAAGAAAGTTACTGGGGAGTACTTAAACTACAGATATTCCTGGGTGAAGAAGGGCTAAGTGGTTGAGAAATGCCCATTTAGTTCAGGCAAGGACACAGAGTTCAGTTCATGTCTATAACACTGGTATAAAGGGGGTTTAAGTCCACAGTTACACTGATTTGAGCATTAGGGGGAAAGAATCAGTGACATCCAGACTTGTTTTACAGATTGCTAAGCCCCACAGGAGAATTTCAGTTTCAAATGGCTTACAGGCCTTCCTCCTTATGCAGGACCTGAAACTAAATTTATTTTTTAGGATATAGTCTATCAAAGGACAAGACTAAAAGGTTCTGCTCTGTGGTGTGCTGAAAGTATGCTGGAAGAGAATGTCCTAAAAATTCCTCCAACTTTTGAGTCCTTGCCACAGGGCCTGGGAGAAACTGAGAAGCTTGGGGCTTGTAGCTGTCCCAAGCTGGCCCTAGGCTCCCCAGCCCTCAGTTCATGTGCAGACCTCTTTTAGCCCACACCTGGGAGTGCACATTGTGTCTATTTTCAATCTAGACCCTGGAGCCTTCAGAAACACAGGCATGGGCAAAGGTGGGAGCCTATGCCAATCAAACCTGTGTGTTTGGGTAAAGGACTTGGCTAGTTACAGAGTGGCAACCTGCTTAAGAGGTGGGGTAGAATAAAATGATATAAGCACAGAGGGAGAACAATAATAAAATTGCATGGGCAAAGTTCTCTTTCTACTTTGTGCAGCAAGTTTTACTTGTAGGATTCATTTTTTTCTCAAGGAGGGCCTTTGTGACACAATTCCATATTAAGGGTCTTCTACTGTCATCCAGATAAATGTGTTTCTACCTAAATGCTACTGCAAGCTCATAAATTCCACTTAGGATTTGTTTAGTTCTATTTAGTAAATCTTTTCAAGTGAAGTGTTGCTGTTTTTGCCTTGCTTACTTTAAATCCACCTTTGGGATTAGTTTGGTTATTTACTCTTAATAATGGAAATAAGTCAAAGGGGAAATGCTTTTCACACTGAGCGGGGCACCATGTTCTTCTGGAATGAGCATTCTTTTCCTTTGTTTTTAAAACAATCTTTTGATTTCTTTGGTTTTCCTTTCATGACATTTAGGAGAAAAGGAAACTGCTGTTGAATACGGGATGCCTGGGATTTCTGTTTTACATTAGACTTTTTTAAATATTTGAACTCTGCTTTGTGACGGAACAAATTAGAGCTGAAACTGCAGGGCGGGTTAGGCGTTTCAAGGTTTCCTTATTTGATTTTCAGGGGTCTATATTTACCCTACTCCATTTTATACTGTGAAGTACCCTTTCTGCTCATTCTAAACAGCCTTTTTATTGGTAGCAGGCTTCTAAACTCATAGTTACCTGCACAGCAGCTGCCAATCTTCTCTATTGCTATGTTCAAAGAAAACCAACCAAACAAAAAAACCCCAACAAAAATAGCAGATTTATTCTGCTACGTGCTCTTGACAGACAGATGAAAACTTCCCTTATGCGCTTTTTCATTTTTGTTTATTCTCTCTGCCTGTCTCAAAGCACAATTTTTTGTAGCTTGATTTCAGCTTTAAGAGAAGTAAAACCTTAAAGCAGTGTGATTTCCCTTCCTTAGCAGTGAGTGAATCAGAGACCTGCATGTTGCAGTTTTGTTCAGTGGGACATGTGCAGTGCTGGCACTGCCAACTGTGCCTCCCCAGAGTCCCAGCAAGGCTCCATCTAGAAACCAGTAACCAATTCAGATGCTTGTGACAAGGGGTGTGTAATCTCCTTGCTTCTATATTGAGTATATTTGCTATGTGATAGAAACTTGAGAGATTCACTTTTCAATAAAAAGGCAAGTGAGATGAAACTAATTTCCTAACATATTATCTATGCCAGCAGTTTGGTAGTTCTTATATACAGTAAGCAATAAAACTAGTTAAAAGATCATTAAATAACTCCCATGAAGTTATAACAATGCAATAAAAAAATCTAACCAACACAGAGCACCTTGTATCATGGAACCCTTTAATCAGTCATTTCCTGGGCTGTGTTCAGACCAGTGACCATAAATCTATCAGCTAGCCAATCTCCAGCACTGCATTTCCTCTTTTGCTCTGAGATCCTGGGCCACCTTGGAAGGAAAGCTGAAATCTTGCTGTAGTCACTATGGTGTGCCAAGCAGCTGTTCAAAGCTAGAGAAATAGCTTTGAACAAGGCAGAGAGAAGTTCTGATTCTAAACTTCTATATTAAAGTGGTAATGAAATGTATTTTTGTACATAGCTTTGAAAATCCCCACTGTGGAATCATGCACTATCAAGGGTCATTTTAATAACATTGATTGTTAAAAGACACAGCTCCCAGTGTAAAACCAGAACTCATTAGAATTCAGGATAGAGCTGCTTACAGAGGAATGTGTAAAACTGAATATTAAGAAGATTAACAAGAGCTGGGTATCAGTGCTATATTCCAAAGGGAAATCCACCATGTAGCTACTGTCCCAATCAGCGGTACCCAAAGGCAATGTGTACCTCTGTGATTGTACCCTACTGGAGAGGGAACTCTCAGAGTTTGGCCAAGGGTAACCATAAATATTAAAATCTTTATTATCAATGTTTGATAGAAACATAAAAAATTTATGGTTGTGTACAAATTCTTTCTTTAGCCGAGGAGACACATGAGATTTTATACTGCCACTGTTAAGTTACTTTTTTCTTTCAGACAAAATCTGATTATTTTCGCCCAAATTTCTTTCTTTCTTTAACAGAGGTGGCATCTTCCAAAAGAAGTAAAATAGAATGAATAGCTGAAGCCCTGTATATAGTTAAATAGCAGATTCTGCATCAAGGTCATTCAGATAGGCTGCTCTGCTGTGTTTTTTTTTTCTTTTTCTTTTTTTCCTTTTTTAATTTCCAGTCCCCTAACCTCTCTGCCTCCTTTTGCTATTCAGTGTGTGTTTGTCACAGACTCTCTCCTGTCAGGAAACAAATGCATTCAGACATCTTTGATACATAGAAAAGCGGTCTCAAATTATAGGAATCATTAACATAACAGGAACACATAGGAGTTATCCAGCAAAAGGAAAAAAGCCTGGGAAGCCTACAGTGCACTCTGTAACTGTACGAGATGGAAATTAGAGGTATCTACCCAAATGTGGATTTCCATGGCCCCATAACATGCAAATGGAATTACTTTCCACATTGTTGAGAAAATTCGTTACATAGATGTAGAATCTGAAGACAGAACCTTCTTGTCTTATGAAGCTGTGTGAGATGTAGCAACACCTATGTATTTAAAACATGATTATCAGAATTGAAATGCAGAATTAACCAGTCTTACATGATTTATGATAATGGAATAACAAATGTAAACCTCCTGAAAAATACAATGTGCAAAGAAATGAATTTAGAAACTAACAGTCAGTAGTTGCATTAATGTCATTCTAGATATATATATATGTTATAATTCTGTTGTGAAGTATCAAAAAAAATCAGGACATACTGCATTTCTACATTTTACTAATGTTTTCTACCTTCTCAGCAGGTGTCTTAAGTGGCCAGACAGTCCTCACTGGGACCTTTTCCCCAGCCCAACATCAGCTCCTGCAAGGCCCCAACTCTGCTGCATCTCTGTGTGATACTCTGCAACAAATAGCCAATAATCATCTGTTTAATTTATCTTGGGCCCTCTGCAAGTCTAGTAACAGTATTGTTGCAGAAGCACTTGAGAAATACATAGAGGCCATTAAAAAAACCCCAACCCAACACAAACCAGCGATTTAAAATATTGTCCTAGGCTACATATCCTCTATGTAATGTTACTACCATGCTGCCATGGCCCTACTGCAGTTATTTTCCCTGTGGAAAATTGCATGAATCCTTTTGACTTTCATGAAAACTACACTGTGTAGCCAACAGAATGTGAATATTCATGTATTTTGAGCAAAAATGGACACTTAGATGTGGCAATATGTTTGTGGTCATACTGCTATTGCACTACTAAGTTGCAAGATTAATTTCTCTTACATTGCTGTAGGTTTATTTAATTCAGATTAACAAAAGCCATCAAAGTATTAGGATAATCAAAACTGTATAAATAACTGAAGCTTCTTTTGAATTAATCAGTTTTTGAATAGACAAAGAGTAGAATACACTTTCCTGCAATCTAGGACAAAATGCTGTGTATAAGAGTTTCAGTAACTGTCCATGGACAGTCTTTGCTGTAAATGAATGTTTTTGAATAACACTAGTAATCGGAAGGTAACGAAAGCAGTTTATGCAAGGTGCAATAAACAGCCATTGTTGTGTCTACAGAACATTACTTTATGCTACTGTGAAGATGATGTCTTTTCAGTTTTCCATCTGTTTTGAAAAAAAATTCAGAGGCCACTAGTCTGAAAGAAACAAGGACAAGATAATAACTAGAGACGCAATTAATCCCTGTGCTTTGGAATAGGACAAATTGTTACAACAATCACAGAGAAAGCTGTACAGAGGTTACAGGAAGGCAAGTTAATGCAATGCTTCAAAAAAGGGAACAAAGAGTGTTAGAAAGAGCTAAATTACAAAAGCAAAGAAATGAAAATACAGCTTAATAAGAAACAAATGTTGCATGCTGTGTATTAGCAGTGGAATGCTTGCAGAAAATATGGAAAAGTCTTTGTTTACTCAACCCTGACTTATGGGCAAAAGTTTACACAAACTGGGCTTCTCTCCTGATCACAAGTATGTATGTGGGAAGTCCTACGGGGATGGGTATTCAATAGGGCTTCTCACTCACTTGAAATCAGACAAATGTTTGGATTCAGTCACTCAGGGTGCAAACTTGGTTGCATAATTGTCAGCAAAGAGCTCCCATTTTATCACTGGGGCCAAAATCCCACTAATGCAGCAGGCTCCAGCTCCGTTGGCAGCCCTGGCTCCTAAAGGAGCAGCAGAATGCTGGCAGCCGGGATCCCCGGCTGGACCTCAGCCCTGCCCCCGTACGGCAGCACACGGTGCTCTGGGGCTTCCTGAGCTGCTCCTGGGGCTCTTTCACTCACTGACAGCAGTGAGCTTTTGTCTACTGTGCAAAGGAGGAAATGTGAGCAATAAAACTCCTCGTTAATGAATATACAGAGCAGATCCTGCTTTCAGTCGTGCCCTTTCAACCTCACTGTCTTGACTCTTGTCAGGACTCTTTCAAGCCTACTTCACCCCCAGAAATTCAGGGAGCCTTTGGGATGGTCAGGGCCAGGATGAAGAAAGCAGAGGCTTATGTAGTGGGACATTAGAATAGTGAAGAGAAAATGCGCCTAGGAAGGATCACAGTGGGTGATGTAAACCCTTATTACAGTCTATAGCAATTTAATGAAAGTAAGTCAGAATAAATAAATACCTGAGGTGGAACCAAGAGGCAGCTGACCCAGACTGAATGGGAACTAAATTGCACTTGACCTATTGCATCACTAAATTACTCTCCTCAAGGGGAAGGGGTAAAAGTTCCATGTTGTTTTTTTTTTTTCCTGCTTTAAAAAAGTTTTAATAATTCAAAGAGATGTCTACTGTTGGTAAATGTGCATGGTAAGTACTTGATGGATTGAATTCATTCTCCTCTTTGTGTGCTGACATCCTTCTCGCTGCATAGGGAGATTCTACAGATGTACAGAAATGCTGCACAGGATGGGATGTTTCTTTATGGCATTTCCGTGTGCTTTAAATCTCTGAAGAGTTTTCTGTGTGTGTGCTTTATATTGAGTCTTTAAGTACAAAAACAAACTTATTCACAAACCAGCTTTGATCTAGGCTTCCTGTGATTTATCTCAGCTGCGTATAGCATGCACTGAAATTCTACCTGATTGTTATTACCTCCCAAATATTTATATCGCTCCAGATAATCAATGCTTATCACAGCCAATACAGACATTACAAGTTCCTCAAATAAAGGCACTGTCAGCATAATAGCATTTTAATTATTGCAGCATATGTTTTCATATAAGTTTTTTCTTCCCAGTATCAATTAAACAGAGTAACTGTGCACATCTTATTAATAGACAATGTTAAAAATATTGTATATGTAAATTACAGTTTTTCCCACTAAGTGTAAGAAGCAATATTGCAATGTCTTGGAGGTATTAATGTTCACCTAATTTAAATCATGTTGCTAGTGCTGTTTTCTGTTCTCATTCCCTTGCGTTTACACTCTCTACAGGATGTTTTTCATTCAACTGCTGTGTAAAACAAATTTACTTCTGGGGGTTTGGTGATATAAAGTATCTGACTGGCACCAGTGCATTAGTTATTCTACATGTAACTGAAAATATAAATTCAATATTTGGAGAAGTAGAGATAGCAGCATCTACTGGTTTAGAAGACACAGATGACATGTTTTTGGTTATCAAGTGTGCTGCAAGTTCATGGGGAAGTTCAATGGAGAACACGCTGAGCCCTTTTGTCCCTCAGCTTCCCAACTTTATGTAGCCTCTTACTCCCTGCACCATTTTGAGGTTCTCCAAAAAGAATTGAATTGGTTCTTTATTTTTTAAAAAGATATTTCAGAGAAAATTGTATTATTTACTTTGTAAGGAAGACTAAATATTCATCTGTCTCTCAACAGAATCTAGTCTAGGAACTGCATGAAAATACTTCTGTAGCCAGCACAGTCATGCTTTGAAAAGGGGAATATTTATCTTTTTATAAAAGTACTTGCTGCCCATGCAAGATATTAGGGACTCAGTTCTGAATCAGAATTCTGGTTATGTCTTCTGGATAGATACAAATCAGAAGATAGATATACAAATTGGTGTGAGGATTTTTCATGCCTTAACTACCTAAAACTTCAACACGAAGTTTTAACAATAAAATAGTGTTTAAACAATAAAACACTAAGTTAATTTAAAAAATATTTTTGAAGTGGTTGAACATATTGCTTTTATTATTGTTCTTATGCCATAAATGTGTAATTTTTTGTCTGTGATGTATACAGATTATACACACATGTACATATATGTACATACATGAGGGCATATGAAAGTCTGCTGAAATTCTTGGTCCTTCCAGCTCACAGTGAGTACAATAATGAGTTTTTCCTGAAAATCCCTGTTCCTGAGGTCACTGGATCAGTTCAAAATTTCAGCCTCTCTTCAAAATGCAGGCTTTCTGGAACCTCAAAACCAGTAAATCTGGACATTTCAGGACTGACTCAAAAAGTTAAAACATGACAGTAGTAACTTATCTGTATATTTTGATGGAGAGAATAATTTTGATAAACACTTATTTGAAAGTCTATAATCCATCCAAACAAGTCTTCTACTATTTCTTTGCAGGCTTACAGACTTGTCATTTTACAAATGGTGCAAGGTAATCAATGGAGGTCCCCATAACCTGTATTTCTAGGCATGTTACCTGTGAGAGGCATATTTCTTCTGCTGGAAAATGATATATGTCATCTTTATTGCTACTTACTAGAATCATAGAATTATTTAGGTTAGAAAAGACCTTTAAGATCATTGAGTTCAACTATAAATGAAGAATTTGGATGAGTGTGGTGGGTTTTTTTGAAGGTACATTTTGCTTTTCTGATTTTTTTTTTTTTTTGTACTTTCTAGATTCAAAGTTATAGCTTGACCTCACTTATATGGTATTGTAAGATCACTGATCACCATCACAAGACCCCAAACTAGCAAATTAAAAAGCTGGCTAAATTTAAGTTGATTTAACTCAGAATTGACTGTAAACCCTTGTTCCTAAAAAAGTTGCACATGTGAGGGTAATTTCCAATGCAGTGGATAAACTTTATATCCTTTCATAACTCATTTGATTGTTTCTGTACAACAGCTCTGCTGGAGGACTCTGACAAATGTGATAATCATGCTGTGTGAAGGTCTCATTCATGTGCAAACTGTACCAATTCAGGGTAACAACCAGTGGGAGTAAAGCACTACCTGCTGCCTGTAAACATAAAGGGAAAAGAAAATTAGAAAAAAAGGACCATGGTGGTAATGCACATTCCATTTTAGGATTAAGGTCACTGGAAATAGTTGTGATTGAGTGGACTCCTCCTCTGTTGATTTTAATTAGAAATGTGTGAATTGTTTCCTTTGAAGTTTAAAAAAGGGGTTTTAATGCATAGTGTTAAAGTCATGGTAGCAACCCTTATGTTAATGTGCAGAGGTATACTTGGGAGCTGTATCCTCGTGGCCTGGTCTGGTGCATTGATCTCTGAGGACAAAAATATCAGGAGATTCTGTGCCACTGGGCTTGCATCCAGTAGAAGCGCAGTGGATTAAAAGTTGATCCACTGTTTTCCTTCAGCGTAGACTGGGTCTCTTACAGAAAAGTTTCAGGTCACTTCTGGGGCATCATCACAGGTAAATGAGCACTGAGTTTATTAGTCTCTCTGGTTGATAAGAAGGTTTCAGTTTTAATGATTGCAAGATCAAATATTTGACAAAAAGTGAAATGCAAAAGACCGGAGGTATATATTTTAAAGTGAAAGAGGGAGGAGAATAATGAGTTTGAAAAGAATGAAACACAGGTTGGTTGGTGGAAAAGAATGCTACAAAGGTCTCTGTGTGGATCTTCGGTTCCTGGAGTTTCTGCCAATTCCTTTTATTACTATTTCAAGTAACCAGGTACATATGGCATGTTTGTAAGTAAAGCAGTCAATGAAGTTAGTTACACCTCTGCATTTATTACCCTACCCCTGAGTATTATTAACTTTTACATTCCCCATAAAATATAATTTATCACTTAAATAATTTGCTTTGTGTCAGGGTTCAGTGTGCTCCAGTGCTTTCCTGCTCATTAAATGAGATATTTTTACTTAATGAACCCAGAATGTCCTTTGCATTTAACATTAGAATTGATTTCAAACACTCCATTTTTCTAACATATTTGTATGTAATTTCAGAATGTGGACTTCATTCCACAGTCTTACTCTGAAGAAAAAAGAGCCACAAAGAATAATGACCCATGAATTCTGGAGAGGAACACAGTAAGTACGGGTGAGTATTTAAAAAACCCTATTATCTACCTGCACTTTCCATTCTTTCATCTAGTTTGAAAGTCTGAGTTACTATTTGAGCCTGATGCTGCAGCTATTACATACATAATACTCCATTAGGAAAGTGTTTTTAGAAGGGACTGCAAGATATAGATTTCCATGAAATTAACAGCATTTAAACATAACCCTACCCTTAGATGTGTGTGATACCCTGATTCATATAAGAGACAGCTAGTCTTTCAAATGTACACAGTTCACATATAGAATATGTATCCATAGGGTAAATAAACGTCTTAGAACTCTAGCAATGTGCACCTAATGTGGATCTGGCTCATCTCTTTGCAATTGCAAGTAATCACTTTGCAATTATTTAATAAAATCTGAGTAGAGAAACCCTGTGTTGTGCAGTAAATAATTTGCTCGTAATAATCACTGGAACCAAAAACCAGCCCAAACCTCTGAGCTGTCTCAGCAATTCCAGGGTGAACACTGTGCTGTTACACTTTAAATAGAATTTTACCAGCAGCTAGATCTCAAGGAGTCAGTTAGTAGTGTATGATGGAATCACAAGTGGGTGTTCATTTGAGTCCATTATAACAAATGTGACCATCTGTGCATCAGCTGTACACCACTGACATGCAGGGTGCAAGTCTGATCAGTCAGGTGCTCAGGATCCAAGGCAATGTGCATGGCATGAAACACTCAATAAAGGACAGGAAAGCTGAAATTCAATCCCATAAAAATGCTAATATTGTAATTTAGATTTTTTTCTTCTTCTGAGTGAAAAATATTAACATGTGAAATAAGCAAAGATATATTTATATTTAACTAAACTTACAACTTTTTTTCAGAGTCTATTTGGCCTTCATTAAACATCATATGCACACTTTCCCATGGTTGCCTTGTCTCACCTGGTTAAGAGCTTGGGCCTCTCTTTCTGTTTGCTCCTCTGGACTGGGTTCCTTGGCTGATCTCCTTTTCCTACCAGGCATGTGCAGCCATGTAACTGTGGGGCAGCTGGATGGGGTGGAAGTGCTTATTGTGGGATGTGCCGTGGCTACCGCGGCGCACGAGCAGGAGGTAGCAGTGGGTAGGCAGTCTAGCTCTAGCAGTCTTCCTCAGCACACTGTCATGTTTGCCAAGGAAAATAAAATTCTCATCAGACTGACAGAACCAGCTTATTTGAAAAAAGTTTTTAAAATAGTGCAGTAATATTTCACGAGACTGGGTCATGCATTGTAGGTCAAGGAGAAAAAGAACATTTCCCTGATTGTGGCAATAGGAATTAACAGTAGTGTGATTATCTGTACAAGTGTATGAAATGTGAGATCTCCATCTTTGCCATACAGGGAGAGAAAAATAAATGAAAAATTGGAATCAACTGTTGATTATAATTTAGTGAGGGGTAAACACACTCAGGTTATTTATTAACACCATCTCATCATTGGAAAGGCTACTAAGTAACATAAGAGCTCTGATAAACAGATTGGGGAAAAAATGTTATGGAATATGTGAAGTATGAGGGAATCTGTGCTCTTTTCTTGCTGTTAGCCATCAGAGCGTGCATCACACACCCCTCGGAAATCAGTTTATTTTGCTTTTCCTTACAGTACTTCATCATTTCATCCATTTGTGCTGCAGACAGTTAAGGTTGGTACACTCAAGCTGAATGTGCTTTTTTTTTTTTTCTTTTAATAGTTCTCACTGTAAAATGAAAAGAAAGAGTGTTGGGGTTTTGTTTTGTGCTTTATTTTTTTGTTCCCTCCTCTTCCCCCCTCCAAAAAAAAAAATAAAAAAGAAAAAAGCTATCATTTCCTCCAGGAAAATACCAAAATATCACTTTAGATACTGAAGTCTGTAATGTTGTATTGTGTATGTATTGTAGCATATTTATATGGTTGGATGAGATCTCAAATGATACAAGATTTTTTTTCCTTCTGATTCTATAATACCAGTCGGCCTGCCCTTCATTTCGTTACAGTTTTAAGGATAGATGTGAGATATTTTAAATTTTGTTTGAATTACTTTTCTAGATGATAATTATCATTGATATGTTTTAAATTCTAATGTCAAAGAGTTTATTTTTAAAATGAAAAATAAATGATTTCAGTAAAACATCTAGCCAAAATAATTAATTTTGAAAATAAGTTTGTATCTTCTGTACCGTGAATGTTTAGTTGCTCTGGATGAATAATAGTTTGGTTGTTATATAAATCCTGGGATGTCTCAATGTGTGCAGAAAGGAAAATGTGATGCACCTACTAGTGAAATTTCTGTGATGGGTCAGCAAGTCTTTTGGGAGGGAGGTTGCTGTGTTGCTCAGAGTTGAGAGTGGATCTATAGGAGCTGCAAAACAGGAGCTTTCTCCCTTTTGTCCTTTACCACTCCTGGAAACACATTATGTTACAAGAAAATTCAGGTAGATAATAGAGGAGGCACACCTGTAATATTTCCTTTATGCCTGTAACGGGAAGTTGGCATTTGATTAGTATGTGTACAGCTGATCTTGGCACTGGTATTAGGAAATAATTCTTTTCATCAGGGAACTGCCAAAGCTATTTTTTGGTTGCTGTTGTTTTAGTTGATGGTGTGATCCTCAGCCTGGGGAAGAGCACAATTTGTGGAAAGTCTCTGGCCACTAGTCACATGTGAGGAATTGCCGAGCTGGTCACTGGCACCTGTGAAAAGGCACTAACAGATGCCTGCAGCCCAGCTGAATGGTGTTCATATAGGGCACCTCAAGAAAGTGAGGAGCACAGCAACCTAAGGTCATACCCTGATTTTTCTATGACAGTTGAGAATCTTGTCTGGGATTAGAAATGGTTAAAGAGGGAATAAATGTCAGATGCATACAAGTATCACTTAAGGGATAACTACATTGCTCTGCTGGGCTTGTGTCAAAGGATCCAGTATATGCATCTGCCGGCAACAAATCTTACTTAAATTTTTTTTATCAGCTATTTTTAATTGAGAAATAATCTGTGCAGTTTCAAGAGAGGGTGAGATAATGGTGCTTATCAGCTTCCTTTTGGGAATGGCAGTAAGTATTTTACAGTTAGTTTCAGTTAACATAAACTTTCCATAAATCAGATACATAACTTTTTACACAAGTAGACTAAGGCCAAAGGTTCTCTTCACTCTTTGAGAGCAATGACATTAAAGTTTTTATTAGTACCCATGATGAATAATCCACTTGACTTCAGTTTTGACAGTACTATTGAGATAAACTACTACATGTTTCTTGCAGAAGTACCTAAATAACCAACTTTAATGCTGAAGAAAAGTTTATTTTTCTTTTAAATGAATTACTTCTTTGCTCAGTTTGTTACCTCCTGAGAGCTGCAGCCTTTCAGTGGTCTCTGTGTTGCTGCCATCACACTGTTTGTGTGTTCATGGCTGACTTTCAAGCTATCATTTCTTTGCATATTGGGGCTGTGTGGTTTAGTTTTACAAAGGGGTCCTGGATCTAATATTGACACTGCCATCCACTGTGCCAAAACTGTCTATACTTGGAGGTGTTCAGAAACTCTTGCAGAGAAATGGAAATTGCTGTTCTTAAACCTGAACACATGGATTTTCATGGTTCATACTATTAGCCAATGTGCCCAAATTCACCTGGAGTTTTTTGGGCACTCTCCTGATTTTATAGATCAGATTCTTCACACTTTTCTAAGTGAGTCTTTTAATGCTTTGACTTCTCTGCTATATTTCTCTGCTCCCATATTGTTTTCAATTTAGCTGGAGTAGCTTTGCTTGCTTGCAAAATTGCAGGCTTTATTTTAGATCTTTGATACACTCTTTCCAAGTGTTTTGATACATTCTCTGGGTGTTTTATACCAAATCCAAAGCACCACCCAGCTTTCTACCAGGAAGCTAACCCTTCCCTCCATATTGTGAGGTTTATTGTAGTTCAGCTCACTTAAAGTCTTCTCTGTGTTTTCTCTCTCCTTTACTATTGCTTGCTTGAAATTGAGTTTCTTGGTTTTTCTTACATAGGAGTATTTTACATGTAGCCTGATTCGTATCTCCTTCTAACCACAGCAAGTCTTAAATGAACTTTCAGTAGTTGCTGAAACTTGTGAGTGACACAGGGCAGATTTTCTTAGCATCCTGTGTTCCTGGGAAGTTAAACTGCAGTAAGAAATGCTAAGCAGTACAAAACTTTCACCAGAACTTCTGAATTTTCTGAACTGTCATCTGAAAATTGTAACTTAAAGAAAATAAAACTGCTGTAAATGAAAATGATTCTGATGTTTGTGAATTTAACTTTGCTAGTCTGCAAGTCTCCTTCTTTTATGTATAAAGTGCACAATGGTTCTGTGAGGAAAATGAGCTTGAATCTCATTAAACATCATTCTGTATTAATGAAACAGGTTTACTCATATTTTATTCAATAAATAGTATTTGTCAATGTTTTTCTATTTTAAACTCTTACTGTAAAAGAGAGCATTATCACCTCAAAGTATTTGTTTCCTAGAGTGAATGCCAATACTATCCAGTCACGCCATATTCTCCTAATTATGCTGAGGGTTTCTTTCCTAACAGCATTTATTTTCGGGTGTCAACAATACTTCAGTTAAATGTAGTGTAAAGTGCACTTATTTAGCAAACTTGTCCTTCAGAAAGGGAATTTTTTGTCTTTAAAACACCACTAGATTGTTTCTTTCTGTCAGTGCATGATACAATAGAAATCTTAAATCAATAACACTTCTTATTCCTATGCAATTGATGCATAACATCCTTCTTCACACAGAGGTTTAATGTGTTGTAAATTAATTATCTGGAATGCGTAGAGGGTCAATGGACCTTGGTATGACCGGGATGTAATGTTAAAGTGTTCCATTTCCTTCCAGCCCTGCTCAGTTCTCTTGCTGACTCCTCTCTCCATGTCAGCCATGCCATCTTCTGCACTTTGGTCCCTTAAGTGTTGTTAATGCCCCTAGAGGGCTTGATCGATAGGAATAATTTGCTTTACCATAAATTTGTCCAACAATTTTCTTTCTTCTGAAGATGGAGTATCTTTCTTAACTGTACTTCTATAATTCTTCTTAGTAAACTCTTCTTATTCTCAGCGAAATTTAAAATAATAGCCTTATTTTAAATCATAATGAAATTGCAGAGATTCTGCATAAACAAATGCAGATGTAATTTTTGGCTTTTAGGTGCTTAAAAATGAATCAACTATGCTTCAAGTGTCTGTCAGGGGGACTTTTGCTTTACTGTATCTACACACCAAACCACACAGATGATTAAAATTGTTATTAACTGTGAAGAAATGCTGAGGGAGAGATTCTCAACCATGAAGAGTGCAATTAAAACAAGCATTCACTGGGTTTAAAGTAGCCAATTTCCTTTCAAAATCAAAGAAGCCACCTCTATTACGTTTTTTGAAGCCAGATTGGCTATTAGTTGCTAGGGTAACAAGAGCCAAGATAGTGAATAAGTCCTGTCCAGGCAGCACAGCGTTGTGGGTGTCTAAGATGAATGCAAAGAAATGCTGGTAGGAACATTCAATTATGGATTAGTTTAATTTTTATTTAGCAGTCTTTTTATGACAAGGATGGTCAAAATATGTATACATTTGTCATTTAACAAGTGTTGGTGTATTTTAATTTGCTGAGTAACAGATAACACTAAACTATTAAGGCAGAAAATACTTCAAATCTCAATTAAAAAAAGGGAAGAGGTCCTAGTTAAAACTCCCAGCATGTTGGTGGGATCAATTTAATGTCCTGTGCTGTGTCAATGTCACTTTCATAAACTTCTGCTGAAGTGCTTTTCCTACTGTACATTGAATGATGTTGTCAGGACTGTGAGTCGGGGGTACGGTGGATTTGAGTCTACTTTACTTCCCTTGATGAAAAGGTCACTGCCACTTGTAAATCTGTTTTACTCCCTGCACAGTTGTTAGTGTCAAAGTCTGTCAGCTCTGTGGGATGTTAAAATTATACAACTGTGGTAGGAACAAGGATCACAAATTCCCAAGTGGTACATCCCAAAAAAAGTCTTTGATCTTTGTGTAAAAGTTCTGTGGAAAGTTTTTCATTCAAGATTTTCAGCTCACTTTGGCTTGATTGCAGAAATAAACAAAATTTCTGTTTCATTCCTTTCATCTGGTGGACCTTACCCAGCTCATCACAGGGCCACTTACGTCTGTAACTCATGGTTGCAAGTGAAAAAAAAATCTCTGCTTTATTTTTTTAAGGCTGCAAGGGCTCCGGTTAAAGCACAATTAAAACCTGGCCTGTGTTGTATTATGTGATTATGTTTTGACAAATCATCACTGTAGAGCAGTCTCACAATTATTCATAAGTTATTTGGAAAATACAAGGAATAAATAAGAAGTAAAACAGCTGGCCAATTTAGGGGAGGACACCTGACCTCCAAACCAAGCTTCCAACAAATGTAAGAATGATAATGAAAACACCTCCAGAAACCTAAAGTCTCCTTTCCTTTACTCATAGCATCTTTTGAACTGTTCTGTGCATATGCAAAGACAGTTTTTTTACTCTGTACTCTTCCTATGTGAGTTGTCATATTTTGCCAGTGAGCTGCAGCAAATGCAGTGGGAGCACAACCAGCTGGAGTGCCCAGAGCTGCCGTGTCCTCTGAGCTTGATTGATTACGACACGGAGTTTTTGAAGTTTTATGCTCTGGCTGTGCAGGAGATGGACACAAAGTTCTTTGCATGTGAAGTATGGCCAAAGCTTTTAGGTGGTCAATTGCCTGCTTAATCCAAAGGCCTCTGCTAAGACAGAGTCAAGCTTTTCATACCATGAGCTATTTCCATATGACCTTGCAACTAAATTGATTTTTGAATGGAGTGGAGTAGTTTGCTGCTGAGGAGACAGAATGGGACCCGAAAGGGGCAAACACTGAATCTTTTTGGCTTGACTTTCAGTCAAGGTAACTCACTGGGGTCCTGAAGGTGATGCAAGTAAACATCTGCCAAGTGAATCTTTGTGTCAAGGCAGCTATTGTGGGCAAACTGGGGTAGGCAGCCGTGGGTAAACATATATCAGTGTGCCAAGTAACCATCAGCATGACAGGGAAGAGGACACATTATGATTCTGATTTCCTTTTGCTTTAATTTTGACCGTAAAATTCTCTTTATGTGCTGTAGAATCTGATCTAGAAGCTGTCTCGGGCATTCCTTTCAGTGATATGAGAGCAGAATCTTTCAAATGAAGGTTTCCTTATTGTCTGTTAAAGATTTGGATGATAGGTAAGCAAATGAGGGAAAAAAAGAAAAAAACCTCAAAGTTTAAATTATTCTGAGGAAAAATTCACTGCCATCTCTATTAATCACTACCTTGGTTTTATAGATATCTTTCAATTTGCCTTTAACATTACAAACACTTCTGCTTAATTCTCCTTCCATGCCTCCTGAGACAATTACAGCTTAAAAATTCACCTTTTCCCTTTCTTATCAGATTCATTTCTACTGTTTGAAATTGCCAAAATCCAAATGGCAGATATTTGTACTTACATAATTAAAAAGCTGCATAGATGCCTGTCGTATCAGTGCTCGTGTTTGCTGAAGACTCACAATGTGAGACAGAGGGCATGTCTGAGGAATGTAAACAAACATCCACCTTATCAGGACTTTTACCACTGAGAAATAGAAAATAACATTTTTTTCCTACCCTCTGCCCTCTGTTATCCCTCCAATTCTCTAGACTTTGCCCAATCTTTTTGCAGTTTCTAATATTCAGCTTCTCTAGGCACAGACAAACGAAGTACAATTAAAAACATTTGGAATGATACTTTTAAGCAGGAAAGAGTGATTTTAAGGAAGAGTGATTCCACACTCTCAGGTCTGTACATGCTCATATAATGGGTATATAGCTACTTTTTTCCCTCTGAAATAAAATAAAGGAATGTCCATATGCTAATGTGTCTGCATACCTTTTGGGGATATTTTTATTCTTTATAAAAACAGATTTTCAAAGACTGATTATTTATATTTTAAGACAAAATCAGATATATATTTATGATGTAAATAATCAGGTTTATTCTGGATGAGTCTTCTACATACACCTCTAGGCAAAAGGAAATAGCACTTAAAAAAAAAGACTCTGCCAGGATTTTGAGAACTTTAGAAAAGTTACTTACAGACCAAACCTACTGACTGAATATTTGAGATGATTTACAGATGAAAAAAACATTTAAGGCATTGTGTGGCACTTTCAACCTTTTCAGGAAAAAGGGTTGCCTACTTGTACAAATATTCCGTTATAAATGATTTAACTTTTCCATTAGTAAATTCATTTGAAATACTGAATTTTAAAGTGGTTATAAAGCATTGTGGTCCTTGTGATCAGAGACAATACTTAGGTGTTCCTTCTTCCTTGAGTCTCATTTAGCCATTGTGAGCTTCATACAGATGATCTAAAATGGGCTTGTCACACACCTGCACACGAGTATCTTCCAGGTATTACTGGGCTTTTTGCTTCTTCTTAACCCTTGCCTTCCTTCAAATTTTCAGTCATATTCATATTTCCTCTCATGGCAGACAAAATTACATTCCTTTGGACTTCCTAAATGTATGTCTTCTACATGTCAGCCTGCAGAGGTTTGCTATTTTCTCAGTCTGATATTATTATTATGTGTCTCCTCTCTTTTATTGTATTCTTAGTAAAGATTTCAAAAAAAATTTTTTTTTTGAATATACTGAAACACCTTTTCACTATCATCACAGTTTTCCAGATCTCCCATCTGCTTGCACAGTCTGTGCTGTCCAAGTCGCAGCCTCTTCTTTTGGTATTCCAAGAAGGCACTTTGTCCTTGTAGTTTGTGTTCTTTCATCTTGCCCAGAAACTTTCCTTTTACTCTTGGCTTACCAGGCAATACTTTGTGATATTCTGTCAGATGGAGTGCCAAACACCACCACTTTATCCTGTAGATCCAGTGACATTCTGGCAGAGCCCAGAGCAGTACTACGAGGTAGTTCTGTAGGTCCCAGCTGTGTGGGGATGAAGGATGTCTCTTGTTTCGGACTCTCTTCTGATCCTGGGGAAAGAATCCCCTTTTTGCTTGTTTACTTTGGTCTAGTCTCCAGACTGAATGTTCCCTTAGCAGAGCCAAACCATTCTCAACTTCTCTTCAGTTAATTGTTATTTTTATTCTGAGAATTAAGTAGTTTGATATACATGGGGTGAACCAGGCCAGGTATGAAGTGCTTTGCCCCAGCATGAGTTCATGTGAAGAGTCCTTACATGAATTCTTGCAGCAGCAGCTCAAAGAACCCCTTATTTGTATGTCCAAGACTAAAGAACTAGATGGAGACATGTAAATTTGCAGTAAGTTTTGGAATATCTGATATGAACATCAGTATGTTGGTGTTAGGCTAGAGGGCTGAGAGAAACAGACATGTGAGATGTGCCTCGTGTTACCAGTGGTAACACGGACAGCATTTTTTTAAAAACTTCAGTTCAAAAATGTGGCTCAAGCAGAGGTTGAAACTAAAGCCTCTGCTCAGCTGAGATGGGAAATTGTATTTGGGAAGAAGTGAATAAATACCCATGACAAATCTTCAGCTGCTCTAATTCATAATGGAAGTTCCTTCCCATAATGGAAAATCATTCATAAATGATCATGACCCCAAACAGAGGCTCTCAGTGGCAATAGTAATTGAGGCTGGGAGAACAATCATGTTGATCAAACTATACTAAAGGAGGAAATTTATAAAGTTTATCAATTTGTGACAGACTTTCAGCTCTGAAAAAAAATATATACTGATACTTAAATTTGCAGAAGCATGAAGTCTTTAAAAAACCCCAAAGAATCACTAAAACCTGTAACACTTTAACCAGCCTCATTGAATTACTCTTCTGTAGAAATTTGGAAGGAAAAACAATTAAGAAGAGCTGGTGTATGCATAAGGGCTAAATATGTGAAACATTCCCAGCCACTACAACATGACACCCATCCTATCCCTGGGGTCAGGCTGTTCACTGGTAATTTCAGTGTGAGGAATCTCAGGGGCAGTGAACCTGCTGGGGGAAAACTGGTGACCCAGCACTCCTACACCCCGATATACTGTGCTCCTATACTTGTTCATTCAAAAATCTGTGCAATAAATCCAGCTAAACTGTTTTTACTGCTAAGATACAGAGCTGAATAATTTAATAAATTAATTTTTTTGGAACCATCTTTCTAATTGTGCCAACATTTTCATTGTTTCAACTGGGAGCATTGTATGTGCCCCACAGGTGCAGTGATATTCTGCATTATTTATGCCTAATATCTGATGTATAATTTTTAATGCAAAAAAATTAGTGCCATGTAAGTTCCTTTATATCAACCAAAAAAAGAAGAAAAAAACCCTTCATCATTTGCATACCCTCCCCCTCCATGTACAGTTATGATCTGGGTTGCCCCTATTGTTGGTTAATGTATGAATTACAGCCTGCATTCCTCACCTACGATCAGGTTTTACTGCAGAAATAAAGCTAGGTCAAAATAATATCTAATGTTTAGCTGGTAGTGTCCCCATCAGCAGACTATTCTTAAATAATAGTAACAAATTAGCATTAAAAGCTCTCACAAGAAGATACGCTAAAATCATACTAGAAGCTCAGTGACCTGTACAAAGAAAATGTAATATGCTGCTTTCTAGTGCTCTCAGCCTCAACTGCTGTACTGTCAGTTATGTCACTGCAGCTTTTCAGAGGTGGAACCAACACGACTCAAGAAAATAACTAAAAAAACCAAACAAACAAACAAAAAAAAACCAACAACAAACTCTGGATGCAAGAAGCGAGTGTGTTGCAAGCAGAGAATGTTCTGCTCTACTGCTGAGTTTGAAGGAGCTGCCCTCTTTAGCACAATGGGAGCTAGCTTCCCTGCTGTGTTCTCTGAAGTGGCTCATTGCAGAGCAGTAATATTATATCTTAATAAGCATAACACTGTGAACTGAAGCATATTTTTAAGTCAGACACATGGGAGGGAAACATATCAGAGCAGAGTTGTGTTATTTTTAATGGAGCATGTGTTTGTCTTGTAAGTGTGTCAGAAGAAAAGGAACAGGTCTCAGATTTCTTCTCACCATGTCTGTCATAGGATGGGCACTCCAACTGCCTCTCTAAGTGACATCAGGGGTCTTTGATATCGCAGATGACACTGGATGGTCTGGACTACACTTGTACCTCACATTCAGTGACATTGAATACACCTTGTGTGTATCAGTGTTCATTGAAGCTCTCCTTCAGATGAAGCTCTTTGAAAACCGTGCAGACCAAGATAGCTTTGATTGGATAAGCAAGGTTGTCCTTTTCCCAGCTTTGCATGAGTGTGTGGTACAGATGCTGTGGCACACCCTCTGCAGGAAAACATTTCCGTTTACATTCAACTGGAAAATAGATCTGCAGCGTGGAATTGATAGCTGCCATGTGAACCAATACTGCAGCCCATGCCACTCACCTCTCACTCTTAACATCAAAACCAATATTAGAGTAAAAATGTTTGCAATGAAATTCCTAAGGAAATTTTAAATTTCAATTAATATTGATAATGGGTTTTTTAATAAGCCTTGGGTCAAGATGTATCATAAATTTATTTTCCAAAGAGCACAGAAAATATATACTTATTCTGTCTTTGTGGTATGACTGGATCTAGTCTTACATCCAGAGGCCAGCTGAGGCTGCTTGTCTATTATAGTCTCTTCCACCATTCCTGACAAATGAACAAATAACTAGATGCCCTGTGAAACATTTTAAATAGAACTGTCTCCTGAAAAAGCTGTTACTGACAGAGACAGGTTCGATCCAGATCAAGGGAACCTGCTGTGGAGTAGAGAAGATCAATACTGGTCACTGCCTTTTTTATTTCTGATTTTTTTTTTTAACTAAACATAGGTAAAGATTATGATTAATAAAGTAAAGCAGAAAACAGACAATCTATGAACTGAAGTGCATCCTTCTTATTAAACCTTATTGTGCTCTTAAAGCAGTAGCAGAAGCTGTTGCCATGAACTCTATCATGCAAGAGGCTTTCAAAACAGCACTTAAAACTAAGTATTAGCTAGAAACCACTTTGCCCACAAATTCTGAAAGAGCTGAAAGTAGCTTTTGAAAAGGAACCAATGTATTTCATGGCAGAGTAAATTAGCTGCTATTTTTTACTTTTGAAGTATTTGATCAAAATCCAGTACTGAACATAGTGTCTTAAATTAATTCTATTTAGAGTGCTTCTCTGCTGGTTACAACCTGGATCCTATAGCACCAACTGCTCCCCTTTCCTGTTGTGTTCTTTGGTGTACACACGAGGATCACGTGTTTCCAACGCCAGCTGGAGGCGCTAAGGTCACGTTCTTATCTTTGGAAACAAGGCAAGGGTTTGTGGACAGATCAAAAACAGGATTCTTCTTATTTATTCTATTCAAATAGCATCATCCACTCTGCTTAGCAATGAAAATAGCAATTAACAGAAAAGTCACCAAGACCAAATCAGCCCAGCAATGGAAAACTATAAAACAGAATTGGACAGGTTTTAGGAAGCAAGGCTGGTATTATAGCCACAATATTCTCGATAGCCTTTGGCTAAGCAGCAATTCAGTTTGCAATATAATCAATTCTCTACAATCCACAAGTATTAAATTCATCATTAGAATGTTGTTTTCTCCTTCCCAAACCTTCCATTTAACAAGCAGCTCAGTAAGATGAAAGGCATTTGTTACTGAGAATGGTCTTCAGGAAAGCAAAAAGAGCAAATTTGGAAAACAGATACATATTTTTCTGGAAATAGGTAGTATTCATAAAACATTTAGCAAGTTCAAGGTCAACTTGTTCTCTTTCTGTATGCTATTCATAACAGGTATTTGACAACTCAGTGACAGTCAATCTAGCAGCTGAACTGAATATATTGGGCCATCCAGTTTAAAAACTTCATTGTGAAATGAGCACAACAAATGCAAGAAGAGCAAAAGGCTTTCCTGTTTCTGAAGTTTCAAATAAAATCAACAAATGGAGTTATTAATGAGAGGAAATAGATCTAATTTTTGCTAAATAGGCATATGTACGCATAAATGGCAAGAGATTATAGTCCTTCACACCACAGTGGTGCTGTCTTCTCATTTAAATGAAACTTAATAATCCTGAGTATTCCACAATTTTTGTTTTCAGTGTGCCATGTCTGCAAAATTACCTAACATCAATAGGATATTCATATTTTGCAGTTACAATTACTCTGAACTTGTTTTTCTGTCTCTATATAAGACCACCCTGGAGTTTATTCCCAATATTGACTGTTTCTCAATATGCTCTGGGATACAGTAAAAGGTATCCCCTAGTNAAATTCTTCTAACTACAATTTAATCTTATGTGGTGTGTGCTGAAGAGAGATGGTCCTAAACAACCAGCTCACACCATCCCTCCATCACTTCCAAATGACACAGATATTTCTCTCAGTGACAGTGCATCATATCACCAATTGCCTTTTCTCTTTCAGCAAGACATACAATGAAAATCAACTAGTAATTGTTTTGTGGGTGGGTTCACAGATTAAAGATCAACTATAAATTGAGACTAGTATCAAGTTCGCAATATACTTTGTTCCTTTTTGGAAACCACTACCTGCTTTTGTTTTTAAAGCTGCCATGGGTTTTCAACAGGATTCTTACTCTAAGCACTCGGCATCTTTCAACAGCCAGCACCCACTGAATGACTACCAGGGATGGCAGTGTCAAATTCCTCTGCAGACATCCAGCTGGACTCTCTACAGGGATCTAGCTGAAAGGGCTTGCTGCAGGAATGATGTTACTAACAGTTCCACCTTCCCCGCTCTGCATCTTTCAAATATCAGCTATAAATATGTTGAATATGCTCATTATTTAAAATTTAACCTCCTCCCCAGTTTTGTCAGGTAATTTAGAAGGCTTTCTGCCTACAATTATAATGTATGTCTGCAGTCCAGGAAGACAGCTGAAAGCACAACGACTCTGGCTCTATATTTGGAAACATCTGCTGTTTCATTTCCATGATGCACAGTGACGTGCAGTTCTGAGAGGAAGAACAAGTCTGGCACAGGAGACATTAGTTTATGGTTAAATATTTTGATACTGAAATTGGGATTCTCTCTTATCTAACTCTCTGGTAGTACTCCTCCTTTGTGTAAAAGAGGCTGAAGCAGTTGCCTAATGGTCCTCTGAGTGCTACAGAAATAAATCCCACCCCTAGTGAGGCAGCCCTTTCAAGTATCAGCAATTGGTTTCCTCCACATCATTCTGTCATTCACGTGAGAGAAGCATAGAGGCAATAAAGTGTGATATGGGGTGAAAACAACTACATTGACCTGGGAGAGGCTTTGGTTTGAGGAGTCTCTAGATTCAAAGGTGTTGAGGATCAGGGGGAAGATTTGTTTTATTATAAATTTTATGAAGCAACTGTGCCAAAACTCCATCACATAAAAGCCTAGTTCAGGAGAAGTGCCCTTTGATAAGTTGATAAAATCTGGCAAAATTTTATTCATTATAGTGGTTTATTATTTTTAATAGTTTGTCAAATAATTTGAGGGCTATATGGTGGTGTGAATAATCTTAGCAATGCTTTATGGGGGTCTAAGGCATATTGCAACACTTAGTGCTAGGGATAGTTTTGACTCTTATCCTCAGCTGGCCTAAAAAAGGGGCCTTCCATAGGTATTTCTATGGTGATCAACTACTAATCACAGTCAGTTCCAGGACAGGCTCTGTGGTCTGACCCAGCACCATGATGTCTATGGACGTTTGTTCCAGATAAAAGGCTGGAGTTAAACCTTGCATGGCTTCAGAATCAGGCCATGGGTTTTGTTCTTCTCAATAGTGATTATCAATGGAAAATTTAAATTAGAGCCAGGAGACAGCATGGCAGCCTGAGAGACGTGAGATAACACATCTGGGAAATGCTGTTTGGTATTTTTTGAGGTTAAGTATCTTCTAAATGTGTCTGTCTACAGTAAGACTGTTAAGTGTACTGACAGAAATCTTGGAGAATGTTGAAAAAATTTATTTTTGAGAAGCCTTCATGCAAATTGTATTTAAAATTCTCTTGTGCATTCATTATGTAGGGACTTTGTTGTCTGCTTTCTTTTAGAGCAATATAATTCTATTGGCAAGGAATTCTCAGTTTTAAAAGACTGGGGCATGAGGAGTCATCTTATTTCTACAGAGAGAACAGACTCATTGTTTCCCTCTTAAATTTAGAACTTGGTAGGGTCTTTTTTTGGCAAAACTTAAGACAGTGCACATTTTGATCTGACAAATTCAATTTGATTTGTCAAATTTTCTGAATCTCTGTGATCAAAGCTACAAAGATCAAACTACTCCATCACTTGACCCAAAAGTAATACAATACAGTTTAACATAGCAACAATATTTTGCCCTAAATGTTATGTTAATGTTGTCTATCAATAATTCAGGTCCTATATAAAATATTCTTGCAAATAAGATATTATACCTCAAGAACAAATGATCTGTGAAGATATATTTTCAAAGAATATCAGTCTCTCTGTTTATGCCAGTGAAGAATGAAAGAAACCTGAGGCTGAGAAATAGAACAAGACAAGATTTAGTGAAATATGTGGGCTTGGAAGGAAAAATTATGAACATTTGGAGTAGTTGGACCTATAGAATGGAATGTGTCTTAACTCTGGTGCTTTTTTTTCTAATGTTTAAAACCAACTTTTAATAGATAAAAAGTGACAAAATAAACTTTCATGGAAAAATATCCTTAAGAATGCAAGAAATGTAAAGTAAGTTCAGCATGTAATGATAAAATGGGTTGTTCTANAAAAAAAAAAAAAATTATTACTTAAATCTCATTTAGGATATACAAAGGAATCAATACTGTGGAAAAAAAAAAATCTATGAATTTGCCCTGAAGTGAAATACTAAGGTGATGGGAAAGGCTTATGTTGTAAGACGAGGATATTACACCCCTGCATTCCATAAAAGAATAGTCCATGATATTTTCTCTTTACAGGTTGTTTCATGTTTGTTTGCATTATTCAGAACCATTTTGCATCTCCACCTTGTAAATTGGCTGAAGAGGCATTGTCCAGCCATCTGTAAAGCCAGGAGTGACTGCTTATACCACTGATTTGTACGAGGTATGTTTGGATTCGGAGTGGTAACTTACGTCCCAACACTTGCAGCATTGCCATCCCACACTTCAATAAAATATGTTTTAAGTATCTAGAAATCATGAGATTGACTTCAAAGCCATGATTTTGCAGTTTTGTGAGTACATTTGGTATGTCTGGCCTTCCTGGATTTGTTGTTTTAGAAGTTACTTCCTAAATTTTTCCCACGGTCATGAATAGAGTATTTTTAAAAAATGAGCACTTGATGCTTTTATAGGCATGTGACTCTAGGAATTGACGTTTAAGTATGCCACAAGAAATTCAGATACTACGATAGTACTTAGCTCTACAATAGTGCTAAGTGTACTGTTTGCTCACATGATTTTAAATGCCACCCTGAAGGAGTAGGTTGAAAACACCTAAATTCTTCCTGCCAAGGCTGCTTTTATTTCTTAGAGAGATCAACTGTGTCAGAGTGAAATCTTCCCTAAGGCCATTTTTTTGGTTTGTTTTTTAACAGCTAGATCACTTTAACCATCAACTCTGACAGTAAATTTTTCCAGATCTGTGTAAGAAACAGTGAAGTTAAAACCTTCTGGAGAAGAAGCTACCAAAGATGTTCTCTTGTCCTGCAGGGTTGTTTCAGTGCCTTCTGCCAAAGGTATCTCTTCAGGTGGGGAAATGGAAATTTATCCTGGTTCCTTAAAGCCAGTACCGACAACATGTCTTTTTATCCAGACTCGTTTGTCTCTCTAGAGATCACCAGCACTATTACTGATAACACAACTTTATATTGCTCCAGGCAGCTTGTCAACTTTACTGATCCTTACAATTATGAATGAAGATTTTCATGTGGGCAGGAGAAAAGGGAGAATTATGGGACTGCCCCACAAGTGAGAAATAATATGTGGTCTCCAAGGGCCCCATCAAACTTTCCTGTGGAACAGCCATAGAGAAAATAACCCCAGCACCGGATTGTTTCTCCAAAGGGAAATAATCAGTGTGTCAATGAAAATGTGCAGGCCAAATGTACCATTGAGTACAGATGAGCCCCCTTCTTATTCCAAATAATAATGGTATGTTTTCAGATTTATGGTGTTGCTCCTTTCCTTCTCCTGCTCCATCACTTCACTTTTTCCCTCTCCTACCCTGATGGCAGATAATACATAACCCATAAGATGTATTGGTGTGCATATGATGCTGAGATGGGATTTTTGTTTCTTCATTCTTTTAGTAAGGGAAGCTGAACAGACACATAGAGATGGATGGGTGAAGTGAAGTAGAATATTACTGAATAATCTTCAACCTTGAATGAGGAAAATGAGATACAGGATGCCTAATGTTTCATTGACATCCATGAAAAGAGACGTGAAAACATCCAAACCTCTCTCAGTGGAAGAAAGTTAAGGGAACCATGTGCCAAACCACAAGTCCAGTGAGAATGGTGACCCTGGCAGGACAACAGGGATCCCATCCAGGCACCACTCCTTGTATGGCCACAGGGAGAGGGTGTGCCTGGTCCCATCATAAAGAAATCGTGTTTGGTGAGTTCTTACTGCTGTGCTTTCCCCTTATTTCTGTGCAGGAGGTAGTACAGAACTCCATGTTTCTTAATTTCTGTAGTAATTTCATGATTATGTTTCCAAAAGAAAGGATGCCTTCTTATTTTCATAATTAACAGGAAATACATGTTATACATTAAATGTGACACAAGAGAGATGAATTATGCAGTAATTTCTGTGTGTGCTGATCAGCACAAAGCCCAAGGCACATTCGGCAGAGTTGCTGTGAAGATCTGTAATGAGTTTCAAGTACATCATTTCCTGATGGAGGGTAAGAAAACATCCATCAATGCTAATTTTCCCAGTTTTTAGCTTTTTATGAATACTTTACAGCTTACAAAAACGATGAATTTCTAAAGTGCAACTTGAGGAAACTCTCTTAGTAATTAGAGAGTATTCCTAGCCAAAACTAATGAGGTCTGAACCTTAAACATGGGGATGGTTCAAAGTTGACAGACCCAGCCTCTAATTTCTTCAAAAAGGTTCAATTAATTCCTCAGATCTGAACATGAATATTTTGTTTTCTAGTTGAACTCCAAACCAGGTTGATCCTTGTGCCTTCAAAAGTGTAGAATTTGGGTGTCATTCCTGATTCTGTAGTAGTGTTGTTACTACTAGTTTTGTTCAGACCACAGGACTAAGTGGTCTGAAAAAGCAAACTCCAGTGAGATTGGGGCATCTTTACACCAAGCTCAAGGATTCTGTGAAGTGATTCCGACTTTGTAGTGGAGCACATGACCATGCACACAGCTCTGTTCTCTTCAGCTTTTGTCAAGATGTTGCAACAAAGACGTCCTGACATTTTAGGAGTGAGAAAATGGATTTTAGATACTGGCAAGGAGGGAGGGACAGCTTTTCTGATTAGTTGTCCACTTTATATTGAGAACTATCTACTTGATTGCAGGCTACAAAGAACCCAAACGTAATATCTAGGAATATTTTTACAGCTATTGTATGTTGTTTATTTAATGAGAAAACATTAAATATTATCCATGGTTAATTACTAGTAAGTATTTATATGTAGTATAAATACAGTAAATATAAAAAATTATACCTTCTGTACCAATGTGCTTAACACCTTAAAACTCTGGAGATTTTAGAGAATTTAGAGGTTATCAGGTCAAGAGTTGTAAAGACCTTTGATATGTGAGGAGGGCAAAACTTTTTATTAAAACTCACCCTCAGTGGGAACATCAGGCTGTTATTTTACTGCATGTGTCTCCTGCTTATGTCCTTCAGTTATGTTAAGTGAAAACTCTCTCAGAGGAGATCACTCCTCTTATTAGATCAGAAGTTAAGGGGGTTTTCTGAGATAGAATTTAAAATCAATGTTCAGGTTACTTAACACAGACTACTTTCCATCACCTGTCACTTGAATGAGAAGGCTTTTCTGTATCCAGAGTAGATTTTATTTGATGAATCCCAAAATCAAAAGCCATAATCTACTGAACAGCCCAAGGGCTGGAGTCTGAACAGCAACAAACAGAATAATTTCAGGTATATGTGAATAAATTGAAGCTGTGCTTACAGAATTTAGAACTGCTTGAATTCTGCAAGATAATCCTCACTCTTCAGTTTTACATCAGTTCCAAAGCAGAGTTTGGTTCTCTCATGTTTGTGTTAGCATTTGCACTCACGGGAACAGGTTTTTGTTTACAAATGTGTTTCAAGGAAGAACTGGACCTTTCATGAGGTGCAGCTTTTCATGACCAACAGTACTGCAGAGACACATTCATCTCCTCTGGAACACTTCAGCTATTGGGACAAGACAGAGACCATTCCCTGGGGCTGCATGACTAAGTTATGAAAAGTAAACAGTCACTCTGCCTCCCTCTGGTTTCTACACAGAAATTAAGTCATGAAATTTTTTCACCCTAATTAAGCAGTGGTCACTGTGAATATTCAGACAAAGCAGGATAGGTTCTATCATGTGTTGTTATTGGCAAGAAAGGGTAAATTATTCTTGCTTAAGGTAGGCAAAAATAAGTTGTTGAGCGCTGGTACCAATACAAAACTATTTTGTGATCCAATAAGGGACTGGAATGTAACAGTGAATATTATTCAATTATCTTTGAAGTAAACAAAACTTTTGTAGTCTAATACTACACTCATTTTCCTGCTTAGTAGTTAGCATGTCAAGTATTCACACTGGACCTTAAAACAAGTTAGAAACCTCAGGAGTATATCAACATTTGCAGCATAAAACTGTCTTCTCTTTGATCATTCAAGCTTTCCATCACCCTAGGTGGTCCTAACTAATAAGGAACTATGATCCTCTTCACTACTTGATTCCAGTAGCCACACAACAGACCACATGCAGTTAGTGCTTGCCATTAATGTTTCAGTCAAATACCAACACTTATCTACAGATTTATGATCCTTTTAATTACATATTTATAAATCATGTATGGGAAAAAACCATCTCTTTATCTTTAAAGAATTTGAACATTCTGCATCTTTATCTTTGGGATATTTTTTCCCTTCAAGGCAAAAACCTGTGCAAGTTTTTTAATGTATCTAATACATGTTATTGAGCAGGGCCACTGCTCAATCACATGTATTCCATGTTATTCCATCTAAGTTCCACACAAACATGAATTATGAAAAATAGAACTCTGATTTTCTCCAGATGTTTGTATGGTGTTCTTTGTATAAGAATCTGATTTACAAGTTTGACATTCCTGTGCAATCCCCAAACTGCCAGCATTCAATCCCATATCTGTGCTTCAGCATCCCTTGTGTGCCTAGTTGTGGATGCTGAGCACTAACAGCTCTACTCACTTGTGCTGAGAACTCTGAAAAACACACCTGCAGAGAAGCTCAGAATTAAATACGAGCTTCTGGTAATGATCTTTTCCCAGGCAGCTTCCATAATGAGTTTAATATGATTCTGAATCTCTGATCAATGATGACTGCACACAGAACACCAGTTAATGTGTCCTGTCCCAGTAAAGGAGAAACTGTGGCCATAGGATAACAGTCCCATGGAGCAGATACCCCGGTGTAGAGCAGAGATGTATGTATGTCTTGTTTACATATTAAGGTTTGATGACAAATTAGAAGAGCTGATAATAAAATTCTTGTGATGAAAATTCCTTCTGAAAGGAGTTAAAAGCATCTTTAACAAGGCAAATCCTCC
>VZTR01013034.1:180261-250234 GCA_013400775.1 Chaetops frenatus | reverse complement strand
TATATAAACCTGCTAAATTTGAGATTATTGAGATTTAAGTGTTGCTGAAGAGAAACTTTGTTTTATAAATGATCTCCATGAAATCTTAGGCTCTTTCTTGCTTTGTTTATATGTTGTTTGGCTGACCTCATAATCTTAGAAAATACATGTTTCTGACTGGGTCATGGTCAAGTATGTAAGTTAAAGCAAGTCCTTTTGATGCATAAATAATTCCTATTTTCGACGTTTATGATAGTAACCCCCTCTCCCCAACCCTTGTGCAGGCAGGAATTTATGCCACAATCTCCCTTGGATATAAATGATTTGCAGATTAGAGGTAAAGGAGCTTAATTGGCTCCTGTTGTAGTGTCTAAAGCACCTAAGGCTGAGCCCTACTCCCAGCCCAGTTATTCCTTTGGGATACCTGGCTATGCTGGATTATCTGACTGTGGGTTTTACTGGTGCTCCGAATGTCTCATGCAGAGTGCCAGCAATCTGAAGCATTGAGCACTAATTTTAAGCACTGGTCAACTGAAAAAAAGAAATTTAAAAATGCAACCTTTTTGGTTTCATTGGCATGCAGTCCCATAATTCCACACACTCCCTAGAGTTTGGGTTAAACCCTCCTAGCAGTTATATGCTAGTGAAACACACAGACCTGAGACCTTCATTTTCTTCCATTTAAATATAGAAGTGTAAATTTTAAATAATTGTGAAAGATATGAACTTAAAAGAAGGAAGATGTCTGCTCTAAGAGAGGAATGACACAATGGATTTGCTCTGAGCTGCCTGGGATCATTTAAAACCAATGAATTAAAAATCAGATAGTTGGTGAGGGCTATAATTTACACTACAGAGGTGATAAAGCCTTTTGTGTTCCTATTTGCAAAGAAAGCATTAAACTACAGTGATTTTTGATTTTTTTTTTCTTCCCACCAGGGAGAATGTGAAACTCAATTTTACCCCCGATTGGTAAGGTGCTAATTTGTCTGACAAGTTGTTGGAATCTCAGCATGTTTGAGGTATCCTTGATGTATCAACACCTTCATGCTGAATGAAGGATGCCTTTAATGTGTAAATGTTTAGTACATATCCTATATCTCATTAGCCAAGAACAATACAAACCACACACAGGCAAGAAGGGTCAGAAGCAAGCTCCAGTCAAAGAGAAAAATCTTTTATGTTCTAATTAAATGAGCAAACATTTGGAATACATCTCTTTTGCAAATAGTTTATCAAAAAATACACTTGAAACTCACAGCCTCACTTGAGTTCTAAAGCCCTGATGAGTCTAATATGAAATGATATGAGATTTGAATCCAAGTACCATAACATTGATGTCTCAAAATTCTTCTTACTGCCTGCAATATCACAAATTACTAAGATGAGTAGAAGAAAATCAGTTGTTAATAAACCCACCAAACACTTTTCCAAACTATTTCTGTTAGTCTAAACCTTCATAAGTTATACTTAACTTTAAAATTTTAGCTTCATTGACTATTTTTGGAAATGGAAAGTTTTCTAGGGAGAGCTGAGGGATGCTGGTGAGGTGTGAGTTCTTTGCTGGATGCCTTCTATCGGGACTTACCTGATCCTGAGATGAGAAAAGAGACAGCTCTGGCTGAGGATGTGGAGGATGTGTTCACACACTCTCACATGGTTATCCACCCTGGCTCTGCTTCAGGGGTTGCCTCTTGCTCTCTCCACACCAAAGCATAAGGTGAACATGGGCCACAGGGAGAAACATAGAACTTCTGCTCCATTTGGAGCTCTTGGAGGTGGACACCTGTCCTGCCCAGCCTTTGCTGTTGTCCTTGCCAGCACTCCCTTCCCTGCAGGCCACGTGGGCACACTGGTGTGCTGCAAACGTCTGGCAGCACACGAGAGATTAGAGACACTCTTTTCACTACTGTATATCCACATTACATTACATCAGTCTTATGTTTGTTAGTTCAGTTGCAATTGAGCCCTCATTCTGTGTATGGGTTCATTCCTTCTTTCCGCTTTTCTTTTCCAGAGGTTGATCCCTTTGAACTGCTGAAACCTGATGACTTGCAATCAATAGTCTGTGAAACAATAAGGTCAGCAGTGCGAAGATTCAGATTTTCTGCCTCTAAATGCAGACTGCTGTGCTGGGCCACTGAGGTGAGTCTGACCTAAGCTCACTGCCTGATAGAAGAACAGAGGGGGAGGAAAGCGATTCAAAGTACCTGAAGACGTGTAGAGCTGTTAATACAGTGTCTGTCCTCTGCACAAAGATAGCCGGGGGAAGTAGACTGTGTAAACTTGCAATAGATGTGACTGAAAAATGTCAGTTTCTTGTTGAATGTTAAGCACTGATGGACCCTGAGACTGGAATTCTAAGCCCCATATGCTGCCATGCAACCTTGCAAAAAAATCAAGAACATTTACAAGCCCAGTCATAAGATCAGCTTCTCAGTGAAGGTAAAGTAGGAGTTCAGGATATTTTTGTGAGTTTTTGTATTTGTGTCGTTTTATAAATACAAGAATATTACATTTATTTTTATCTAGGGAAATCGAAATTCACAAGACTTGCATGAATGACAGAAATGGTATAGGGTGACATGCTTTGATATGAAATGCAAGTTTGGATTCAGCTCCTAATAGGCAATAAATTGAGGCTTCTCAGCTGGATCTCACAATATAGCCTGCACAGGAGCTCTAAACAATTTGGGCGACTCCTGTGCAGATGAACATGTTATATGGACTGTACAGAAACTGGCATCACACGTACCCTGCAGTCTAACCTGACCCAAGTGGATCAATGCTGGCTAACACACCCATTTAATTTGGTTTCCACGAGTAAAGCAGGACCTCACAGAGGTCCCAAGTTTATGTTGCACTCTCAAAAAAACCCCAAACAAACAAAAAACCCCAACCAAACAAAAAAAACCCCAAAAACACCCCACCAAAAAACCAAACCCCCCCCCCCCCCCAAAAAAAAATGAGGCATTTAATTGGTGAAATTATACATAGGGAGAGATTTCCCCCAGATTTTGACAAACTGGCCTAAGCATGATCCCAAAGAGCACTGAGGTATTCAGATATTGCACAGACAGTTATGTTCACATACATGTGTCTGCTGTTGTCTGACTAAACAACAGAGACTATATCTGTGAATATATTCACATATACACACAAAAAAAGAGGGATTGTCCAATATACAAGTAGGGCTGGGCTAACAGTAACCCACAGAGAGCAGCAGTGAGTGCCTGGGTCAGTGGGTGAGTGGCAGAGCTGGGTGGGGATGGTTTTATGGGGCCAGCCCATGGCACTGTGGAGCCTGGGTTAGAAAGCATGGTGTGCAGTTCATAGTCAAGAACTTGAACAGAACACTTAGTTCTTAGAGAAAAGAAAGAAAATTCTTTCTGACTAAAAGATTGAAGCTTCTTTTGTGCTTTGAAGCTATCATCTCATGAGCAGTTTGTCAGAAATTACTGCTAGAGTGATTACAGGACTGTGGCAAGGGTTTCAAGTTCACAAGACAAACCCCACACAAACCAGCCACAGCAGCTGGGTGTTGCTGTGGCCAGCTGGCTGGTGAAAGCTCTCTGGATAAGTTGGCTTGTGTAAGTACTCATGATGATGAAGTTGCTGTAGGCTTTACATCACTGTGTTGGTCTCAAATTCATGTATCTACTACTAAAACAATTTTCTAAGTACTGTTAAATATTTTCTTTGTATTAGTGCCCGGGGCTCAAATCAGACTAGCTGCAAGAATTAGCCAGTCCTGACAAGGTTCAATTTCTGCCTGAAATTGAATTAGTTGGCATCAATTTGAAAAAATAAGCAAAAAACCGTGCTGTAATGAGATTTTTTAGTTGAGAGTGACCAAAACAGGTCACAGGAAGAAACATGGCAAATAAATAAAGATAGAAAGAAAAGGCTAGGAAGATAAAGCAGGTATGTCAACATATTTTGCATGGGCAGTTTGACTTTCTTGCTATATTCATTTATTTTATGTCACACAGTTTCTTGTCACAAGTAAGAAGTAATCTTAGCAGGAAAAAAGTTCTGTCACTGACATGAAACAACAGGGATGAGATTTACAAATTGAACTTCGAATTAGGTGCCTGTACCAAAAACAGTGGGAGTTGGAGAAACCTGAATGTACTTGCAGACTTTGTGATTGTTCTGTTCAAACACAGTCTTTCAAGTCTACAGATAAAGCTCTGGTTTTGTTAAGAAAATGATCACAGAGCACTTGTCTACTCCTAATTGATAGAAGTAAATAGTAACTTCAGATGTGAATCCAATCTGTAGATGCCCACATATTTCTTGGTGCAGATATTGAAAAAAATTGCCGGAGTGCATGTGCAGAATTGGGAAATCAGACCTGGGACCTTGGAATTATTCCTGGGCCATGAGCATATGCAAAACAGAGCACTGCTGCTTTCCTCTGGCTCATTTCTAGTTTTGGGATTCCAGTAGTCGATTCTAAATGCAAACCCCTCAGCACTGAATCCTCCTACATTTCCATTTGCAGCTGCACATTCTGAATGCTGTGAAAGCAGATCTCAGAGCACAGTGTAACTTGCAAACATATACACGATACATGATCCACAGTAACTGTTCATGTTTGGAATGGGAATCACAGCTCACAAAAAGCTGTATTTTGAAATGAAAATGTGAAGATGTATGAAAAGGTAAATGAGTGCCTTAGTTTCTGTGGAGCATTTTGCCCCCAATACCAAAATGTCACTGCCTAAACAAAGCCACAGAATTTATTGTCCCTATCTACCATTAAGGGTGTTTGCCTGCATAATGTTGGGATCAGCTGTAGCTAAGATAAAAATCACAGTTATCCCAGATCCATATTCTACCCCAGTGCTGCTGGGAAGGTCTGGCAAAGTCTCTCCTTGTTTCTGGGCATTTTCCATTGAAGCATCAGTGGTGCAGATTCAGGTAACAATTGTTTGCAATGCTGAAAATGCTGCCAATGAGAGCTGGATGGGCTTTCTAGCTGCTCCAGCTGTTTTCCCTGTCAGGTTCCTGGCAGCCTCACGGGGTGCACTGGGATGTTCATGTGGCACTGGGTGCATGGTAGTGCTGGGACTCTGAGCAACGCTGCAGAGCCGTGGCTCTGCTCCCAGATACATCTCCTCAGCTCCTTGCCCTTCCCAGATAGCAGACACTGGATTACAAATCTCCTCTTCCATCTCTTTTTCTTTTCTTTCATACAGGCATATGCAAATATTTAACAGAAACTTTCACAAACTATAAGCCTTAGTACTATTATGTTTTCCTACCTTAAGGAAACTTATTCATGGTTAACTAAATCTTCAGCTGACTTAGAGCACTGCAATTCATTGACTCAGCAATATAGTCAAGACTATACCCCCCTGGGTGGTTATTTTTTTTCCCCACAAAAGTTCCCAGGCTGCAGAGGGTCATTTTCAAGGCTTGTATCTATCTAAGGCATTTGAAGGTCAAGCCCAAGTGGTCTGTGGAACTGCTTCGAACCCTGAAATCAAATTCTTCCAAAACTGGTATCTCCTGGTAAGCAAACAATCTGCTGGATGTGGATATAACAGATATCTGAATGAATGGCCTGTTTCTCTAGGGTTTGGCCTTGGGAGCCAGCAGGGTGGCTTTTGTAGTCCTGGAGAGTGGGTCTAGGACACAACCTTTTTACTAGAGAAACCAATAAAAGATACGCCAAATTTCCCCTTGACATAAAATAGGGTTTCCTGGCAACTGAGGCAGAGCCTAACTAGTGTTGAACAGATCAATTGGTGATTTTAACTCACTTCAAACTGAAACTTCATGTGTGTGAACATTACTCAAATTACAGGATTTTGTTTCCATTTTTCTAAGGGAAAATCTGGACAGAACTTAGAAGATAAACCAGAACTTGACCGCTTGGCACTGATGCCAGATTTATACAAGGTGATAGCTTTTCCTTAGGCATGTAAATGAAATAAGGGACAGCTAAAAGCTTTCACCACCCAGAGCTCCTCATGACACTTGTGGACAAGCCTCTTTCAAATCTCTAAAATTTCAGAACATTTTAAAAGCTGTTGCCAATGGCCTATAAAGTCCAAAAGGGAGCTGGGCAAGAGCTGAGCCTGTGAGCAGCATACAGACCCTCCCTTCTCACTCCCCTCATTCTGTTTGGGTCCGGCCCAGCACAGAGGAACTGCTCTGGTTTCTCAGGGACAGCATTTGGTTGTTAAATTCATTTCTCACAGGGGTCTTTCCCTATTTTCCAGGCTACTTCAAAATGACAGGCAGAACCAAAATCCCATTTGATTAAAAACAAGTAAAAAAGGGAGTTGAACTCCTAGCAAACAAACAAAAACAGTTTGAAATTTTGACTTAAAAAGCACGGCAGTATTTTTCCAGCAAGGACTGAATTCATTAATGCTGCCTTATTTGTGCTACCATTAAGAGTTTTTCACTGTTACTGTTCAAAAGCATTTTTAGAACATGCTGTCTTACTGCTTTGAAATAGCTCTACTTAGGAGTGAATCTTTGCATTTATTTTCAGAACAATCAATTCTTACATGTGTAAGGCTTCATGCAAGTCCAGTCTTCAAAGACAAAAAGTACCAGGCTTTCTTATTCTAGACCACTTTCCTCTTCTATTCATTATCTCCCACATTTCCTTTTCTTGTCTCTTGTCCAGTAGCAGTTCCTATGGTCATGTGCTGGGGTAACATGCACCTGCATGCCCTTATGCACACACATAAGCTCAAAAAATACAGATCAGTACCTTTTAACACCCCTAAAAATTCTCAACTATTTTTGTTTCTCCATATCTTCTCTTCTTTTTTTCTATTTCCTTTCCTTTTTATCCTTCCACCTTCTCTGCTAGTATTTTATAATGCTGTTCAATGCCTTGATATTCTGAATCCAGGGTTCACTGCAGTCCTGAGCTGCTCTCATTGCCAGTGCATCTTGACACTGAGCACTGTCATTGCTTTTTGTGGTGCCAGAGTCAGAGGCAGGAGCCTGAGACCTACACGATGTTATCCTTAAACCATTTTGACCCAAATACTTCCAAATTAAGGCTATTATTGTAGTATGGCAACTGAGACCTGATCTAAAAGACCATTAAGAACATGTCAGATATTGGAGCTGGAGTAAAAAGCATGCTTTTGTTCTGAAAAGTGGGAGTTTCACGAGAGCAGGCTCCTGTGGAAATTCAGATGGGCTCAACCACCTCAGCATATCTGACAGACATTTAAGCCACTTTTTGTGACTTTGGCACACAAGTATTACACAGCTACTGTTAATAATGTGAACAGACAGGAAGCAAGAAACATTAATGCTGTGTCAACAGCTTAGTTACCATCACTTCCTTGGCAAAGCCCTGTGCACACTGACAATCTGACAAACACATCCAGCTCAGGAGAAGGTTCCTGTCCTAAATGCTTCTGTACTTTTCCAATATGCTGGTTTACAGCTGCAGTCTCTATGCTGAAGCAACCTGCAAAAACATTGAAGAAATAGTTTAGCGGGATTAAAATAAAGAACAGAGGTAAAATGAATGTGGCTGGGCATCTCATCACAGCCCGAGGCAGAGGGTGTCACAGCCTTCCCCTTCTGAGCAGGGTGTATGAGAGACTTTGGTAAGCAGCCGCAGACGTGGGTGGCAAAGGTTCAAGTCAAAAGGTTTGGGGATTTTTCAGGGTGGTTGTGTGATAGCAGGTAATGTTTTTAAGTGAAGATAACGAACTCATGGTAAGTTCTGAGAGAATGGTTTTCCCTTGCCTGTAAAGCAGAGGATACAAGGAGCAGTAGGACTGTTCGTAGCCTCTGGAAGCCGCGCAGCAGGAGGACCTCGCGGAGCGGGAAGCAGGGAATGGATTGTTTTTCCCGAAGCGCTCCCGGCAGCCGCGAACCGCGGGTCCCGCGGGCAGCGCGCGATGGCACCGCCTCGGCCGCCACCTCGCGGCCAGCGCCGGAACTGCGGCCGGTGGCGGCAGCGGCACCGACCTACCGTGATTACAGAACCACAGCCGGGCCCGAAGCCATGGAAAACACCCCGAACTGTGGCTCATCTTCATTCCTGTGAGTCAAATCTCATTGTAACTTCATTTTAACAATTTAGGCACGTTGCTCACGCTGTTAATAGGCCAGAATACTTTGACACCAAGTAGCAAGACAAAGCTAATCTCTTTTATCACTGGTTCCCCTTATACCAACCTGAGAAAGGTACCAAAACTGGGAGGCAGGGACCCGGTTTGTATTTCTAAGCACAGGCTTTATTGCTTCAAAATGCTAACAGAAAAACAAGTTAAATAATAACCTACGTCTGCTGCATCTCAGTTGTTAAACTACTGCCGTCAGTCAGTGTAATTCCCACCAGCTAACAATAAAAATGTTTTGACATCCAATCTCATACACACTTCAATAATAGTTACCTAATAGGAATTTTCTACTATGGAAATATTTCTTTCTCCACTCTCTTAGAATCATGAAAATGTTGATGCACTACAAGTCCCATTATAAAGGGCACCCTGTCAGGGACAGCAGTCACCAGAGCAGCTCTGTAAATTGTGCTGTACAGAGCAGTCATGTACAATACAACTGTTATATTTCATAATAAAAACCAGTTTACCACCAGGGACAGGCAGCTTTAGCTTCTTACAAAAAATGCCATCAGGCCAGACAGTGCTTGTAATTGGAAATTTGGTGTCTCCTAGTTCTTTGGCTAGTTAAGCTTCATTCAGGCTGTACCCTGAGCAAACAAGGAGCAGGTTTTCTTTGGGCAATTGCAGAGCTAATGGGTGCCCATCTTATGCTTAGCTCCACAGTCATTAACAGCATCCACCACAAACAGAGTCTGACAACTCCTCCGTTCCCAGCTCCAGAAGGCAACTGAAACCACAGCAGCCTTGAGTCACTTGAGCTGCATTTGCAAAGCAGCTGGACTGTGCAGAGGAGCTCTGCTGATCCAGGCTGTCTGCCACACTTCTGCTTGCAAAAGTCAGGCAGGGATGTGGTTTCATCTCTGTGTGGAAGTGATCTGTAAATGATTTGAAGGTTCAGAGTTCAGGGGTGGTTTGGAAAAACACCCGTCGGCTTGCAATGCCTGCAGGGGAGCCGTCTGGTTTGGTGGGGTGTCTCTGGGTATTTCTGGCATTTCACCTCCTGACTGAAGTCAGGAAAACTCAGAGAAAGAAAGAATATGAAAAAATACATCCAGACACTTCCAAACATGGAAACCAGTTTCCTAATGTTTAGTCAAAGGCAGAAGTCAGTTCTTGTTTCACCAAGCCTCTTTGAATTAGAAAAGAGTCAGCGCAGTTTCCTTTCAAATGTTAGATAAGCTGAACAAATAGCTGCCCAAGAATCAGAGCCATGACTAATTCCTGTTCATTACACGTGTGCAACATAACTAACTACTTGTTTCACTACTGATTAATTACAGTGAGATGCCTCCAGCTCTGTCACATTCATCCAGTTCTGCTTCCACACTCCATCCTTCGAGTAAATTCGTGTCATTGTTCTGCAGACTTGTGCCACTGAGAGGAAATGGGAGAGGCTGGATGCCACCAGCATCCCCCTCTGCTTCTGCAGCTCTGTCTCCTGGTGATTTAGGAATAGAAGGTGACCTCCAGGGGGTAAGATACAGACATTGTTTTTTTTTTTACTGGCATAATATCTCCTGTCTGAGGTACAATTCCCACATGGTTTTCCTAGGCCATCACATTGCAAATATTTCTGGGGAGTTCTGTAATTCGCCTCAGCAGTATACACAAACATTCCTTAATGCATGACTTTCATGCTGTCTGCCTGCTTCCAGGATTTTCACTGGGTCACTGCACTGGTGCTGATGCATTCTCTGGGGCTGCACACACATTGCCATGTAGCCAAGGGCAGGGGAAACCTTGCTATTTCAGGTCGAGTTGATTACAGGTTTTTGACTGAAAAGTACTTTTGCCTTTTTTTTAAAAAAAAGAAACCACTGAGTCATGGAAACTTAAATTTACCTTTTGAATGGATTGATTTTGAGGGGAAGGTTTCCCAGATGGAGTGGTCTTTCTGTATATAGCAAGAAAGGAATTCCTCCATGACTGGGGCATTTGTGTGTGCACGCCCTGTAGCCAGCAAAGTGCAGTGAGTTGTGTAATAACAGTCACTGAGCCTAAGAGGGAATTGAGCAGGACAAGGATTTGGACCTACTTAGCAGACTAGTTTTTAAGTCTTTGGGTTGTGGTCTCAGCATACTCTGACAATCCATTTTGTAGAGCTAATTATAAGTTCAGTGGGTCAGGGAAGAAACATGCTAGGCCAGCATTTAGAGCAGCTGCGTGACATAGGACCAGTCACACTTCCAAGCCAGTGACAGGAATGACCTGTGCACAGGTATCTCCCATGCAGTGAGCCAAGGGATGATGCTACTCTCTGTTCAACATGACATGGAGGTAAACTCAAATGCCTCAACCTTTTTTTGTGATGCAGCCTTCCTTGTTCTTATCTACCCCAATGTACCACAGATGAGTAGACTTAAAAAATGGGGATATCTATTTATGATCTCATTTTCCCCACCTTCATCTCGCCTGCTTTTAAATGCTCCTGTGCATTGCAGGACTAATTTTGTTTAACTTCAAAACTGAAGCTGGTAGGAACCAAGGATGCCCTGAAAGTAATTGTATAAACAGAAAATGGTGCTGTGAGGTCAGGGGAAAGTGCAGGACCTGAGTGCTCAAAATACCATCAACTACGTCATGAAAACAGATGGGCTCTGTAGCTGCTTTCTGTGTGTGGGGAATAGGCTCAAAATCAGGGTCTGCTCTGAACAGCTCAACAAACGTTTTTGTCCTTTTCTTTCACTTTCTACCTTTCCTTTCAGAAGGGAACCTAGGTTGGTTTTTTTATTTTCCTCTCCCCACTTGGTTTTCTGGTCACTGTGGAAAAAAATTCTCTGTAGTTATTGTACAGAAATTCTGACTGATTTAAAAAACCCTAAACACCAAAAAGCCCGAACTGTCCTAATTTTCTCTATTTAAACCATATGTTGAATTATAACCATTTAAGTAGGAGGAAAACAAGACCATGTTTTACTGGGTTCTAGAAAAGCTCTGAACGGATGGCATTTTTATCAAGGTTTTATGTGCCCTATCCAAACACCTGAAAAATTTTGCCGTACGTCAGATTTCAAGTGAGCAGTTGTATTAAGTGTCCAGAGATGACTGCATCAATGGCAGTGTGCACAGCCTGTAGCCCCTGCCTCAGGATTCAAGGCTGATGCTCTGAGTTTTTGGGTGGTGGAGAATGGTTGGTAAGGTTTCAAGATTCAGAAGTGTGATGGGCTATTTCTAGGGTTTTTTAAAGCTTCACAGGATGAGCTTTTGAAATTGAGGTAGCAGCAACACAAAATGCTCCCATGTTTTCTTATACACTCAAAGTTAATGTGAGTTTTGTACCCTAGACTTCCTCTTGGGTTTGGAGCTGTCATCATCCCCAAAAGGACTACCTGCAGATGTACCTGTCTTTTGTTAATTAGGTCAGGTTCAAGTTTGTACTTGAATTTGATTTTAATTCAAATCTAACCTCACATACTGCAATTTTGACTTTTCCTAATAAAAAATAACAGATAATGTAACACAGAACCAGGAAGAAAAGGTCTAGTTTGCAGAAAAAAAAGTTCCCTGATGCCAGAAAAGTGAGGGAGTCTGGCAGGCTAGCTTGTGATGTTCATTTTTGCTTAGCTACAGTGAAGATAGATTAAGGATAAATTACTCAGTGAACAAGTGTCTTGTTTTCTCTGTGACTCCACCTCTTTGGGGCATCTTGCCCTGTCCCCACCCCTTACACTTGTCTGCATGTCTTAATGGCAGTATTCATGCAGCTGGTAATTTATGTGTCTGAGAGAGAAGATTTACACAGAGCCTTCCCTTCAGTTATTCAGAAAATCTGAGATTCAAGTATGTGTGTGATTTGTTGGGTCCCAAACTTCAGCTTAAAAATCATAAACATCTTAAGGGCTGAGCTTGAATGAGAGAAATTTTAAAAGAATAATTTCAACTACGAGTTAGTTCTTATGTCCTCACTTTACACCTAGTTACAAAAGTTTGTCTTCAAAAGAAATACAATGTCTATTGTAACATAAGCAGAGAGTCATTTGGCTACGACTGGGGCAGTTTGGTGTTCTGCTCTGGAAGAGAGACTGAGCCGATCCTGTTACTGAAATCTCCTTGATCCTCTTGGTGTCTGGTGTCATAAACACGAATTGTTAATTTCATATTACTCATAACAGGCACACTGTGAATGTTTGCAGAGTTTATAGGGGATCAGTTACAAATGTGATTATACCAGCTATTCCTCAGGACTGACACCAGTTTCAAATTAGAAGCTGACAGGCCTCACCTGCTCCTGAGTTCACTGACGGGTCACCTTCTTGTAATTTTGGCTGTCCCCCCATCAAAATGACATCTGTGTTCATAAAGGGACAGTGAGGAACTTGAAGTTGTTAGAATTGTTGCAGAATAAGAATAAAGTGTCATCTACTCCAATAATGTAGTGCTCAACTTTGCCCTTTCAGACAGCTTGATGCTTGCAGCCCCTGACAATGTTTCCAGCTACAAGAATAGCTGGATCCGAGGGTCACCAGTTGTTCCCTCTTCTCCTGTGGGTGTGAGGCATTCGGCTCAGCCTGAGCCACAGGGCATAGACAACCCCAGAGAAAAGCAAAGAGCGTTAAACTGCCTTTGATTTTCTTCATGCAGGATAATACATGGAGATAACCAAACATTCCTTACAGAAGCTGTGGTTACACATCCATATTTTTGAACAAACAATGCGTGAAAAACAAAAGGTAAATATTGTTCAACAAACAACTGGAAAAAAAATGAAACTTTTTCAACTTCTTGAAACTTATTTCTTCATAATAGAATATTTTTCACATTCACTCAATTTAATGGAACGGAGCTAGGTCAGTCCAATTCTTGTACCCTTGAATTTCTCAAAACTTCATCTTCAAATACAGATTTTGGGATTACCTCTTATTTTTGTTATTAAAAAAATGGAAATATCAGATCCAAACAGTGTCAGACTTTGCTGGTTAAAGATTGGGGCTCTCTTGGACTTCAAGTGTAGTAAATAATTATCTAATGTGTGTGTGCCAGCTATGGAACAGTCATACAGCTGTCTTCTTAAGGCTTGGCTTTTCCAGGAAGTGAAGGAAATGTAGGTGTATATAATCCCACTGAAGTTGCCTGGCACATTGTGTGCAGAGAGGAAGGTCTCCGAGCTGTGGGATGTTACAAACTCATGTAAGTGAGACTGCTAAGAAAAGAGCACAAACGAATTTGTGAGAGAGAGGGTAGGCAGGGATAAACAAGATCTTGAATAACACTTTGCCAAATGAAGGGCTCAGTGCAGCCAAGGCAAATCTTTTTGTTTTCCTCTCCCTAAACCAGACCTTTAGTTTTGGCCTTTTATTTGTGGCTAGCAGAGCTGTAAGAACATTCAGTTATCATAGTTGCCATCATTCTCTGAAATCTGTCCTTGACTTTATTTGCTGGTCAAAGAAATATAATAGTATTGGCATTTAATATATATTAACTAAACATAAGACCAGATTCCTCATGGTGTAAACAAGCATGCTGATTCAGACCACCTGAATGTCTGATTCTTAATATGACAGGAACAAGAAAGGGAAAAGAAGCAAACATTTGTTATAGAAACTCATGTCACCAACATAGACTCCTGCCCCCAGCATTCAGCAGAGAAAATAATATAGCTAAGGTAGATTTACAGAAGCCACCACTTTTCTTTTAATGATTTGGATATTGATCATTTTTAATCTTCTTCTCAGAACAACCGGGAGATCTATTACAGCTTGAGCCAGCCACGAAAAGCAGGTCCGTTCTTTAACCTGCCCCAATTCACTTGGACATATTTTATATCTCCAGGGATTCAGCCACGAAGTCCATTAGAGCATCAGATGCAGTGAGGTCAAATCAATTGTCCATACTGCAGACAAGGTAACCATCATTTACTGTAATTCTCCCCCGTCATGGTAGAGGAGAGGAAAGGTTAAAAGCTGTATTACCATGAGGCTGTCTCATCTGTCTTTCAGTATATTGGTTATACCTAAACATTGCTTAAAGAACTGAATGTACAATCTTAAATCTGGGCTAAACTGGATTTAATGGTTAGCTTGCCAAATCAACAAATTTGCTAATGATTTTTTTTTAGGTAGGAGCAGAAAAGAAGAGCACTTTTGAAACAAAATGCAAAACCCTTTAAATGTATTGTCACATCTGATGAGACATATCCAAGGCTATGTGGAGTGTTCATCTCAGGATACCCTGAATGACTGATATTTATCCTTCCCCATATGTAGATATATTTACCTATGAAGTAATTTGCTGTCATTCCTTTAAGCTGGAGATGCTACGGCAGACCAAAAACAAAAGAGGAAGTAAATTCAGGATGTATATTTCACACTGTAAATCAAGTCCTTATGTGTTTGCACTCCGGGATGGGCAATAATAATTGACTGAAGCAATCACTGCTGTGGGAAAACAAACGTGCTGGCCGTGTCGCAGCTGAAGGTCAGGCCTGATGGCACAGTAAGCACCTGAACTCTCACTGACTCCCGGGGAGCGGCGGGTGCCGAGCGCCTCCCGGAGCTCTCCTGACGGGGACAGATTTACGCGGCCGCTGGGGCTGGGATGAGGATGCTTCCCGCTCCCACCTCCGGCTGCTGGCTCTGCGGGGCCGTTTATTTCCATTACGGTGCCGTGGCATCTCTGACTCCTGCGCTCCGTGCGGTAACTGCAGGAACGCGGAGAGAAAAATGCTGTTGTGTGCCAGACTGCGTGTTCCTCTCCCTTGGAACCACTGCACCGGGGCCCTGACTAATGTCACAGGGGCTGCTGTGCACGCTGGGGACAGATGCCCACCCCTGTCCTACCTGTGAGAGCTCGAGCACCGTGGCCAGGCCCTTGTAGGAATCCTTTGCTTAGGTGGGAAGTGACAATGAAGCTCAGATTTATTCACTTACCCGTTTGCCTTTTCCAAGTTCATCTTTTCTCTTTCCCTTGATTTCTTTAATCCTGAGATTTTTTTTAAGTAATTTTTCATATTTCAGAAATCTTTTACAGCTGTAGAAATGACTAAATTTACTTTTGTGTTTCAAAAGCTGAGTTGCTGAGCAAACATACTCATGTATGTGAAATAGAGCCGAACTAGTGAGAAGGGAATTAAGCACTGTTATTCTGTTATAATACATCAAATGTATTTCTGTGACTGACATACATTCATGATATTCTTTGCAGGAGAAAATGTGATGAATGTAGTAGGAATAGGAGAGTTGGTGTAGGTTGCATATTATTAACTAGTTTTATTATGAAGCCTATTTTTAACATCTTAGTAAGGTTTTCAAGCCCCACACAGTAAATTCTAACTTCAGATAATGTGGGTATTCAGTAAGTGTAAAAAAGAAACTAGCAAAAGTTTTCTGTGTGCTGAAGGAAAGATAAATGTGCTTTAGATTAGGTGTTACATACCATTCACTTAACTGCTTTTCCTCTTCTGCTCTTTCTTCTTATGGTTTACCTTAACACAGATTCTGTGTGGGTCCTTTTCCTCCGTTTATGTTATACTATCACCTCTGAATTAATCCCTCTGAATGTCTCTTCCCTGATCCTCTGTAATGCTCACAACAGTGCAGACCGGAGTTGTCATTCAATAGAAGCAAGGCCACTCTTTAAAAAATTAAGCACTAAATCAGGTAATGTTTTGTTCATTTTAATATAGAGAAATAAATAATGGGAATGTAAATCTAAGAAGAAACAAATTGATCCAAGTCTGGAAAGAATGAAAGATTGGAAAGTTGCTTTATTTTGTAATAGCTCAAATTAGGGCTGCATGCAGCTTGCATGGTCCATTGTGTTCCTTGTTCTGGAGCACTCTCAGATAACTCTGAACTGAGTAGTCCCCTCTCTGCTGGCACATATTCTGCAATGCTAATTCAGAGAAGGGTCCACTGTGTTGTTTAACTGAAACAGAATCTCAAATCTCAGACAAGCTTTGCGGTTCTTTGGCTTCGATGGATATTACAGCCCTGACTGAAAAGCACTGAACTTAACAGAAAGGCTCTGGATCTGGAAAAATGCTTACTGAAATCAATGAGAGATAGAGCTTTAACTCCAGCAGTTAACACTTCATCCTGGCCCTTTTCTCATAGATACAAACATTGGCTCTGCAATGCCCAGTCATGTTTCTCAGATCAATATGAAAAACTAAGGGATGTGTATTTACTGTGTGCTCTGTTATAATCACACATCAGATCAGACTTTTGAAAAATAGCTGTTTGATTTTACAATAATTACACCCTGTGCAGCAAACAAGTGTATTTTAAAGGAAATCTGTTTAACTAGGAGAACCACTAAGGAATTCCTCAGGAGTTATATATAGCTCTTAGTTGACAGACTTCCTTAAAGAACTCCTTTTTCTATGTCTATAGTAATTAAATTAAAAGTTGTCTTTTGAGTATTTGATGTTGGCATGTTGCAGGTAGTTTAATTTTCTCCCAATGCTTATGACGTTGTGACAGTTATGGGGAAGCAGTTAGGTCTTGTGAACATGAGAGAGGGTCAGAGCTTCTGAATTTGCCATAACATAATATAGTCTAGAGACCTTTCTGGTTCTCCTGGTCACACTGTGGGAGTGCAGGAATTGCCGGTGCCCTGAAGTGGAGCTAGTGGCATGGCAGCTGTGGAGGTACAGAGAACACCAGTGTGGGGCTTTGGGGATGAAATTCTCCTTTAAGTAACCAAAAAACGTGGCTCTGATTACAAAACACTGGTGCCATTAGGCAGAACTGTTCTGGAAGCAAGCAGGAAATGAGCAGAAGAGGAGTGTGTTTGTGGGCCAGTGTCACCCTGGGTGCAGCTTCGCTGTGGCACAGCATGACTGCTTCGTGTCCCAGATAAAACAAAAAAGCTCTAGCAAGAGGTTACCAATACAACGTTTTCTTTTGGGAAGGAATTCCTTCTGTTAAAATTGAAATAGTTATTCATGAATAGCACCTTACATCTATATAAAAATGTTTCCTAGAGTGCTACAGGCCACCAGAGAAAACTGTATGGCCCCTTTTTCCTTTCATTTTCTTTTTTTTTTTTTTAATAGGGTGAAACTTAGTAAGTCCTAGATTGCCTGGTGTTTCTTGGCTTCTACAGATCAAGCAAAACTAACTTGAAAAGCTTTGGAGTTTCTCTTCACATGGGCATGCATTTTTAGTGATTCATTTTTGCCACATGCTGAATCCCCTCCTATTTTTTCCAGTTTACAATATATTATTCTCCAATATGTCACTGTGAAGTCTCATTTATAACAGCTTATCCAGTAGTATTTTCTATCTGAATCTCTCAACTTAGGTGCTCTCTGATGTCCAAACTGGGTTAATCACAGAAGAAAGCTGGAGCCCTCATGTTTTCATGAAGCTATTTAAACCTGCTGGGCCTGAAATTACAGATGAAAAATATGAAAAACTCAAATTTGATATACAGTTTTAATTTCTTCAGATTTCCTTTTCCACAACTTGAAAAAGGCCCTGATGTTTGTGACCAGATGGAAGACAAGCAGCTTAAAACAGAACACACATACAAAGCAAACCAAAGTGATTAATTAAGCCTTTTGGTATTTGCTGTGGAATTGGATATTGGGCTAAAATTGGTTGTAAAAGTTTTTCAAAACAAACTTTGAGGGAAAGGTACAGCAACTAATGAGGGAAGTTCTTGCTTTACACAGATCCATCTGCCTTGCCTACAGATCTGTTATTAACTGCCTTAAATTATGGTTATTTGTCCAAACCAGTAAAACTATGTGAAAATGTACTGAAATGAAACATTACCCTGAAAGATCTCCTGTTTTTCTACACGTTCATTTTGAACCAATTTGCCAAATCAATTCAAGGACAAAATTTACCAAGATTTTGAAAAACAGAAAAGCAGTTGAAGTATTTCCATCCATTAGAAGAAAAAAATTATACAGTATTGTCCTCAATGTCCTGATTTCCAGCTCTGAGTTTAGTGTTAGTATAACCTGCTAGCTGAGTGGAAATCTGGATGAGAAGTTGGCTCTTAGAAAAGTGAATACCACTAATTCATTTTCATTACTGAAGCTGAGGAAAATGCAAACTGTGTGACATGGAAAAAGTTATCTTACTGGAATAGGAAACATTTATGAAAAGAGAAAAGGTAAAACATAGGAAAACCCAAGAAAATTATATGGTTTTTAAATATATGTTTTTAACCATGCAAGATATCCCTTTCAGCATAGTGTAGGATATAGCATTAATCTTATTTGTCTGTGATCTAAAAAACTATTTCCTCCTAGTCAGGACTTTGCTAAATTACCTCATTTTTACCCACAGAAGCCAAACGGCTGATTTTTTGGAGACTGCAAGCAATAAATTCTTTTCTATGACAATTAGTTAATTACTAATCTTGACCATGTCTCCAATGAACTAGTGAAGAACTTTATTATTCAAAAGCACGTCATCAATCATTTACAATAAGCCAGAAGAAATACTGAGCATTTGTAAATATGATGTCTCTTTGCAGGTTTTGTCTCTCTTTTAGTTTTTCTTCCTGAACCTTTGCTACAATTATCTTTAAATCTCCATGAAAGAAACTAAGGAAATGGGAAATCAGGTTTGTATTAATATTAGTCATCTTACTAATGGATATTCTATAGCTTGTTCTTTTTTCCACTTCCTCTTACCTGGTCCTTTCATAACTCAGTCAGACTCTTAAATACACTTTGATTGGAGCCAATGGGTCTTACAAATGTAATTTATGCAGGAGTTGATGATTTAAATGGAAAAACCCCGAAGTCTTGTGCTTTTAAAAAATGTAAATCTGTCTGGATCTCATTAAAGGAGGTTCTTTACTACAGGAGAAACTTTCCTCTTTTTTTTTTTTTTTGAAAGCCACNAAAAAAACAAACAACAAAAAAAAAAACACAAAACCAAAAAACAACCAAACTTTGGAATCATGGTTTTATCTGTTGGATTTTTTCCAGTGGCCTCAGCCAAAATCTTGCCAGAGGTGACATGCAGGATGCTGTCAGCAGGGAGATGCCATGAGCCCTCTCTGTCAAGACAGAGCAACAGTGCAAACAGTGCATAACACAGGAATTCCAGGGACCAGTGCCTTTATCTTAACCCTGACTCTGAGAAACTTCTATAAACCTTAAAAAAAAAACAAACCCAAGTACCAATGGTTTAAAAGGGGAGCTGCATATAAATCCTTGTTACTTTTCTGGTACTGTATGGAAATTAAAGCATGACAACTTTGCCTCAGCCATAATATCTAAGAAATCCCAGGAGAATGAAGGGTGAAAGCAGCCTGCCCCTGTTAGTGAGCAGCTGAGGTTGGCTGATGGCAAACAGCTCGTGTGTTAATTCGTGGGTAAAGCCCTCCTGATGCAGGTTGGCAAGTTGTTTATTAGTAAGGTTGTAACTTGAGGAGAGATAAGATCTCTCTTATCTACTCCCAGCATAAATTTCTTCTGTGAGGGTCCTATATGCAAACTTGTATTGGTGGCTAAGTTTCATTTTTCCAAAAGGGGCTGCCAGTGTCTCTGTGAAAGATTCTACATGAGGGACAGACTTACTGTATTTTTTATAATTTTGTGAGGTCCACCAGTGTCTACTCCTTGTCTTTCAAATTTGGGATAAGGATATCAGACAATCTGGTTTTCTTTTTACCTTATCCTGCTTTTTCTTGCAAAGATTATGCTGGTGTGCTTGAGGTGCTCCTATTGATATTTCAGATCTCTCAAGACATCACTGACTGCACCAGACAGTGAACATACATGACACCTCCTCTGGAAGGAGACAGATTTTCTTTTAAGGAATTTTACTGTTTTAATGGAGAGAAGTACTGGGAAACTTCTTTAACCTGAAGGTTCTAAAAAGATTCAAGCCAGATTCTACTTGCTTCCCCTGCCTGCTGTGTGGAGTGTATTGTAACTGCATGAGAAGTGTTCCCAAAAAATGCCTAGTTCACTGTAATAACTTAAAACTTAGCTCAGCAGTTTTGATTCACATACCTGGTAGCTCGGAAATCAAAAATAAGCAGTGTCTTATTTTTAAGCCAAGTATGGAAATAGATATGGTTTCTGCCTTGTTTCTGCTTCTAGTCTTCTTGAGTGTGTGTGGGAGAGGATGAGAACAAGATAAAGACATCCACAAAGAAGAGTATTTCCTTGAAACCAAAACAGAAATAATTTACTCCTAGTGTGTATTTTTAAGTGGCACAGTTGATGCCATATTTACTGCACACAAATCTGGAGGCACCCCAGGGCTGACTGTGATCAGATGTTTTATGAACAAAGCAGGACTTTATTTTGTCCCAAAGGTTCCCTGTTGGTATTCCTGCTGTGCCCAGCACTTGGCCTTGTATCCTGCTGGAATCCTTCTCTTGGGGGTCACTGAGAGACACTGAGAGAGCAGGGATGAGCCTTGAAATTAAGCTATGCCTCCTGTCTTCCTTTTTTACTCACTTGATTCCATCAGCTTCTGGTTTTAAAATTATGACAAATTTTAGGACAGTATTTAAAAATCCTGAAGTAAATGTTCTATATATTTCTATTTACTACTATGCTTAAAGAGATACAAAATCATGAGCACTGTACTGACAGAAGACTTCCTCTATCTCCATCTCTTACTCACTCTTATTTCATCTTAAGCACCTGAATTACTGGAGGACAATACATTAATCAGACATCTCATGAGCCAGAATTCTATGTAGCTTGATCACTTTTGGGGTAAAATTTAGCTAGACTGCCTAAAAATGCTTATTGGTCTCTCTGGATTTGTGCTGAATTTATTTAATACAGAGTGTAATATAAAAAGCCCTCTCTGCAGTTAATTAGCCTCCAGGTTATTGCAAGCCCCAAGGCATTGTATTTGAGTTGTCATTGCTACTTGCAAAGATCAGCAGTATTTAACTCTTGTGTTACACAAAGTAGATTCCCTATTCTTATCTGGCTAGTGTTAATTCATTGTTTCCAGACTGTTTTCCTTTTCTTCTTGGATATTAAAGATGGTGCTAGAGATAAGGAAGTTTGCTTAAACCAGGTGTGCTACACTGAGATGGTAGCAGTTTAAATTATGGCAGAACTAAACTTGAAGGTTCCTCCAGAATTATGCTATTGTTACTGGGGGCAAGATTTGTTCCCGTTACATCATAAAAATAAAACAAATAGGGTTCATTCATTCCTTTGGGATATGGCAGACCTAATCTTATTAATTATTTCTGTTTTCTAAGGAGAAAACATTGAGTTTCCTCCATTTGATGATTCTGTTTTCTCAGAAAACATTTACACATGTTCCAATGCCCAGCTAGACCTGGCAGGAACTCTTTAGTGGTTAGAGAAGTGGCAGAAGGTTAAATCATCTGACTTTGATGTGATGTTGATTGTTTACCCTTAGTGTACAGCAGTAGCTTAAAAAACCAAAACAAAGTGGGGTGTATTCATTACTGGCCAAACACTGCTGACAAGTTAAGGAATACGTGACTCCCTTCAGCTGAGACCAAAGTGCTTCATTTATAATGGAGATTACGGTAAGAACCAAATGAAGTTGTCTGAGGGAAAATGATGTCTCCTGAGCCTTTCTTCTGGTTTGGCCACAAGTTAATAACACGACCAGCACTTAACAACAAAATGCAGGACTGTATAATCTTTTAGCAAGGGCCAGTCATGGGCAATCCAAACAGGTCAATTACTAGCAAATCTCCAAAGATCTCCTGAAACCTCAGAAGAGTTAGAGATGCCAAGAAAATGTCTAGATGCACAGAGACACAGGAACAGAAATAGGGCACAAACCAATTTGCAGAAATGGAACTTAACCCTTAGAGGGAAGAACCCAGCCTGCTACATATTCATTTCCACTTCATTAAATATTTATGGAAAGACATGCATGTAATGTGATTCTACGTTATGGAAAAAGCACAAATAGAATCTGTGCTGTTTCAATCGTTTAACCTATTTTTTTTTTAATCTTTCTGTATCTCGCTGGTAGAATGGGCAAATGTGGGGTTTTCTGCCACTGACATGTTAGGGATTTGGAAATGAATGTGTTCTCCTGAATAATCCTAAATCAGCACACACAAAACAGCATGTAGAGGCCAGTGACAGCCTATTCTTCAGCTCAATAGCATGTCTACGACTTATTAATATTAATGAAACCTGCACACAAGCATGTGGGGATAATTGACCCCATTAAATTCCATTTACTCATGAGCTACTTTGTAAGATTTGCCCCTTAGTTATTGTAGTTTTTATCAAGGATGAAAGTTGGAACAGCATGTATACCAACAAAAAAACTATTTCAAAGGTAGCTCTGTGGAAAAAAAAAAAAAAAAAAAAAGGAAAGGGAAAAAATCCTAAGAAAAAGGAAGCACCACAATGTTTTCACCCAAACTTTCAACAGCTAATGAAAACAAGCTTATCTTTGCTTTAACCCTTTATTGGGACAGGACATCAAAATCCTTTAGGAGATGAATGAATCAGCCTACATCTATTTTTTTGGGGATGTCTATTTATTTTTTCATTTGCAGGACTTTGCATTGAACTGGGCAGACATGGGAAGGGTGAGCAGTATTTCAAACATATACCTGGAGATCTGGATCCATTCAAGACCAGGGTGGACAGGACTCTGAGCAGCCTGATGTAATTGAAGATGTCCCTTTAGGGTACCTTCCAACCCAAACCATTCTGTGATTTTATGGTTTAATTTTTTTTCTCCTAAATTCTGGGAATTTTGGCTTAACTGAGTTTTCTTTCATGCTTTTTCTATTATTTTTCTGAGAAAGGGAGTAAAACAACATAGTCAATCTGGCCAAGAGTATCTGGTAACTTTCAGCTGATCTTTTCTTTAAAAGAATTAGCCCATGATATGCAGTTGGTTTTGTGAAGTTATGTACAACCATAATCTAACATCTCCAGACACACAAAGAAAAATTTACTCGTGTTAGAAGTTGCATCAGTTTTGCTGTAACTACTGTTTTGTAGTAGATAATATTCAAAATAATTTCCTTGACAGTAATTTTATAGTTTCTTGGTAATGATCTCAAATGAATCTCTTGGAACAAATCTCAGTGAGATCAAATCTTGTACCACACTCAGACAACATGAGTTGTATACCTTGTACTTTGTATCCAGAAATTAGCATTTTTACAGTCTTAGCAGACCTTCAAAATCCCCTCATTCAGGGCTACAGGGCACTTGAAAAAAGGTCCAGAATCACATTTGGTGTCGCCAGACCTGAACTGGGTGTACCCAAGACATAGTGTCTCCACCAGCTCCAGGCTGACGCACTGCTCGTTGCACCAGAGCAGAATGAATAATCTCCAGACAAGAGTTACTGGCACAATTAAGGCAAGAGCACAGCTGACTGACACAGTGAACAAAAGACCTTTGGCAAAGCTTCCAGTGCAAAAGCATAGAGAGGAAATTCACTCTTGGCGCTGAGTGCTTGCGACTACAAGCAGGACGAGCTGCTGATTAACAAGCTCAGACTCTCACACCGAATTCCAAAGGATGAACAATGGCAATAACATTCTGTTATGTCTCTCTACAGCATGAAAGCAATTTATCATTAAGTTAGACTCCATAGGCAACTCCAGCAGTACATTTTCACAGTATAATTTATACATACGAGGTTTGGCTTGCAGCTTTCAAAAGAAGTCAGAAGTAGAGAGAATCCTGTTCCATCCAACAAGAAAAGCAAAGCTCTGTAATATTAGTTATAGGTGCAGTAGATTTTGATGGCTCTAACACAGCTGGGTCACTCAATAAGGTAGGCAGGACATAGCTGTGCCTTGGAGAGTGCTCACTGAACTGGGCTGCTGGAGTTTCCTCATAAAAATGAACATGCTGATCCCTCCATGGAGCTCTAGCAGGTTTGAGGGCAGGATTGTCTTCTACAACAGTCAGGTCAACCCCTCTCTGGGGAACATATTTTTCCCCACAACCATTTGAATCTTTTTACAACTTCTACTAGTTTGCTTGCTGCAGCACTTCTGTTTTACTGGTCCCTAGGTTGCAGGGTCACCTCTGAGCCTTTCTCATATATTTTCATCTTCTTTTTCCTTGCCTGTGGTACTGAGGTCAATGCAAATAATTAATTACACTGAGCTATCACTGGGCATTTCATATTTGAGGGAATCCCTTCTGTTCCAAGTGTAACATTTTTTTGACAGTTTGATCTGATGCAGTCCTGGAGACACTTTTGGTCTCATATAGGAACCTCACTGTCCTCCCTTACTGATTATTGATGCAGCTAACATCATTTCCTGCGATGGCTTTCTCTTCCAGAACTGCTCCTTTTGCACCTTTGTCATGTGTTGGCACCATCACTTCACCAATTACCTTCTAGCCTGAGGTAAGTGAATGCTGTTATTAGGTTTGTGTGTTTAGTAAGTCACTCTTCAAAATGTTGTGGGCCTGTTTATGGTGGATTCAGTTAACTTCTCCAAGTCCAGTTTTTTACCTACTTTTCTCCATAGAAGAGGACTTACTTTTTGAAGGATAGCTTTTTTTCTCTGATAACCATGTCCTCTGCCCTTTAGACATGGTAACTACTTCTGATATTTGAAGAGACTATTTAATGGTATACATTGAAACTGGACCTTTATTGTGTCTTTAAGCAGACTCCACATGGATTGTGCTAGCTGTACTCTTTTTTACTTAACTTTGCCATTTTGCAAAGGTAAATGGCTGCAAAGCCTGATATTTTTTACTTTATCCATCTGTGAGGAGTTGAATTTGAAAATGACAACGTCAGGACATATTTCTTTTCCTTACACTTAGAGCTTTGCTCTGATGAATGAATGTGACTAGTAAGTGGTACTGGCATTCAGGTATGTCAGTCAGTGTCTTGCCTCACCTCCCACTCCTCAGTGAGCTCTCAGAGCATCTCTGCAGAGCTAAATGGTTAAATACACTGTAGTAAATGGCACACAATGCTATCCTATCATCTGCCAGCTGTGAGAGAGCCCTCTGAGGGACAGCCCATGGCCAGGGAAGTGCTGTGCACATATGCACAGTCTCCAGCTGAAAAAGCTGCAGACAAAAATATTATCTTGAGTTCCCAACTTCTCAAGTCCTGGGAGAAACAGCAATTTAGTCCTTTGCTGAAGTACACTGTGGCAGGAGAGGTTTTCTGAACTCCCTGCTTTTATATCACACTTTACCTACTCGTTCAGTAACATAGTATGGCATTATCTGATTTCTCCAGTGCTTACAGAAAAATAACTTCATAATAAAAGCATTCACATTCTCCTATACAACTTCAGATTTTGCTAGACTATTATGTTTCTAATCATGAAAAACATGGTTTATTTCAGATGATAAAGTAGCCATAAATAAAGAGCTCACAGGAGCAGGCTGACAAATAAACTTTTTATATGTTGGGTATGTATGGGGATGTAGTTTGTGGTGACAGCACATTGCTCAGAAGAGCAGGTCATATGCTGCTTCCTATTATACCAGTGTCAACCCAGAGAATTTCCATTGTCTATATTTCAACCAGTTCAACTAAGATAAAGATCTCTGCACAGGATTTCATAGCCTTTTTGCCACTGTATAGTATTATTAAAACAAGAAAATACTGTAGGGGTCAAATTACTTTCAAAATTGTTTGTGACAATAAATGCACTACAAATGGTTTTGTTTCATCCATTAATCATAATAAAAGCACAAAAAGGCTGAAATAGATTTCAGTAACATATCAAGCCCTTCCCTTGCAACGTTTTGAAATTTAGGCATATTGTACAAGGCAATGCCTGTCACTGTGACTGTCACTGGAAACCAGACACTGCAGGGCAGGCATTGCCATTTTACGTTGCATAATGAGAAGGATCAAATCCTCTGTCCTTTGACTACTTGTAGTAAAAATAAACAAAGATTAAATAATTGAAAGGACAATAAAGAGGATGGTTCAGAGGGACAAGTGAAGGGGTATTCAAAAAGCATCGTGCCCTGTGCACATATCCAAGAACAAGAAGGAAATGGGAAGCTGTATGCAGGTCTGAGCTGGCAGAATGCACACAGACAGGTCTCAGCCTAGACTGGTTCCCAGCCTCCCCCCCGCTAATCTCTGGACCTGGGTAATGGGGGCAGCAGATGTGCTGGGAGTCCTCCCGGTGCTGGAAATAGGGCACTGCTGGCCTGGGCCGGCTGCACTCAGCACTCCTTGCCAGGGCTGTCATCCTGGGAGTTATCCTGACCTGGAGGGGAAAAGAAAGTGTTAAATGTGCCACGGGTGTTGCCAGCAGGTGTTGCCTTAGCCCGGGAGTGATACTTCAGCTAGCCAGAGCCCTCTGAGGTTCACCTACCTGGCAGTCCAGAGCAGGGGAACTGAGCTGAAGGCTCATAGAGACAGTGACAAAAGTAGGGCAGCATCCATGGACAAAGCCTGAGCAGCTTAACTCATACTAATGGAAAAAGGGATTTGAGTTGCTAAAATCTGCTACATTGAAGTGAGATGAAAATATAACTAAGTACTTATTTCTGGGCTGTAAGAGTGCTGGGAGAGAGGAGAAATAATGTCTACCATATTCCTGTTCTAGAGGATTTGTTTTATACCCTCCTATTTTTCAATAACACAGAGATGTTATTTTCAGTCTAAATATTTACATTTTTTTGTATGTAAACTCGAAAAATTTGAAATCTCGTTGCAGGTTCAAACACTTTTCACACACACATACACAGGCTAAGCCCCTGCTCCCATATTTCTCCAAATATCTGTGTTTCATTATGTGCCCTTACAGAAAATGACAGCAAACAACTACACAGAAAAAAACTGGTTTGTTCTTTTCAAAAAAAAATTACACCTAGTATAGGGTCTTTCTAAGAGATCAATATAAAACAGATATTATGTAACAATTAATCAAATGCTGTATGTGAAAGGGCAAAAGGTAGATCCTATACAAATTCCTAACAATGTAAAAGAAAAATCAAAAATTTGCTGTTTCTCTGTTTCTAAGTACCACAGAAGAATCTGCCATTTTTCTGTAGTGGAACAGCATGAGTAATACAAATAATTTGAATTTCAGGAGTTTGTTTCTATCTGAGCGGTCTCATTTCACAACCATGTCAGATGAGCTCTACCATCCTCACTGGAACAGGAGTCACGTAGGTTCACTCTCATTTTATGGATGAAATTATTGAAAAAGAAACATGGTGACTTGCCTGCTGCAATGCAGAATACTGTCTAAAGAAGAAATGGCCCCCAGGTTTGTGGGCATCTAGTTGTGTGCATTAACCTCCAGGCTTTCCAGCACGTAAGAAAATGAATTTCCTGACTCTTCAATTTTTTCTTTTTTCAGTCCCAGGATAACAGTAACACTTCAGAAGATATCAGCATTATTTATATTATGAGGGGTATATATATATGATGGGAGGTAGTATTTTAACCCAATTAATGGTTAATTTCTTCTGGGACAAAGTCTGCCTGTGCTTTCCAATACTCAGTTTATGCTGCCATCAGTAGCACTACCATGGGTAGACCAGTCTGGCCTGGCAGGGTGATGAGGGGCAGGGGATGGGAAAACCCACAGGTTTACCTGCTCACTTCAGGAAGTGAAGGTACACCCAATCCCTTGCCCCTTCTTCTGGCCTCCCTTGAAAGCTCATCTGAGTACAAGCACCACACTAAAAGATATTTATTCCTTCTTCATTTGAGCTGTGGCAAAGCTGGTGGAAACTGTCATTTATCCCTGGACGAAATTAAGAGTCTCCTGGGAAATGCAGAATTTTACTATTCTAGTCTACCTTTCTCAACCCCTGCTTAAAGAAAAAAAAAAAAAAGACAGTGGTTTATTTTGTTTTTTTAATACATTGACTAAAAAGTTGTGCTGCAGGTAAGTCAGTGACCCAAGCCACATGCAGTCCGTGGCAGAGAGGTACCTAAGAACACGTTTCATTCTCTTTCCCTTCTTATTGCAGCTCAGCACAGAATTTGATGATAGAAATGCTAGAGCCAAACTGCAGTGGTTGAACAGCTGTGGAGGAAGGGTTGTCGGCACCATGGCTGAACTCCTCACCTGCTCCTGTGGGGAGAGGGTGCCTTGCAAGCACACAGACGGCTCCTACAGAAGGTCACCAAAAGTGTTCATGCACACCCTACTTATTTCTGCACTGTATTCATTGATTCAAACTGCTTCTCAGCCTCTCTCCCATTCTTAATAGAATTTTTATCATGTTTTTAAATCTTTGCCAATTTCAAGGTGGCTGATTTAATTTTACACAGAAAAAACTGTGGGAGCATCAGTCTTGGTTTCCTTGGATAAACACTGGACTATGTTCTACTTGTGTTTGACTATGTCAGCTGTGAGTCCTCAAAGTATCGAGTCCTTCCAGGTAAGACATAAGTCTTTTGTCAATGAAAGGGGCACATTATCTGCTTCTCTGCTCTCTTTTCTAGACAGCTACCTGATGTATAAGATAAATATTCACGATGGTTATTTAAAAGAAAGAAAAAGTAAAGCCAGAACACTTTTTCTTATGTATTGAACATTTATGAGAAATCATAGACTGAGGATCTGTCCTCATGGTGTGTCTCAGGTCAGTCTAGAAACTCAGTAGTGCAGGGAAAGGATTTTTAAAGGGATAAAGAATTTAATAATACTTTGGCTGTAATATAATTTGTACCTTTGGAGCCAGTCCCTTCCAGTGAAGCTGCAGATTAATTCCTGAGACAACTGGGTGCGGCTTTCCTGGGTTAACCAAGCTGGAACAGGGTCAGTTCAACTCTGGGATTGTAAAGGGGGTTATACTGAACTGGGATCTTTATTCTCAGTCAATATCTTCTTGTTCCCAGGTATTTTCATACTGAAAAGTGTGAAGAAATTAAACTGATGACTAGCTAAATGGCAACAGATGAAGGTTCATGCATTTATTATCTCTCTAGGAATCCAGTTACTCTCTTCCATTTTCAACTTCTCTAGATGTTGAATTTGAATTTTCGTATTGTTGATACCATTTCAAGGTGATCTCAGCATTATGTAGGTAAGCTCATATGGTACTTTTGGCCTTGCACTATCCCAAAACCTGAAACAACACCAACACAGAGCCCCACCTTTCTCTAAAATTCAGCTGTTTCTCACATAACTCCTCCTTAACCACTTGGGAGTTCCTCACAGCACCATGTGTACATTTGTCAGCTCCTTACCCTGTGATGTTACCTCCAGCAATTTCTGATGCCGTGTTTGGGAGTTTCTCAGGCCATGTTTTGTGAGGTGTGTCCCATCCTCTGACTGCAGCCCTGGCACTCAGTAGCACAGCCACAGCCTGGGAGAGGAACCTGTGCATTGTGCCAGGACTAAACCAGAGTCACCATGGTATGCAAAAGGTGAAAATACCAATGTTTCTGGATTGATGTGATATCCCTTTTCCATGCTGCTTAGTTCCTGGTCACTTATGGAGTGAGTTACTGAAAGAAGAGGATTCACCATCTGGTCACACACGAAGGCAGCCCTTTGAGTTAAAACAAGAGATTGAAAGGGACATAAAGATGTTTGTGACAGCCTAAGGAACTGGAGGCTGCTGCAGGAAGCTGCTCCAGTGGATGATGGGTTCAGAGCTGACAAAACAAAACTTTGAATTGAGAAATGTCTAGTTTAGGAGAAATGTCTTTAAAGGAGGAGGAACGGAAAACTAAATAAAACCATGATGATCATCAGAACTGCATAGAAGATTATTTATATTAGATTTGGGTAAGTCCTCAGAGGAAAATAGAAACATCTTGGTGTAAAAAAGATCAGCCACAATAGCAAAGTGGATAGTCCTGCAAGTGCATGAGCCTTTTATGTGCAATTTTGGAAAACCAAGTTATGCATATATGATTTGTTGCATATTTGTTATAGAAGTTTTTATCCCATTTTTATGATTTTAGGATTAATAAACATTATCCAAGTCACGCATAAAATGAGCAGCACCTCATTCAGTACATTCACTGGAATTTCCAGTGTATTTATAATTTTCCTCTGGGAGCATGGATATAGCAATGATTAGGAAACAATATGGCAGGAAACTCTTGATGTTAAACATTTGAGTTATGTATTACAGATTGTCTCAAATTCTCTGACTTCAGATTTAAATATTTTAAAGTTTTTCTGAAGCTTTTGGCACATTTTCTCCTAAATATGTACAAGAAAGAAGATTCATGGAGGACTCTGGCCTTTTATTTTTTAAACTCTGATGCTTAAGGTTTAAATTTACAGGGAACAAATCATTCTACATCAAAACTAAGGTGTTGCATGTTTATTTATAGACCAAGCTTCAGTAGTAATGTGTATTTGTCATGGAAACTGATTTGAGTTTAATTCTAGTCTCTCTTTTGCACCAGGAAAATGTGAGTTTCATTTTACTTGTCTCTGTTTCCAATTATAATTTGACAAAAGAAATAACCACATTACCTATTTGATTTGCCAGAACTTTATCCGAACACCACCTGTTGAGCCCTCGGCACTTGAATTCTGACATATAGCAGAGAACAAAATTATGCAGTTGGCATTCTAACCAGCAGTGATGCCAACAAAAGCATAATATAGCCTTTGTACTCAAAGCACAACAAAATGTATATTAAGCTACCAACTGCAAAGGTTTAAGCAAGCCACATTTAATTATACATGAACATATCTTTCCAACAAATAGCTCAGTAGAAAAAATGCTATGGAAGTTAGAAAGAACCCTTTTAGTTTGCTTTGGTAAATATTGCAAGCTTAAAATAAATCAAGTTTCACAATGCCATATAGATTTATATCAGAAATGGCAAGAGGATAGCCAGCTGGTTTATTCAAGTAGATCGGTTCAACACTATCAGCTTCCCAGCTTAAACAAAACGGCCCATGTTCACTTCTGGCAGGGGATCTGACCTGGCACAGCCCTGATCTCCCAGGAGGGTGGAAGAAGAGGCTCCTAGCACACGTCTGGATCCAGATCTCTCTTCTGCAAGTAACTGGGACCAAAATAGAAGGGATCAACTGTGTCTCTGAAGCCTGTTTCTGAAAGCAGGTCTTTGCCACAAAAATACTCACAACTGCTTCCCTGGCTCTCCTGGCCTGAGCTCTGCAAAGAAGAGGGATGGAAGCTGAAGGAGGTAGAACAGGTCAGGAGGGATGAGGCAAAAGCTCTGCTATCCAGTTCTGCAGAGGTCTGCACATGGGCTGTGAACTCACAGGGGATTTGCACACTGGGACGTTCCAGCAGTGATGTTAGAGCTTCCAGAATTTGTTAAAAGATATGAGTCACATCACGGCACACTCTTTAAGGGATCATTTTAAAATACTGGTGGATAGTGACAATTCTCAGATTTTTATCACCTTCCCAATAAGCCTACAAGAGATTTAACTGGTAAAAAAAACCCAATTAATTTTGTAAACAACGAAATAAAACAGCTGTACATCACAAAGTAATTGAAAGATTTTACTTATCGTGCTAACTTTTGAATCCTGAGCTACTTAAATAATCCCTTCCACAGTGGACTCAGGCAAGCCTAAATGGAGGAGGCACCTCTTGGTATCTCTTAGGTCCCCCCAGATACAAAGTTCTGTTACCTGATTCCTGAAAGGTATTATATGCAACCCAGAAAGTTCAGTGAGAACACCCTCCAACAGAAAGTGGAACATTTCCTATTGTGTTCAGAACAGCAGAGAAAGGTTTGCATGTGGATTGCTTTCTTCCCAATGCATTGCAGCCATCAGCACTCAGCAGAATCTCCGTCTTTGAAGGATTCAACCAGACTGGACACAGCACGAGCAACCTGAAGTAATGAGATCTGCATTGAGAAGGGGATTGGATGACCTACAGAAGTTTCTTTCAGCCTAAATTATTTATGATTTGAAAACTGACCTAAAGAAATCAGAAGTTTCCCTTACTGTTATTAAATTTTAAAGAAATGCAAATTTTAGTCTTATTTTTTTAAAGACTGGAATTATGTATGTACTGTTTATAATAGCTTCTAAACCATATATTTTTGTAATTTGGTATGTAAATGTACTTTGATTATTTATTTAATTTTTATTTCAGAGATTAATTAAAGAGAAGCACATCTGTAAATGGTCCTGTAAGTACACTGGGTGCCTGTGGTGTAATTCAAATCAGTTGATGAGAGTGCTTACCTAAAACTCTAAAATGGTGGCTTGAAACTTATCCCAAAATCCTTAATTTTTCTGTGCTGAAAATGTAACCTGACAATTGTTAATGAGAAAACCTTTCCTTCAAATTTGTAATAGAAACTGTAAAACATTCCTAAGACACAGGCCACATTTAGGAAAGCCAAATCTAGTTGATCTCTCCTTCTCAATTGCAAATATCCTTTGTGGTAACCACATTTCATTCAGGGGAATAAGGCTAGAGGAAGTACACATATGACAGATAGTTTGGCACCATCCACTTCAGGATTTCTCAGATGTCTAACAGCCAAGAAAATGTTCCATCCTCTTAATTTCTTTCAGATAGCTGAACCTTTGTAGTATTTACTCTAAATGAAAGCTTCAGATTGAGTATCTGGATAGTGTTTAAAAAGGGCATCAAAGAACTCTCCTGTAATAGAATCCAGCATTTCCTAATTCTCCCTGGTTCAGAATAGCTACAAATGCTTAAATTGCAATGTGGATAGAGTTTTGAGTTTTAAAATCATAAACTACTTAGAAAACTCATTCCAGAGATGCACTGTGTGGTTTACTGCCTTCCACAATCCCTCTAACATTCCTGGCACTTTGTTGCCTTGCAACAGCCTTGCAAAGCCACTGGAAACACAGGAACACTTCCTTGCCCAGCAGACACACAGGAGAGCTGGTGGATCGACGAGCAGGCTGAGCTCCACAAGTGGCTTTTTCACCCCTGACTGTTGTTAGGAACTTAATGAACCCACGCTGAATATCTGAGGCAAGCATTTCAGCTTGACATGGAAATTCGTGTATATAAAACAGATATGAAAATTATGAAGCTCTACAGGTAGGTTATAATGAGCTGTACAAAAGGCAGCGCCTTTTCAGGCAGTTGTTAAAAGTCTCCTATGAGTAACCCAAACGCCTCAAATACTGCTTAGCTCCTTTTCCACTTAAGAGGTAATTTCTATTAGTGCCTTGTATCGTCATATAAAGTGGGATTCACTATTGAATTTAATTCCACTTAATTCTGGACTGTTTGGGAAGCATTAATGGTTCTGGAATGAAATGTCAATGGTTCTTTCACATTAGTTTAGTGTTTTGTGTCTGCAGCACTGCTGCAAGGGAATGCCCTCACTTTGCACCATGTTTCTCTTATTTGAGTATTCTGATAGTGCACACACACACATCCCTCAGCAGACACCACTGACCCTATGGATCCTTTGCCTTTGAGTTTACCTGTCACTGAAGGTGACTGAGGTCAGCTGGCTTAAAATGATTGAGCTATAACCAACATTTCCTGAAAAGATTAATTTAAATCCAAAGAGAGTCTCATAAATTCCCAGGGAGATCTTAGTATCATAAAAATAGACTTGACACCACTCCAAAGTTCAGCTTCTGCCTTGACAAAGAGGAATTGAAGTTAGCTCTGGTGCAGATCCTTCACAGGAGATACTTCTCAAAGTGCTCCTCAGCAGTTTGTGCCTTCCTTATCTTTTGGCAACGTGTCACTGATCCCTCGGCCAGCTTTCACTGATAGTGAGATACTGCAGCTGATGAAGGTAGGAGAGAAAAGGAACTTCTCTATATCTCCTCCTTGACATAATTATTCATGCAGATACTTCTGTAGAACTGTGCTCAGTGATTGATGCAAGGCACAGACAAGTATTTGTATAGGAAAATCCTACCACGTTGAATAGAATTCTACTGAAACAGCTCTAGGAGTTTAATGTATTTTTAGAATGAATCTTGGTATATTTTTTTTGAATGACCTATTAAAGATCTACACCAAGATCAACATTTGCTATTACATTCTGTGAGGTTTTGCTGGAACTTATCCTGTTCTGCTTCCGGCCCATCATAATCACATAATTCCTGCTTCAACCTGAGTCCTTTGCTGCTCTAGAAACTGGTTCTGATTTACCCAGTACTGCTTCCCAACACAAAGTAATTTCCTGTCTCAAATGACTAAACTGCATTGAGCAGAGAAGGACTCTGATTTCACTGTCACCCTCTGAGCTGGCAAGATGATTCATCCGTTGTTTATGTGCCGAAGGCTGCCTGTGAGGAGCAGGCTTTGGGAAGGGGCATGGAAGCAGGTGATGATTTCATTTGGCAGCACCTAATACTGCCTGCTTTCACTGGCACCTTCCCATGTAGGCAGCCATGCAGACTCATGAAATTATTACCATAAATTGTCTTCAAAGAATTGCCTTGATTCCTGATTGTCTTAAGACATATAAACACATTTTACCACAGTGATATTACCCGTTACAAAGGGATATCCAATGCACAAGGGACTTCTTCCATTATAAGGCAGTAAAAACAAAACCACTATGGCCCTTGCCAAACTTGTTGGGAGTTTACATGGATTTGGTTCGATGAATGTGGTGGAAAATTATATCCAATATTTTGGGTACTAGCCCATACACTTCCTTACATCTCAGCAGGGCTTCTTTCAGCTTTTAAAACAGACTTCTACATTCAGTTTCATTTTATTTGGATTATAATGTTTAAAAAATAGACCACATGAAATAGAACACCATTTTAGCTCTGTAAAATGTGACTCTTCCTGATGCTTTTGTTTTTCTAATTGGAAACAATAGTTAGTGATTTGTGCTCTGCTCTTCTTGGATGCTGCTTTTCTAGGGTTATCTGTTGCCTCCAAGGGTAATTGCTCCTCACATGCTGTTGAAATAAACCATCTTGTGATGGGGCTGGAGATGACATGATGCTATGAAGGTAACTGGTACAGTGGCAAAAACCATGGGGCTTGTCCTGTCTCATTACCAACATCATTAAATTTCTGTGGACTGGGTAGTTGAGTGAAATCAATAGGGTATTCTGATGGACGTCTTAATGGACTATGAATGTTATTGACAAAAAACTATTTAGTAGTGGAGAGACTCCCCTTCCCCTCATGTTTCAGCATTATACAGGAGAAGAAGGTAACATAAGCTATTTTAAAACACTAAATCATTATCTTGAAATGTTTTATTATTTTGAATGGCTGTAAACTAGTAAAACTTCAGCTTTCTTACATGTCATTGGAAACAATCAAACCAGAAATATTTTGTCAGAAGGAAAGTTTGCAGACCGCAAGCTAAAATATTTGCTTGGTTGTCTTCAGCACTCCTAGTATTTAAATGTGGGTTGTTCTGGGACTGTCGATACGTACAGGACTCTTAACAGGAGTTATAAGCAGAGATCAATAGTTCTTCCTACAGCAGGTCACCGGGCACATAACTTACTGAAATGGAAGGCTCAGTGCTTTTGACCTCCCTCCTACCTCAACAAATAAATCTGGGGCTAGGGCAAGCATATCACTGGTCTTTGGCTTGGGGTCTTCTGGAAACACCTCCATTAAGCAGAGCCCCTTGAGTAAAGAATTAATTTGTTTAACCGAGTTGGGCACTGGGTTTGCATATGAAGCATGAGGATGCCTCTGATAATAGATGGTCTCATTCACAGAGGATTTGGGCTCTGCTCTGCTCCCCGGGGTAGATGTCTGCTACTCTTGTGCGCAAAACCTGACTGGGAAAGCTAAGCAGGTGTCTTAACACACGGTCTAAAATTCAAGAGAATTGCCCTCCGATGCGGAAGTTTTCCCTCCTGAGGCGCCCCTTCCTCCTGATGATCTTTTCGAAGGCCAGGAGACACCGCTGCTCAGCAGCACAATGCCAAAGTGGCCACAGGTGCTGCAACTTTAGACGGGGAATTCAGCCCCCTCCCGCCTCCGCTGTGACGCCACGGCTGCGGCCAAAGCCGCGCTTCCCCAGCTGCCCTGCGCAGGTACGGGGCAGCACCTGCCCACCCGCCTTGGCCGGGCGGCACCTTCCTTCTGCTTCGCTTCGAACACAAGGGGCCCTATCCCGCCGGGCCCATCGCGTTCCTTCCGGCCCGTCCCGCGGCGGGAGCAGAGCCGGGAGCGGGAGCGGCCGGCAGGGGGCGCTACCGGCCCGCGCGGCCCGGGCCCCTCAGGAATCGGCCGCTGGCTGCGCCCGGAACAGCCGGGAATGGGGAATGGGGAATGGGGACTGGGGAATGGGAAATGGGGAATGGCTGCACCCGCTTCTCCGTCCAGCGTGGACGAAAGGAGAGATACGAGCACCTGGAGGTTAATTCCCGATGAAGAGAAGGATATTGAAGCAATAAAGTTTAGAAGGATCCGGAGCTACTTCTGTAAGATACTCAAAAAGACCTGTCCTGGGAAGATTTTCATTGTTGGTTTTTGCGCAAAAAGAACTGCCACTCTTGGATTTTCTACAGTTTGTGATTGGTCGTGGATTATCCAAAAAAGGCACTAAATTCAAGTTGTGTTTTTTTTTTTTCCCCTCAGATTTTCTTTTCTCCTTCAGCTCAGAACTTTTATTTTTGTGCACCTTCAGGGACATGCTGAACTTCCCATTCTCCCCTTTTCTGTTTCCCCAAATAATTTTTTTTGTTTCCTACTGTGTGCTTTTGTCAGTTTTGGAGGGAAGGGTGTGTTGAAGAGGGAGGGATCTTTTCTTCGGAGCTGGACTTAATAACTGAACTAGCTTTTTTGCTAGTTCAGTTATTAAGAATTGTGAAAAATGCCTTCAGCCCACAGCATCTCGCAGTCCCCTGATTCAGCAGCCCCTGAGGGTCTTGGGTGCTTTCTGTCGCCTCCCGGGCCTGCCCTGTGCCCTGCAGGGAGGATGCCCAGCCCAGCCCAGCCCAGATCCCCACTCGTGCCTCACTGAGCTCCCAGGAAAAAGGGGCACACTCTGCCCGTGTGTCACCACAGGCCCGGGATACGCGTGGCACAGGATACACATCTCCTTTCCACTTTCTGGATTGTGTACAAAGCTTGAAACCTAGCATAGGTGTTTCCGAAACCTCTTCCTTAAATATCTCAAATGAAGAGAAGAAAAGAAATTTGGCTCTGACCTGGTGCTTTTTCATCTATGGATGTGTTTTTCACAGTGCTTTCCCAGTGTTGCTCTGAACTTTGTTTCAAAAATATCTGCATCAAAAACCCCCACAGATATCTCTGGGTACATTTATAATATGTCTCTATTCTTCAATTCCTTAATATAAAATGAACTGAATCAACTATTTAGGTTTACCTTTCTATGCTTAAAAAATAATGAAATATGACAGCTTATGGCTTTTCTCCTCTGGATGGCAGTAACTCCTGCTTAAACATTCGTGACCTGTGACTGCAATATCCTGCAGCAAGGGATTTCCTTTTCTTTGTCAGTGTGCTATCCAAAAAAAACATTTAATTTCATTCCTTCTATGTTTTTTCAAATCTAAATTTGAAAACTAAGTAAGCTTTCAAAGAAGGAATCTGTTTAATGTAAAAATCTAATTGCACAGGTTCTATGTATAAAACCAGAAAAAGAATCAGAAGAATGGAATTGGTGCTGCACATTAGTACTTACTTCTATCCAACTACCTGTTTCGTAAGAACTACCCAATGATGGTGAGAAAATCAAGTTCCTTGACATTAAACAATGAAACCATACCAAAGAGACAAATGTCCTGACCTGAGAGAGTTCTGCCCCTTTGAAATGCTCTCATTGTGACAGCACATCTGGATTTCTTGACTGTTCATTACAACATGAAATTTTAAGACAGAAAATACATCTTGTAAAGGTGATTTCCGAAGGCTCATGGTGCATTTATGTAAGTTAAACAAGAGGTATGAACAGGAATTAAGCCCTCCTCACTTCACATCTGAGCATGTAACACTTTTTCAAGAACAGAGCTGGACTTACATGTAGGACTCGTGTCTTCTCACCAGGCAGGACTAACTCTATTGCCTTGTTTTACTGCTGGTGCAAATGAGGCAGTTCAGAGCAGTAATTTTCAAAGATTAGTGTCTGTATTTATGCAAGTGAATCTGCACTTCCTGCTGCTTCTGGCCAGCTGAGGTCTGTCCTTCAGAGCCAGAGCAACCAGCCTGATTGCTGGGGTGCTGTGAGGGCAGTGCTCCCCAGCTCCTGGCTCAGCAGCAGCACATGGAACTTCAGTTTCCTCATATATATATATGTATATTTATATAATATATATATTTCTATCAGACAGAACATTACTGATTCTAGTTGTGCATTCCTGGCCTGTGGACTGAGATGGCCAATGGGCCTGTGGTTTTTAGTGAGTGAGTGTTTTTCTACCAAGAGGTTAGTGCTACCAGTTCCTTTGAAAACTTTATCTGTTTTCATATGGAGAAAAACTCCCTGGCTCCTAGAATTAAGAAAAACATTTCTGCCCACATATTTTTCAGTCGAAAAAAACAAATTTGGCCAGTTTAGATTAATTTATCCAGAATCAAGGCATTGTTTATATTTTCCCTCCAAATTGCTAATACTCAGGAAGACTACTTACTTAGACAGCGCTATTTCTACAACTATTGTCCCAATCTTCAACAGCCCAGTAATGTGCTGCCTATTCGCTTGTCCTGCCTACATTTGACTGAAGGAAGCAAAACAGTTCTGTGGTACACAAGCCAATACCATAAAAGGTCCTAAGCAAGCACTGGAAGCCCTGTCTGGTGACAGAAACATCAGTCCAACACTGGAAACAAAGTGCTTTGATTGACACATTGTGTCTCCTGAGTTTCTTCAACAGGGGAGCAAACTTTGTTACTGCCCTTCTGGAAAAAGAGTGGCACTTACCTGGTGACATGAATCCAGCTCCACGGTGCAGAGGGAAATGGAATCACAGATATACCATGTTTTGACAGCTTTGTTCAGGTAATTTTCTTGAGGGGTACAGCAGAGATGCTCAAGAAGCTTTCAGGCTTGAAGATATCAGTGATAAACTTCAAATTACTCCAAGCTACTATCCCGGCCTCTTTTTTTGGAATGTAAGGAAACCTGAAAAATAACAAAGTAGATGCAGCTAGAAAGGTGATTTTACAGTTTGCCGCAAAGCTGAACTTTCAGCCTTTCAAAAGATGAGTAAAAGTAGATAAATAGTTTTACACTGATTTTACTGCAGGTCCACACCTTTGAGATCCCCTGATTTGCTGAAGAATTTTCTCTGAAGACTTCATTAGGTTCTGGCCCTGACACCAATTTGTCAGCAAAAGATAAAGCATGTTGAGAAGCTGACCCAAGAGGTTCCTCCTTAGCACATTTGTGAAGGCCTGTTGCTGCCCACACTGACTTCTGAGCTCAGGGGTAAAAGAAAGAGAAAAAAGGGGGCCACCCCCACCCACCAAACAAGGAGAGGGAAAATACGTGACTGGTGGCATGTAGTTATTTTCTGTCCTATTAAACACTGCTCTCTCCCACTGCAGTGCCTGAGTTTGCCTCTGTTGTCAGCTGCAGATTCATTTTTACTGTATAATTTTCTAAGTATAAGCTTTGTCCAGGATGTGGGAGGAATGTTTTTGACATGTAACAGTGGCCTACCAAATACCTCTCTCAGCCCTGTGAGCAATTTGAGCAGCATTCTGCATGGTCTTTTTATGAAAAAGATGTAATTCATAAGCCTCCCCCTTTCCCCTAGCTCCAGAAAATGTCTGTACCAGTTTCCTAGATGGTGATGTGTGCACATGGCATAGTAGAAATACAGGCAAAACACATAGAGCACTGCATATGTTTCAAAAACTGTATTCTTCATCTCCCTGATATATCAAAAGGCAGTCTGATGGAAAAACAAGATGCTATCCTTTGTGGTGCTGGGGGCCGCTGTGACAGCTGAGGTCAGGAGAGGAGAAGGCATGCAAGAACATTTCTGGCTGAGCTCCAGAATACAGAGATTTCAAGTTTCTTGTGAGGACAGAAGAGCACTGTGCACTTGTATTTCTAGCTGTTGGCACTCCAACTATATCCAGCTAGTCAGAAGGATCGGTTATAGCTAGAGCTCAGTTTGAAGGGAGGTTTCAAACAGATTAAAAATCCCTATTCATTACAAGCTTCTAAATTAAGTAAAACTCACTGAAAGATTGGTTTCGTTCTGAATCCTGAATAATTCTTTAGATCGTGATCAGGGAATAAGGTTGTTTTGGACTCTTAATTTAGAAACACATGTATGGGATTTATGCTAGCACCAATGTCCAAAATTACAGAACTGCCAACAGTTTGTTAAGAAAAACATTCTCGATTTTTAAAAAGGAAAACAATTTAAAAATCTGTTTGGGACAGCATCCCTGTGTCTCAGACTTGAGACGTCTTGCAACCGTAGGAGCACAAATGTAAATGCAAGGTAAGCTGCACTGTGTGCAAGGAATGTGAAGTTTTTCTGAAATGCCTTCTTCTATTTCCCCAAACCAATTAGCACGTGCTAATTCAACAAGGCTTTCTTGCTTTCTCATGCAAATGTAGTAGTAGGAGTGGACCTTACAGCACAGCCCTGGAAATGAAGACAGGGTTGCCCTTTCGAGTCCCTTGGGGAACTTTGCTTTCTGTGCGTGCTGCATGAAGCTCCTGCAGTGTTACACAAATGGACAGCACAAATAAACTCCAGCATAGTTACCACTACTTCCAGGTTTGATTTACCTGAGCTAGGTCTCCTTGGCTTGTCTTTCTGTGTAGCATCAACTGCTGCTTCGACCTGCAGGAAACCAAGGGGAGAAAGTTTTCAACGTGGGATATACACTTGTTTTCAAAAGAACTGTTGTATAAAACCCCTATGCTTTCTGTGTCGCTGGAGTTGCCTGAGGCAGCTCTGTCATTGTTGATAATACATTAAGCACAATACATCAGCCTGCCAGAGGAAAAGATTTCCCAGGATCAGCTATGCCCTTTGTAGAGCAGTAAGCAAGAATGACTAAGGTATAAAAGGGCATACTATGGTGAAGCTTTTATGTGAGTGGGGACTACAAGGGCAGAGAAGACATAAAACCAATGCCTTCTGCAAGCCATGAAGGAATTAGCAAGAAGCATAAATGGGAAATCAAATACAAGTAGAACAGTCACACATCCAAAAAGTCACCTGGAGAACAGAGCTGTCTGAGTGATCCAGAAGCAAGAATCCTGTTTTCATGTGATGGCCCAGCTGGCTGCAGAGGTGGGGTTAGTTTGGCATCCATGGGCTCCCTCCTGCTGACACCGCTGGATCAGAAGAGTTCACTGCAGAACAATCTGAGCAATATCTTGAGTCTTGAGCCCCAGTTTTGCACAATTAAACCACAGTGGTTCAGTGGTCAGGACTGTAAGTGAAAGGAAAGGACAGAGTCAATTTGCAGAAAGCAGATGTCCTGTGACAGATGACCAAGTTCTCTTTAAGCTGATACACAAACTGGTTTCTTTGCAAATCAGCAGAATGCAATGCCCAGCTGCTAGAGCCTCCACAAGTGTACTGTGTGCATCTGCACTTTCTACTTGATTTCCTCTGCCCTGTCCACTGCTGTACTCTGTGAGCTTTCTTAAGGCTACAAAGGACCTTCCAAGTTACAAAATTGTCCCTGAGAAAATTGATACCATAGTGGTACTTTTTGATGAAGCTATTTGTAAGCCCAAATGTTCCCCAGTTGGCTTGTTCCAGCCAGCTTTTCACAGGAGAGATGANAAAAAAAAAAAAAAAGAATCAGGCCTATAATTATTCTATTAGCAGCAGACTGGTGATTCAGTAAACCAAAGACATGAGGGTACAAACCTCTGCATGGGCAAATATGCCCAGAGTCTTTGAATTTATAAACTTTGCACTGGCAGTTAGTAAAATCTATTTAACAGTCAATTTTAGAAGGCTGACCAGAATGCCTTTGCAGAACTTGCATACAGGAAAGCTTCACTTATTTGAGGGTAATCAGCACATCACCTTCTCCATTTCACATTGTTTACATCCTTACAAACTTACTTATTCCAGTATCATTCCCATATCAGTCAAATTTTAAAAGCATGTAATTGCTCATATCTCCAGTACAGCAATATCTCCTCAATGATCCCTCCACCCTAGAGGGGTGCACAGGTAACAGGGTGTTTCAAATTGCACCCCAATGGCCAAGGCTTTGAAAAAACACTTGAAAGGCCAAAAAGTTCCAAGGTGTACAGACTGTGCCAAGGTGTTGGCTAAGGGGAGTGCCACCCCTTTGATTCAGTAATCACTCAATTTGTAGGGGCTGCTAAGGCACCCCAGGGCCATCCATCAAATTTCTCCTGAAAGGTATCTGAGAGCTAATCTACATTTTACACACCAGCTGCAAAAAGCAGAGCAGCAATGCTAAATCACAGATCAGCAAGCCACTAATGTATCCAGCAAACACTTTTCTTAGATTTTTCTCCAAGATTAAAGGCTTTCCTTTGGTCATCTTTCTTGACAATACAGAGAAAATAATGTCATTTTTGTTAAAGAATGTCTTTTGTTAAAGAAATACTCCCTTTTGACTGATGGAAGCTGCTTGCTGCATAAGGAATTGAAAGACATGACATGATTTGCTTAATAATAATTAACATGGGAGTTTTTATAAAAGATAAGGGATTGCATTTGATTTCACATTCTTAAATAGCATTAATCAAAAGTATCTGGTGGCTAAATAAAATACTCCTTCTCCTCCCTGAATGTTGTCCCCTACCGAAAGCTTGGGAAGAGAAAATTGCAGTTGAACATTATGCCAGAGACTTGTCCCCAGTTCAATACTGATGGCCTTTTTTCCTCTGTTTCTGCCTGAGTGCGGTGGTTCACTGCAGGGAGCACCTGAGAGGCCTTCAAAGGAGTGCAGGGCTGGAGAACAGCAGCTCAGAGCACTCTGCCTTGCCCACATCACCAGAACAGCTACAGAGGGAAAACACTCCTGACATGGCATTTCCTTTGCTGCATCCTCAGCCACTGTGTGATGGACAGGAACAACAGGAGTTGACACTGATGATTTCAAGCTTTAAAACCCAGCTCTGTGGGGCCAGCTTCCAACAGGTGAGTGAAATGAAGAAAGAATGGAGCTTTTTTCATATTGATAAATCCAGCTGTATCGTGAGCATTCCTGATAGTGTGCAAGGCTCTGATAAGAGCTTTATCAAGCATGTATTACATCAGCTGGCTGCCATGCTGGCCCCTGATCAGCTGCTTTTCCTAGCAACAGAACCCAGACAATAAGCTCACATCTACTGAGGGAGCACTTCACTGTCAGGGGAGGTGCTGCTACAGTTATTCATGCTTGAGCTCAGGTGTGAAGAAGCACAACCAGATCCCAGGTTTATATACACAAAGATGCTGGGTGAAATGAGGATCTTTTAGATCCTCTTCAGCTCAAACTTCAGTTCTGCCCATCTGAGAGTCCCTCCATCTTCATAAGCAGCTCACTGGGGAGTCAACAGAAATAACTGTTAATAATTAAACACTAACTTGTGAGAAATGTAATTTCCAGATGTGTTTTTAATACAACATGTAATTAAGTTTTAACAAGGTTTATTTATCTCTATAAGGACTTTGTAGAAAAGCTACAGTGGGCATGTAGAGGACAGAACTCTTGATCTAGAAAAGAAAAAAAGGCCCATGAATACAATTTCTTTTGTTACAATGAGACTGAGTTTGCAATTTCTTGGATTAAACTGGGACATTCTTTGAGAGTCTGTCTCTCAAAGATCTAAGAATTCTGAGAGACTTCAAGCATTCAGATTTTCATCACTGGCAATATTAAAATCCCTGCTAAGAATATTCTTTGTCTTGTACTCATATGAGTAAGAACTAATTCCACTTAGGAAATACAATATCTTGATTTAAAGGGAATTAATTTTGACCATTAAATGTGGTAGGAGAATATGTCTCACATTGAAAATAAATGCCAGTCTGCCCATGGAACAGTAACATATGCTGCTGTCCATATCTGTGCACCTCCTCTGAAAAAGGTCTGATGGTTTTTCCTGAAGCTATTCTGGGATAATTTTATCTTTGTCCTTTATAAATTCACAAATATTTTTATAAGCAAAGCAAGGGTCCCAATAGTGCCATTAGAAATAATCCTCTAAGAGATTTCCAAAGATATGTCTTGTTTAACTTCAACAGAGAGTTAACTAAACACTCCACAGAAATTTAATTTTTCCTCATAACCGACAATAGATCCCTGTAAGTGTAAAGTAAGTCATACACAATCAAATGTGCTGGCATAAAAGTAGTCATGCTCTCACTCCTATAAAAAGTAAATAAATGGTGCCAATAAAGACATGCTAACAAGTGAGAATAAATATTTTGTTTTAAAGCACATGTAACCATAGCACATTGCTTTTAAATTCATCAAGACTCAGGTCTTGGCTGTTTGGGAGTCTTCCCCAGTGATGAGATCACAAGAAGGCCATTTAGGGTGAATTCTGCATTTTCATGCACAGATGCCACAAAATATTGAAAAAGCTTAGTTTACGTGCATCCTTATTGAGTTGTCACAAAAAGAGAATTGAAGTTAATTTGTCCTAGTCTGTCATTGCCTTGCAACACTACCCACTACAGCTAGCACTAGGAAAGATTTGTTTTTCCAAGTCCAAATGCACAGTATCAGGATCTAACTGAATTATGCCTACTAGGAATGGACTTATACTTCCTACATAATAAAAATTACTTGTATCAAAGTATCAGAAAAAGTCTGTACACCATGTAATACCTGGATGGATTTGCCAAATCATCAGAAGGAGGATTATTAATAGAAAAAAGGTGAATGTACTGCTTTTAGTAGAGACTTTATTACCTCACAAACTAAGCAACAGTTGTTTCAGAAAATCAAACAAACCTCATGGCTGATTCCTCCAATTTTTTGCCATCTGCATCACCTTAAAATAGTCATATAAAAATGACATATTTGAAAAGTTGTGGTATTTTTTTAATTAAAAAAAAATTAGTTTTCATTCAGTGTTCTGTGAACAAAAACTTCAACACTTTTAAGAAATTAAAAAAGAAAGTGGTGAGCACATAATGTTCTTGCTACATCTGTTAGGAAGCAGAAAAAAAATCACAGAACCCCAGAAATGTGGGAAGTGGAACAAGAAAATTTGATGGAAGAGCTGTGTCCCAAGGAAAGGTATATGATGACAATGAGTCACAAGAATTTACTCCCAAAAAGCTCTGAGTGCCTTATAATGACATAATAAGTAAAGGATGGGCTATACCTTTTTATTAAAATATTTCAAAAAGTTCCACTGAAATTTTTCCTCCTGAAATGCTTTTTTTTCAGGTTCCCTAGGCAAAGGGAATGATCTAAGCTAATATATTTCACTGCCACTAAGGCAGAGTGTAACATGTTGCTCAGCCTGCAGTGCATTAAGAGTATCTGGTATCCAGCTGATATAAAGCAACTCTTATTTCTCAGAGGATGGAACCCCATGGTTCAATTGTGAGAGTCTAGATTAAAAGATTTCCAGTACATAAAATCATTATAATACTGTCTTACCTGGAGTCTGGATCTTCCTCCATGGCTTCAGTGATAAGATTTCTGTCTCTGGTATTAATTTCTACTGGTTGGAGCTGTGAAAATTTCTTATTGTGCTGTTGGCAAAGACAGATTTTAGATACTTTAGAAAACAGTAATATATGGTTGCTTCATAAGGGACATGCTGATTTATTAATCTAAGTTTTGAAGGATATCTGTGTCTAACAGTCTCTTATTTTAACATGTGGAGCTATAAAAAGATGTACTGGGGCCCTAAAGCATTTATTTTCTACCTGGGTATTCTTTGCAGTGCTCAGATCTGACCATGTACTGTTATATGTTTATTGACCTTGTGAACTTCTCCAAAGTAATCTAACCCAGTTGGTTTTGACATTTTTCAACTTGCAAACCTCTAAATGTTTTCTAGCAAGATTATGAACCCTCTCTGCATTCTGAATTTGAGATAATGTGTAATAGCAGTGCTTTCCTTTGTTACTTTGGAGGAAATGGTCCCTTTGCTGTGGTTACAGGCCAGAGGTTCAGAACTATGTGTAATCTTATGGCCAGTCACAACTATAGTAACTTGGCATAATTCTCCTGATTTCAAAGGAAAAATCCTTTGATAGGAGCAGTTAGAAAAATGGCAAGTTTACTGTACATTGCCTGAGGAACTTCCCCCAGCTTTAGTCCTCTTAGATTTCATTGTGAATAAGATTGTAATTGTATCTCCTTAGGGAAATACTCCTTACTTCCTACTCAGACTAGAACACAGCAAAGAGCCCAAGAGGAGTCTTTAAAAAATTTTACATAGGAAATCTCATCAGAAAATTCCTAAAAGTTTATTTTATGCTTAGTCTCAGATATATCCTAGATATCTAGTTTTTAACATGGCTCTTCAGTCAGATATTACCTTTCATCTCAGTGGCACAGTCTAACACCTGCACAACTCTGATATAAATGATACAGTTAATAACTTGAATTTTTCTTGGCTTCTCTGATCAAGTAGTTCTACTGTTAAACTTCTGAGTGAGGTATTTTTGAATAGAGTGATGCTGATTTACACCAGCTGATCATATGCCCAATTTTCCCAATATGCTTGAGGGTCTTCAGGAGTGAGCACAAAGGAAATAATGTTCCTGTTTCTTATGAAAAAGAAAAGCCCAAATAGTTAGCTAGATATTAAGAAAAGTAACAATTAGGTCTGAAATTTTAATAACTAGATATCTTTTCTGAAGGTAGTTAGAAGTATTTACATTTAAAAGACAAGAAAATCTCTGAAAAATTAGAGAAAAATGGAAAATTGTCTTTTATGCTGTTGGTGTGTAGCTGACTTTGCAGCTCCATCACATGACAACGAATAAGTAAAGAAAACTATTATTATGCAAACGGCTCCAGGACAAAAGGGTATTACATATCTCATACAAAAGGGGATTTCTTTAAAAAACACAGCACATTCAGTGTTTAGGGTTTGCAGTTGAAATTCATGGCCTTGCTTGCCAATATTATCATGCAGCTGGGTATTATGCTATTGCCTTACTCTGAGGGGAGAAAAAAATCACAATAAACATATTCAAATGGGTTCCTATTAAACAGTTGTATTCTCTTATGTTGCAATATCAGTTTTAATGATTTTTAGCATATCTTCTCTAGTGCAAGGTCACCATAAAGATTACCACAGAGAATTTGATTGCAAACAGAAAATGCCAAAAAGATGCTTCTTTTGATTTTAAAAAATTATCACTGTAAAAGAGTATTAGGCATTATTTTAGTAAGGAGAATTGATGGGATTATTAATAATTTTTCTCTTATTTAACAGCTATGAGACAAAAGTCCATCTTTCTGTAGAGAAGGCTTCTGACAGAATCTCATGTATTTCTTCTGCAAAACAAGAGTTTATTTTTAAAATTTTAATTCAAATTCCTTTATTATCTTTCTGGAAAGTCTCTCCTGTTTAAGTAAACACTTATCAGCTGACCCAAAACATTCCTGATGAATATAAGATTAAATGTAGTCTCAGAAATCTTCATCTCTTCATGACACGACTAGTCAAGCACTAATTTGGATGAGTAAATCGCATGTCTTTACAGGGTTGGGTGTTTCCCACACCTTTTATATGCAACTTTAGTCATGTGATTATTGTGAACTAGCTTATTAAACATCCATATTTTTTTTCTAAAACTCTTTTAAAGGAATTTTTTGCAGAAAATAAGTCACAAATTACAAGTCAAACAGTTTCAGAGGAACAGCTTAAACTGTTTCTCATTTGCATGTCACATTTTTTCCTCTGGCTCTTGGATACTGCCATCTCTGGGTATCTCCAGCTATGTTTTCAAGTCCTTATTTCTGATTTTGTTTTCTGCTTTTCCTTGAGTTGCCTGAGCATTGTCATCATGGAGTAATGAAAGATACGTACTCTGAGTGATGTTGTGTGCTAAAATACAAAGGAATGATACAAAATAAAGTTTAGTGGCATAGAAAGAAAAAAAGCTATGAAAATTGTTGCATGACAATTAGTACAGAAGCCAGTTTGAGACACTGAGCACACTATGGCATCCAAACACTAAATTCATACAAGCCCTGGGTGTACAACAGAGTTAGCAAAACAAAAGAGGTCTTTGAAAAGCTCTATAGCAGTCAATGTACAACTTGAACATACCTTCGTTTCCTTTACAATAATCAAAAGTACAACAGAAGCCACAAAATACTGCCCCAATCCCACTTGCTTATAAATAGCTGTTCTCTGTGGTGCTTACATTCTTAATTATTTTGTCTTGTTAGGTATCAGGTATGTTAAGAAAAGTAGTGGTGACAGAAAGCTAATCCCAAATGGTGTACTTAGATATGTTCCAGGATCAGCATTGAGATAGATGTTATTTGCACACCATTTTAGTGCTAATTTGTATATAAAGAATCAGTTATTTAAATTTATTATACATGATTAAGCATTCTGATATTCTCTCTTCTACTATTTTCTCTATTACTAGTTACTAAAAAATACAGTTCCAAACTTATGTGTCAAACATACATCAAGAATAGACACATGCCTTTTGGGGTCACCAATGTGCATGGTACTTAATGCTCTCTACATCACTGCAGCCTGGTTAACTGAGCTTCCAGCTTTCAGAAACCAAAAAGGGATCAGCAATACAGCTCTGTACTTCTCAAAATACTCTGTGCAGCTCCAGGGCTCAATGCCATAGGCCTTTTAAAAGAGTCAGACAGATTAGCTCTGTTTTATTGAAGGGAAGGTTTTCTCACAGATGCTTGAAGAAGTTGCAAGGCAGATTGAGGTAGATGCTTGAGAAGGTGTGAGGCAGATCTTTGCACTGTCATAGCTGCTGTACAACCACGTGGAAAGTTTGTGCTACTCCAGTGATTTTGATGACTGAAAATTTTTCTTTGCTTGTAAGACTGCTAGAAGATGAGCCATTCTGACAGTTTTGTTTATTGGCTTTAGTAAAAACTATGTCTCTGTCCATAACGGCTCAGAGTCCTCCTGGGGAAATACTGGTTGGCCAAGATTTGTGTTACTCTACTTTCACTGTGCCATTCATAGGAGTAGGAGAGGAGGAATTTTGTCCAAGAGGGGAACTGGTTTGGAAGCTATGTTTTCATTCAGAGGGGAGTTCTGCTGACACACTGAAACCTCTTTTCTTTCACTGAAGAAAAAGTCTGAAACTTCAAAATTTAAAATAACAAAAGTGTATCCCAAACATTTGAGTTAAAGTAACCACAAGGAGTCATTTGATTGTTCAAATGATATAACTCTTTGTGAACAGTGAAGCTGCATAATTTGTGGTGCCCTGATGTAATTTGTAGCTGTAACAGTCTCACAAAATTAACTTTCCTTTTGGATTCACATAAACGTTTCTTTACTTTAATGCTGTTCTTTATAAAAAACCAATAACATGGGAAAGTCAGTCTTGAGTTTGTACTAGTGGCACTCAGATAACTGGTACCACTGACCACTTCAAACGAGTGGCACTTTTAGCAGCTCAGAGAAAATGTCTACAGGAGCAGAATTACCTATCTTCTCTTCATGGGTTACTGAGACATCTCCAAAATATTTACCAATCACTTTCAGGATTAGTATCTTGGAAGTGATACAATGTCCTGCTCCTCATGCTCAATATTCACAGTTCACTTTACTCAGTTATTGTCCCATCCATGTTTCATGAAGGAGAGAAGGAACAGATCTGCTTTGCTTCCTCTACACTGTGCACCACTTTGTGTGGGACAAGTTTGGGAACATGTGGCATTGGGAATGCTGTGTAGAAATTCCCATGAGACTGGCTGGATAGTGCCCCTATACAACCTTGCATAAATACTGGTTTGTTCATGCTTCCATTTAAGTAGGATTCGTTATTTTCACGTAGAGAAATTTTGGGGGCTTTTACTTTTTTTTAATGCTTGTTTTTTTTGGAATGATCAGAACAACAATACAAGATTAAAAAAATGCATTAAATGAGACATACGAATTGCTGGCTGTGATTAATTAGTAACTGTGAGCCCACCCACACGCATAGCTTCAATTGCTAGTAATTTACTTGCATGAATTCACTAGAAGCAGACAAATTTCAAAATACCTCAATCACTATTATTTTAATTGACAGATGATGAATTTGTCTGTTGTAACTGCTCCAAAAAATGTAACATTTCTTAAACTGATAAGAGATAAAGTAGGATACTGTTACCTGGATTGATAAGAAACCTGAAGCCTACCCAAAAACCTTTAGCCAACACACGAAATAGCCTTCCTTGCTATGTTTTGCTTTCAGCCTCCCAAAAGAGTTTCTCTCATTTACTTGTCTGTAGTCAAGGAGAGGATTTATTGCTTTGTTTTTAAGCATTCTTCAGTTCCAATGACAGCAAGCTATTCAAGCCCTATGTCAGAGTCTTGACCAGTTGGGGAACTATAATGTGATGACTTCCTAGGGAATTAAGTCACACGGACTTAATGGCATTAGGGGTTCTGGTTAACCCTGGTAGTAACTGAGGAGTGAGCTTCTCATGGTACACTGGAAGACTTCTGCCTAATGCAGCCTCCTGCTCTTGCTGCTCCCCTCAAAAAAGATATGCCAGACATATTTTTGCTTCAAAATACAATTCAAAAATTTTTTTCAAATCTTCTAGGCCATGTTTTTAAAAATTCTTGTGTATTGTCTGTTAATTGTCCTAATCCTGCTGAAAGGTGAGGGTCAATTCTTACAAAAGTTTGTGATTACAGTAGCACAACTTAACATTGACCACAAGTGTTAAACTAGGGCACAAGTGAATATAGTTTATCCTTTGCTTAAACCATCAGCATGGCTTCTGAACATGGTTTTAAAATAGAATTATGTAAAAAACCCCCCAATGTTAATCACTTCTTAAAAGACCTTTAGAGGTTCTCCCTTTTCCTGTTCATAAATCCTTAATCTTTGCATTAAATTTTTTCTCAGACAGGAAACAGTAACAGCTGATTTACATGGACAAAATCAGCTTTTCTCAGTTTTCAGTCCAGCTTCCTCTGAGATCTCATTGACCTCCAAAGTTCAACTTCTTCCAAGAAAGTTTTCTTTGGGATTAATAGCCTTCAGCATCAAATCATCGAGTGTCATAGACATTAGCAGTGCTATAAGTAAAGCTCCAGCCTTTCCACATATTTTCAGAGGTTTATAGTTTGGCTACAAAAATATGGTTTTATGCTGAAACTTAGTTTAAAAAGCTCAGTCTGGAAGCGATTTCAGTTTCTGAGAAATCCACACAACTCTGTGGGTGTTTTCAGACTAAAATTTTGACCAAGACTATGACTTGCTATCTACATCCCATTGCTGCCTGAGTTTCTAGAAGTGCAGACCCACTCCTGATAAATTATGGAAGGCAACCTAGAAGGGTGTTTTAAAAATGGTTATCCCATATGTTAAAGATTTTCAAATTGGATCTAGTCCCTGCTTCTCTGGAAGACAGTCTAATCACTTGAACACCACAGTATTTTTCTGAGATACGAGTCCAACTGCTCTGCAGTGATGGAGGGCTCTCAAGGTTTCTGAGTATCTGCATGCAGAGTAATGGAGGTGCCTGCTAGTCCTGCAGCAGGTGGAAATGCTCACGGACTGGGGGATGAAAACCTCGTAGAAAGGAGGCTCAAGAAAATCTGAATTGGGGAGTTTGGGGAAACTGTCACCTCCTGCCTCTTCAGGAGCCATGGGAGTGCTTCAGTGCCTGGGGCTGAGTGCCAGGAGAGACAGGTGAGGGAGACGAGGAGGCAGGCACCTTTCCAGCATCCTGAAACAAAATCTCCAACATAATTATCGATGCTTAGATCAAAACAAACAGAACTTACATGCTGGTTTGCACAATCACCTTCAGAAGGGATTTGGAGGCACCACACCATCTGGAGGGAAGGACAACAGAGAGATGCTATGGAGTTTCCAGTTTCCTTTGTAGGTAGTTCCTGTAAAGGGATGATTTGGTCCTGAGTCACTGCTGCTGGAGATGGGAATACAAACACAACACACCATGCATATGTGTTCAAGGCCACAGGCTGCAAATGTAATTGCTTCAAAGCAAAATCTTCTCATCTGAGATGGTGACCCAGTGCAATATGCTGCTTCCTGTGACCACTCATTCTTTCCACAACAGAAATTTGAACATGTCAGAGTCAATATCCTGCCCTCAACTTGCCCCGAACTGGTCACCAAAACTAAAATGTCCTGTCAGTCCTTCCACATAAGTAGAGCACAATTTCCTTTTGCCTGAGTCCAGCAGCAAGAAGACTATTTCATTTAATCAATATACATAGTATCTTATCAAATGCTTGCCACGTGAAAGAAAAGGCCAGGACACCCTGTAGTTTCCGGCATGTTGCTCCTACAATCCAGACAGATCACCCTTTTATTCATCCTATGTTTTCAAATGGAAATATATTTCTGCCCAACAACAGCAAGGCAACATCCTCTGAAAAATGAGGCACTGGTAACCATGCAGAATTGACAGTACAGCATCTGAGTAGGAAATACCAACCTTCAGATCTTTGGGAGTGCTCCATTTGAAGCTGATCCAGAAATCTTTTTTTGGCAACAGCCCGTTATAACTACGCAAATTCAGTCCAAACTCTGAAACTTCTTTTGAAGGCATAAAGGCAGGGGAACCTCACAGACAGGATTAGAAGGAAGATAAGGAGGTAGCTTTACAGATGTCTGAAGAAGCACTTTCCAAATGCAAGGAATAGCATGGGATAAATTTTCAAAGTGAGTGACTGGAAATCTAAGAAGTCAATGAAGGAGGCTGGCATCATGGGCTAATCAGTGAAAGAAGTGATTTCTTGATCCTGTGTGAAGATGATAGGTAGGATGAGGTGCAGGCTTTGAAGGTGAAGACAAGCTGCTTATATCTGATAGAAAAGAGTGTTACATTTGACAGCCAAAGTGATGGGCTAGGCAAATGATCTCTGCAGTGCTATGATGTATAGAATCATGCTGCAAAATTGCATTTTTTAAAAGCAGAGGAATGGCTATTGAAATCATCAAGAGATCTTGGTGATTACTTACATGTACACTAATTCTTGCATAGTAATAATCACTAAGTTCTATAACTCATTTACACAGTTTTATAACTCACTTCCATAAGAATTATTTTTAATGATTATTTTAAAACTTACACTAAACATGTTGCATGGGCAGGTGGGAATTTTATTGGATATTTCTAATAGCATTGCTTTCTGTCAGCATTTTCATTGTAGCATTCCTTTAAAATTTCTATTTTATCAGAGAAAAAATGACATACTAACAAATTCTTTTTCCATCCAACTCTTTTCGGTTTTGACTAAATCTTTTCATTTAAACACAGCACCTGAGGTCATTCAATGCTCATATCCATGGCAATTACATAATGTCTTAGCTGGTGGTCTAGGTTTATTCCTCTCTGGGCTCTGGTAGCTGAAGAGAGGTTGTCCATTACAACTCGGAGATGACTCTGGAAACTTGATATGCTGGATAACACAGACATCAAGTTGCTAAATGCACCACACCTCTGAGACACAGATTTAACAGCACTTCTCCACTTGGTTTGGCAGTATTACATTAAAGTGGTTCTTTCCATAATACATAATAAATTAATTTTATTCCCTATTGTGGCATATCCTCCATTTCCTCTTTGCAGAGACTGGTGCATACACATTTTTCCAGGGCAAGGCTTTTCCTATTAATAGACAACTTGGCTCCACACACTGAGATGAACGAACAAGGTTTGGAGTGCCTAATTTAAGGGACCATATGTCATAAGCTATAGTATCCTGTTAGATGGGAATAAAATACAGAAAGGTTGAGAGGAAAAATAGCTTCCTACCATTAGCTGACCTCTCAAACTGAAATTTTCCAAGATGTTTATTGAAATGTGGTCAGAACTATTTACTTATTCTGTGCATCATGTGAAGTTATGCATATTTCTGATGTATTCTTGATGGGGGTGCTGCCTCAGAAAAAGAACTTCTGAGCATTACCACAAGACAAAAATAACACAGTGATCCTGATTATTTTTTTTCCTTCCTGGAACTGCCTTCAAAGTGTGGCCAGCTTCACATTTTTATGCTTTGACTTTCCAGCTTGTAAAAACTGGAATACAGTTGTTTACTGTTTATTTAGTGTCCTGTGATTGTAGATATTGCAAATCTTCCTTTGCTTATGTAAAATAAACTGGTGGATGAATGTCTTTTTTTAAAGCAAATTATATTAATTACTATTATTGTTTAACCAGCCCATCTCAGCAGCACAGTTCAAAGAAATGTGCTCTTTCAGACTCTTAGGATAGTTACATAATCAGCATTCCTCACAAATACTTGAATGATTAGAGCTAGTAATCATATTTTCCTGGCAAGTTGTCCACTTTTGGGTGCAAAGTCAGAACTAGAAAATCAGTGAAGCAGTGTAAAAATCAGTGTTTCCATTTACTTCGTCCTGCTCATCCCATTCATTTCTGAAGTGTTTTTGCCTTCTCTGCTTTGTCTTTCTCTAAACATCTCTTGAAAAGTAACATTGCCAGATCATTCAATTCAGGTAAGGGAATGGGTAAGACCATGACCAGTTGATGGGCATACCTGTTGCACTTCTATTTTTAGGATGTGCCATTCCATACTTCCAGTAGAGTTCCATTGCCCTTATGATCCAAATTGGCAGTCACAGGTTTGTGTTGGTATGAAAAACAGAAAAGAAAGACATTTCTTAGCTAACATAACCCACAATTTAATTGTTTTCTTCTTACACTCCTTGTGACCAAAAGCAGCAGAATAAAAGATTTACTCTGTCAAATGAAAGGGAAAAGTGTTTGGAGAGGAAAAATTATTTGGCCTGAGGAGGAATTTTGTGCAAATGTTTTAACCAGTGATTATTTGGCTGCCTTATGAATCTGTAATACTGAATACTGCCTGCATTCAGATACTCAAAAAGCAGAAATTAATAAAATGTAGCAAATAAAAGCCACGTGCAGGGAGAAAAATATCCTTAAAATCACTTATTCACATTTGCAAATACTACAGACACTCCTCACCTTTTTTTTTGTCTTAATATAGTTGGTAACATAGAGTCAAAGCTGATGTCTGGAGTTAAGAGTCCAACAGCTCTGGGAATAGAGAGTAAGGCTGATTTTAATCACCAGCAAAAGTTATGCAATGCAATTGCCCTAGAGAAAACATTCCAATGCCCCAATCCTAAAACCCTTTGGTGCTTTGTGCCTGTGGGAGGTGTCCCTGAGGACCAAACCCATGTCTGTGGGTACTCATATCTAAGGGGAAGAAGAGGATTTGAAACATGACCTTTGACTGCAATTTAGACAGACGTCTCAGTCCTGCTGTACTGCAGTGGAATACATCACCCTGTTACCTGGGAATTTCTGGGCATTTGGCAGCCCACCAAAAGGTAGATACACTCTGTATTCCAAAGCACAGCTGAGGGCCAGAAGACTGACACTTCCCAGGCATATATGAGCAGGTTCACCTGCATCTGTGCCATCATTTCTGTACATTTGGGCCACACTGTCCTTGAGTTTTGCAAAAGGGAAGATAAATATTTTGGTATTTGTGTTTTAAAATGTCAGGGAAATGTTTAATGTTTTTTCTTTTACTTAGACTAGTGGAGATGTAATTTAAGGAACCATATTGGCACGTGCCATTGGAGTCTAGCAAACAAGGCTCTGGAGTCCTGAATATGCTCAATGCAAAAGAAAAGCTGAAAAGTCAGGCTCTGGCTAACTGTGTGTTCCCTTTGAAGAAAGAGTTGTGATTGTAGGCAGACAAAGGGAGGAACTAGGACAAAACAAGGAAAGGAAGAACTTGGTTTTTTCTTTCCATTAGTCAGCTTCTTAATTTTTGCTGCCAATATTGTAAGTCTAATTTACAAGATAAACACAAATCTATTCATATGTTATTTAAAATTAAATTAAAGATTACATTGATTTTGTGTTGAAATCTTTGAGTATTGAGAGAAGGGAAAATGAGGCAAATAAACATATGCAAAAAACGTCAACAGAAAATAGCCCCAATCAGAAAGAAAATGTCTCTATTCACATTTAGTATATTTTTAACTCAGTACTTATTTAATTCCTTTGTAATGTCATTTCTTATTACAGAGATATAGGCAGAGATCTAAAATACTTAGGTCGACAACTTAGGTGTTTCAATCTCTAAATAATTAAACATACCAAAAAATTTATCCTTGAAAATGAAGAGTAAAGGAGACCTCCCTGTAGTCCTTCTTCAACAATTTATTTCGGATATAACTTGGACCATAAGATGTCAAAATAGAAGTATTATCTTGAGAATTGTGTTAATTGCCCCAGTTATTTAATATAACATCTCTTGAGACTCTTCATCATAGTAAAAGGATTGATGTTATCAACCACATTGTTTAGGATGTTTTCTGCAGCAACTCTTACACTCCCGATAATTATGAGCAAATTTTGAATATATCAAAAGAATTTTCTAATGTCCAGCTGAAAGATATGCATACTTGTTTAATTAAGAAAAGAGAAATTAGACAGGGATACCCCATTACAAAATGTAAAAAATTTTAACTTGTTTCAAAAATGACTTGGGCAAGTTTCTCATAGGAAATAAGGGAAAAAATTGTTTGCAAATAATAAAAAAAATGCATTACTTTTATGTTGTCACATTATAGGTACAGTTCTCATCTCAAAGAAAAGCAAGAATTCAGACTTTTGTATAAACAGCCTCTAAAGCAATGGAGGCCTCTAGAAGACTTCCAAGAATCACTTTTAACCTGAAAACGGAAAGAAACCACTTCTGCAAAATCTGTCCTTCCTGCAGTAGAAGTGCTAAAAACAGAACCTTTACAAAAGGGACACAGTGCAGGAACACAGCTTAAGAAACCTGTAGCAAATTTAGACAGACGTAGAAGATCAACAGTAAGAATTCCATTTGACCCCATTTCCACTGATGTAATGTCTTCCATTTATTGGAAGAATAATTCCTTCTACGCATTACGTAAAAATTCAACCTTACTTCTTTTTGCTACATATTTGTGATACTGATTCTAAAACAAATCTTTTCTCTGCCACTAAGGAACACAGGTGGAGGAGTGGGCTCATGCCTAGAAATATAATATGAAAAAAACTGTAAATTTAAAGAGAGTGAACCTCAGAGAATTAAACAATGTTTCAAAGAAAATAAAAATTAGGCAGCCAGACTTTGTCTTTAACATTTTGGAGTTTTGTTAGATTATATCCCAACAAAATCACATGATCAACCAGATTTTGGAGCAAGCTGTAGATTTAATATTTATGCTAAAAAATATATGTGACTGTAAATATAGTTCAAAACCTCACTTAAAATAGTACCACCATAAACATTAAGGTGGCCCATTCTTATTACCGAAGTGCAAGTAGGAAGGAAATCATGTCAGTCACTGGAATCATCATTTCAGTTGCAAAATACCCTCAGCTGCAACTTCTTTAAAAGGGCACTGAAGGTACTGAGTCCTGCACAGAAATTAGCCTTTAACCAGGACTAAAAAAACAGTGCTGCAAACATCCAAACAGGCTTTTCTGCAGTTTGACCCAATTTCCTAATGACAGTCAGCTTTATTCTAAAACTCTGGAAATGACTGCGATCATCAACAAATAAGACACTGGAATTTTACTTGGTGTGAGTTTCTGCAGGGTGAAAAACCTTGCAGGATCTTCCAGTGGAAGATTAAAGTCAGTGGATAGTGCAATGTTTTTCTACTTCCTGAATATGAGAGCTGCATTTACTTGGTTGGAGAAGCTGTGATGCTGCTTTGGTAAGTGGTGCTAAGCGTGATCCTGAAGCAAGAACAAGCACTTATACTTCCAGGGTGTTTCCTTCTTGATCCAGAGTACAGTAATCTCACAGAGCAGAAAGGGAGTAAGTCAGTATTTGATTTATGGTCTCTCTGGAGAAAGGTCATCTTACTGTGGGATCTGAGATTTAACCACAGAGTATTTAATTTTTGGTGGGAAAGAAACAACCTTCCACTTCCCCAATTCATAAAGGACCTAGCTGAACAATCCAGTTCCTTGAAATATTCAAGGGTGTCAAATCTGTAATGAAAATATTAAATGTTTTCTCTGATCCTTTTTGGGCAAGTACCTCCTGTGAAGAAAGTGTGTGGCATGTCCTAAAAACTGTACAGCTCAAGAGCCAAAGAAAATAGGAAAGGCAGCAATATCCGAGAACTTCCTACTCCTTTTTACATGGTGGGACTTAGAATCCCATAGAGTCAGGTAGTTTCTGAGGAAAGCACTGTATGGTGGAGAAAAGTCTTATGTTTCTGACTTTTTCTTAAAAAAAAAAAAAAGTTACGATTTTTTATTATTACTTAGGGCCCATTAAATTTGAAATAATTTTTAGACAACAGTATTTCCCAGCTGAGGTGTGTCCATCAGGAACATGTCCTGCCTCTGTGTATTTTCCTCAATTGGTGCTGTCAAATGGAAAGCTTTTGCCCCAATGCAGTCTGAGGACTGAGTATCTGATAGGGAAAGATTTTGGAGCTAACATCCAAGTTTTTATGGCTCTACCAGAGTTGATATTTGAATAAATACGTGAAACATAAGTCCCTACTTGGAAGAAAATGCCATCATCAGGAGTAAGAACTTGTAATGCTTGTTGTATGTCTTTTTCTTTCCATCCCAAAGCCAGATTTGCATTTTACCCTAAATCTGACCAGTGTCTGGAAGTGTCTGAATGCTCTCCTCTCTTGTTCCTGAAAACATATTTGTTGAAGGGTGATTTAAACCCTTCCTTTTTAGTTACATGAAGTTGCAGGAGAAACCTGCTGCTGCCACACACACACCTATTAGAGACAGTGAAAATAGAGCAAATGCTCATGATGTGTAAGTCATTGATGGCACATTTATCTTTTTTAACCTTTTAATAGGAGGAAAACCTAAGAGATGAGTCAAAGTACAGTACATTTTAGTATTTCAAAGTATATGTCATTTAATGAATATGTATTTAGGTCCAGTCAGGGACAGAATCCTGATGAAGTTTCAGTGGAACTCTCTTGATAGCAGCTGAGAACAAAGCCATGGGTGGGCTGGTAAATCCCTGTCTGAGGCACTGACTGTGACCAAGAAGAAGGGGACTACAAGGAGCATATGGAATCACAGTAATGTGATCTAGCAGGGCCTGTGCTTCCATGCACTGTTCTTACTCTAGAAGCAGTACAGTAGCAGCATATTAGGGACATTTCCTGAAATGAATATCCATCTAAACACAGTTAAACACCTCCATGAATAGAGTCTTGAAATACTTCGAAAAATAACTATTAGTCTATCTTTGCTTTATTTCTGTAAGCTGTGTGCGAACCCACTGTTGTGATGTTGCCTCTGGATTCTCTTATGGGTGACAAGAACCGAGCCATTAAATCCCACTTCTGTGTGTTCTGCAGGGGGCAGTCTGAGCAAAGCTTTTATTTTGTTTTCTAGTACGTAAAGCTGGGAAAAACTGTTTTGCCAAACCAACATGTAGAACGTTAATGATCAACGTCCAAAATGTTTTCAGTGCTGGTTAGCTAGAATTATTTTAAAATTTGTCTCGCAAAGTATTCAGAATGAGTCATGTAGAAATGAGTATTTATGTTCCCTCTGACCTCAAACATTCATGGCCTTGTATAAGGTCACATAAGGATTCTATGGAAAGCTTCCACATAACTTACTTTTAGATAATTTCTCTCCTTAGTTCAGCAAGCTGTGTATGTGATACACACCACATGGTTTTTGGTGCATTCAGAAGCACTTTAAGTTCTCATAAAATTCAGTTTATAGCTATTTAACTGTGAATGATGATAACTGAAAATATAGAAGGAATGTTGGTGCAGGGAGACAAATTGCAAGGGACAGCATTTTGCTGTTGCTGCTGGGGTTATTTTTAAATCTGGCAATGATTCTGTCACCATTACACACACAGTTTTACCCAAAAAGATATTCTGAAAACAACATCAAATTCCCAATCCAAAGACTACAAATTTCAGAAAAATAAAATGCAAAGGCAGCTGTCTAGGTTCTTGAAAATTTTTTTGGATCTCCTAAAATTATTTTTCCAGAGCTACTGTCTTCTCTGTTTTTCAGACATATTTAGAGTTGTAAAAATATTTCTGAGTGTAGTGGTTTAACCCCAGACGGCAGCTAAGCATCACACAGCCACTCATCCAAGCTCCAGGAGGAAAATTAACTCTATCCCAGCCAAACCCAGCACGCAGATACAAAAGCACATATTTAAGAGCATGATTCAGATCAGAAGGACTGATGAGTCAACCACATATGCAGCAACATAATGAAGCAAATGACAGGAAAAACTGAAATGGCCCTATTAGGATTTCCTTGAAGCCTGATTAGGAGAAACTCGGATTACACTGACTATTGCGTTTCATAAGGGGAGTTATTTTGCCACTTGAAAATGTGGACTAGCAGGCAGAACCTAGAATGATGAAATGCCAGTACCTAAGAACCACAGATGTCTTTGGAATTGTATGCAGTTCTTAGCAGCAAAATGAAAAAGTTCAGAACTCCCAACTTTCTAGCACTACATTTTCAAATGTCAGACTGAAAAAACTGTCTTGCTACAGAATGAATCCTCAAATACAAACCTGTCTAGAGTGAGAATAATACAAATACCACTGGAAAGAACATTCTTAGATAAATGAAACATTATGAAAAATACAATAAAAATTATATTGGTTGGAAAAAATCAGGGGGGATTGAAAGGGACGGAAAGCATTAATTCACCTGTGTTAGTTTGGAGGACAAACATGATGCTCTTTGTTTATTAGGTTCCATTATGAATTTTTGGTTGCTCTGTTAACCTGAGGCCAAGGCAATAGACAAGTTTTTCCTTTTAACTTTTGAATCAATTTTTAAAGGCCAGTAGGACTGAGTTAAGTAGAAGCTACTGCTAACAGGGCTGCACCCATTTATTCCAGCACAGAATTTGGCCCACTGCTGGAATAAACAATCAGATGATGAATTTATTAGCCAGAAAAAAAGATGAAAATGCTGTTGAAACAACCTCAGGATACATATTTTATTTAGTTAGTGGTGGGAGATTTTGTTTGTGGGTTTCTGGCTGGTTGGTTTTTCTTTTTTTTTTTTAATTGTTATTGTTTGATTGATTTAAAAGATTGAAAAATAGGGATTTGATTGGGACATTAGTCATTAGCAGTGGCTTTGGGTGGTCTTCACTCAGCAGCCACAAGAGAGAACTCCACTCAGGAACCAGTTGGGACTGAGGGCATTTTTCTGACTGCTCTCCTGAGAGTGACAGCCACAAATCTGCTGCAACTGTGACAGTGTTCATGCCTTCCCCTCCCTACTGCTGCAGACACAACATCAGCAAAGGCTCATGGTTCTGCAGAGCAATAAATGGGCATGAAGCCTGCCCTCCTCCTTCCTAAGACATAGCCTGGGATCTTTTTACTCCATGAACAATTGCTCCTTCCTTCCTTTGAGAATAAATGCAGAGTCAGTGGAAGCACCTTACATACTGTATTCAAGATTTGGGCCACCAGCAAACCCTGCTGAAGTTCATCATATTGGCTAGAAACCTGATTTAGTCCCATTACAAATGTGGAAAGGATCCCAGAGTAGGAGGGAAGGGATAAAGGAGGAGCTGAATCCTCTCAGTACACAAGACTGAAACTGAGCTTCCACTTGGTTAGCTACAAATGAGGGAATTCCAAACTACTTGTTTCAGGCAAAGCCTTTTTATGCCTGAAACTACAAAGATTTAAAACTATGTAAGATATCTCCTAGCTATTGAAAATACTTCTCTTTTCTTCCACATTCATAAGGCCTATGGCTATCCACTATTCAGTTGTTTTGTGACTCTCATTTATATTCTTGTTATAACCTGTATCCTTGTTATGCCTAACTATTAATCTCTATCAGCATAAGAATCGCAAAGTGTTGTGTAATTAATTTGTTCAAGTGAGATAGTTCTCCCAGCTCATAAAAACCATTACTTAAAATGGTCACATTAATTACTTACAAGAGTAAGACCAACTTGAGGCTTTGTTAGGCATTCACTTTTCTAAAAAGAATGTTGTTAAGTGCTGAACTCCCAGAATTCTTGTTTTTCACTGAGATTTTCTACTGCCTTCATCATCAACTAATCTTACATGCCTTCACAGACCCAGAACATAACATGACAGTGCTCCTATAGGATGCCCCTCTGTACCCTGACACTGTCAGGTAGGTATTACAGTTTCCCTTTTTAGAATTCCTTTCAGAGAACTCCTACAGATTTGTAGACGTGAGATTTTTATAAAGGCTTACTGAATTTAGGAAAATATACTAATCTTCTAAAATTGGGTCATTTCACTGAAATATGCTTGTTATAGAGTTATCAGATCCATCTTCCAGGAAAATTGTCAGATCTCAATAACAGCACTTAGTCACTCTTTCACAGCATGACTCCCACCCTTAATCATCATCAGTAAAGCTGGGGCTTGCCTGTTTGATCCTGCTAGAGAAGTTATTAAACCACGTTACTTCAGCTGAACAATATCTTAATGGGGAAATACCACAAAATGGAAAACTAAACTAAATGTTTGCCAAACTAAAGGTTTTAATGTACTGAAAAAAAGCTTCTAAATCAAAAAGAAAGGCCCCAAATTCAAACTAGAAAGTACAGTCCCGTGTATCATCAACATGGAAGAAATAATAAATGGCATAAAAGACCTGAAAACAGAAAGCGTAAACATCAATACTGTCAGACGCTAAGGAATGCAACTTCGCCAATTAATGCTCTTATCGTCCACAGCCTAATTGGGAGCTTGCATGAATATTTAATGGCTGAGAATGGATAGCAGGGCAAGGCAAGTGAAGATCTGTCACCTTGGATCTCTTACTGTCAGGCTGTGCCGGGTCGGGCGGTAGTGGGACGCGGGAGTGTGCTGCGCCCCGGGGCGAGATTCTGCCCGGCTGATGGAATATGCATGGGTGGCTCAAGCTTTCTGTAAGCCATTTTCATATTGTTGGTTTTAATGAGGCAGCACCCCCTGCATGTCTTCACACGGCCCTGCCCTTTCTGCCTCCTTGGAGCACGGCGTTTCAGGCTCTCGACCCTGCTACGCTCTCTAATGTTTCCTCTACCTATCCCTCATCCCGAGCAGATCCAGGACTCCAGCACGGTTCTCACAGAAGCAGATGGCCTACCAAAGGGCTAGTGTGAAATGCTAATGGTCTTGTTTCTGGAACAAACAAGAAACAAACTAAGTAAAAAAAAAAAAAAAAAAAAGGCCAACCCCAAAACCCAAAGACAAATGACTCTGGCTGAACACTAACATTGAACAGAAGCAGCATCTAATCCAAGTATATCTAGTGTAGGAAAGAAGGAAAGAATGGTAAAACTGGCTGAAGCATGAGAAAGCAGTTTGTAAAGGCACTGTAAAACAACTAAATAGTTTGCAATCTGAATACTGCCACATGAATGTCATTATGATGCAGCAAACAATGAACTAACCCACTGCATCAAAACAAAGTAAAAACCAAATAATCATACTATGTAGTTAACCCCTAGTTTTATTCTAGTGATATTTGTGGTAAAAGGCATAGATATTCTCTGGAAGAGAGACCAGAATACAACATTTTTCTCCTCTCTTTCCTCTGTGTAGGTAAGTGCTTTGAACTGTAAAACCTAGAGTCACGTTCCTTCTTGCTTCCTCCCATCTGTCTTAGTTTCCTTTCTGCAAACCCCATTCAGTACTTAGAGAAATAAAAAAGCCATAAGCACCGAGGACAGGACTTCACAGCTTGAAAAGATGAAAAGTCCTTTCTTACAGCTTTAACTGAAACCATGATTGTAAATTTATCTTCCAAAATATTAAAGGGAAAATGTGGTGGGGATTTTTTCTTGCACAGGTTTTCCTACATCTGAAGACATTTTTTCCTTTCGCTACATGTTCAAAAGCAGAAAGACAAGGGAAAAAAAGCCCAACTACTATTTTTTACTAGCATTTGCATTCCATTGACAATATTTGCATTGGACATGTTTCGACATGTCCTTTTTTTTTTTAAGTTTCCCCAGTTTTCAGAGCAACCACATTCAGATATTGCATCAGTTCAAGACTATGTGAAAAAGATAACTAAAATCTGAGAGGAGCTTTTTCCTCACTTGATTAGATACTTCTAATTGGGGTAGCTGATCTAATTGATACAAAAGTATTTAACTTCTCCACCTAGTTTCCTACATGCTGCTAAAGAAATTTGTAGGGGCAGTAGGTGAAAATTATTCAGTTTTGAATGCATGAGTGGAACTTTAATAATAGAATAACATTAATTTTTAAGAATAGCTGTTGTAAATTTAAGGCTTAATACTTTATAGTTTTAATATATTTAATAAAAATAGTTCAAATAATTACAAAGAATCTAACAGATTAATATTTGCTTCCATATATGCTTCTGGAATTGAATACTACAACAGAATTAATATTAAATTGGATTTTATGTATTATTCAAGACAAGTCTTTGTCTCTATCCCTTCTGACTAGATAGCAAGAAAGCTGTGGCTGGATGCTGTTTCTTATAGGGTTACAGCATAAACAAGGCTCTGGTCATGGTGATTAAAAGGATTGTAAAAGTTACAAGAAACATTTCAATCAGGCATGAAATTAATTGGTAGATCAGCTACACACTGACTCCATAGGAGAGGAGAAGTCAACCTCCAGCAGCAAAACAAAAAACCACTGCCTCTGGGAACTAAATCCTGGTGATTCCAATACCAGTTGTTTCTGGAGCAAAAGCAATTGCTGCCAAGGACCCGCGAGCTTGGCCTCCTGTTGGTATCAACACGCTGAGACGGGATGGCATGCACTGAGCAGGGTCAGGGGAAAGAAACATTGTTCCTCCCATTCACAAACACACAACGCAGAGCCAGGGGGAGCAACTGTCCACTTCTGCTCCTCGTGAGTGCAGCAGAAGCAGCTGCTTTTAGTAGCCAAACTAAATGCAGACTGGCACTGTGCCACAGACATCTAAATGACTTTCTTAGGCAGGGACAGAAAAGAAATCCAGTCAGATGGTCTCCAAAGCCACTGCCTTAACCACAGCTCCCTTTCCATTGCCCAACTCTGCCTCCTCCTGCTGCCTGTCTCCCTCCATGCCTGTGCTGTCAGAAGCAATTCACACAAGAGCAAGGCAAAAGGTACTTTGTTAAAAGACCATGCTGTGCAGCTCCCTGTTTTCCTTACTTTTGGATCACTGGGGTGTTCATAATTCTGGTTTTATCAGATTCAATCATCCTCTGTTAAACTCAGAATTCCTCTAACTATAGAATGACATTTCCTATCAGTTTCTTTATGTTTCTCTAAAATAATATAGATATTGTACGTAACCTGCAATTGGAGATTATTGAAGAACATCCCCAGAAGCCCATTAGAAAAAATATCACACTTGTCAATTTGGATTATAAATGTATTAATTTAGATATAAAATTATTATAAAATTTGGATATAAATGTATTAATTTAGATGTAAAGAGGGACTGTTTCTGCCATATTGCTTTAGTGGGGTTAATATAGTGGAGATAGTCATGGCTGCAACAATAACAGACCTCAGTGATAAGCACTGCAATTCAGCAATATGGCACCACTTTTTTTTCGAACTATGGGTGAAAAATATCAAAGAGCATATTTGCACTCTATTATGAAGTGATGAAGACATAGAATTTGTTTCACATCTCGCAGTTAGAATAGTGCCTGTCAGAAGATGCATTTTGATTTTTAAGTGCAAAATCCATGTTTTTCCTTGTGTGTCTTTTAGGCATACCAAACCATAGCACAGAGTCCACTGGGAGCTATGTTGTTCTAAGAGAATCATGCAAAAAGAAGATATTTGTGTCTTGGAGGGCATGGAGGTAGGAATGGGGTTTGGATTTCCTTCTCATCATTCCAGGTCTGATCACTTCAAGTAAAATAGACCAGAGCTATATCCTTGTGTTTTCCTTGCCCATTCTTCATAGGGTGTATTTGCTTGAAACAGGGACGGAAATGCAAACGTTTCTAATTTTTCTGTTGCTTACATAGACCCTGAAGTGGCTAACAGCTGGAATTTGAGGTTCTTTTTTGTCTGAACTAAATGACAGTAAAGAGAAATCAATAGCTGTGGGGCCAGAGTAGACACTCTTTGCTCTGTTCAGAAGATCCCTGTAGGCTGGCTAGGTCCATAGTCACTGCAGTGTGAAAGGTACCAGCCTAGTTCACGAGCCTTAACTCCTCTTGGCACTACTGCTACAGGAGACTTTTGGCAACCAGAGTATGTGAGTAGCTGATTTGGATAGGGATACTGAAACAGCTTTCCTTGCACCTTCCCTCCTCCTCAGTACATGAAGCACAGAAAGTCCCTTGTATTCAGACTAAGCTTTATGTTAATTAAAATTTAAACTGCTAGGCAAATGTAATATTTCAATTCCACATCTAAAAAGAAAAATGTGATTGTCATGAACTGACAATCAGCAAGTAAATACTTCAGTTCCTAGGGGAAAATTAACTTGAATACATTGTACTTAACCAGCATTTCTGTTTCTCTGCCCTTTAATGTGTTGGTCATAAAACCTCTACAAGAGAGGATACAGGTGCTATAGATGATTGCCTGTATAGACAGGAATAGGCAGGAGCCTGCACATTACATTTATTGGCTTGGCTGTTTATCCTTTAGGCTAAGGTCACATGCATTAACCTAGCCACTTCCTAGGTTTATTTTAGAAGGAAAAACAAAACACACGCCTAGAAATGCTAAAATTTAAATGATTCCAGGTGTGGTGTTCAGTGATTGGTCAGTTAGGCCCCTGTTAAATCGTTTGTAAGAGATTTAATTTACTCTGTTTCTGTGAGGCATTGGTGCCTGAGCTGTCTGCAGGAGGAGTGCAGCTCCGAAATGGATGAGACCTGCACAACTGGCAGCTGAGAAAGTGACTTCACGTGGCCCTGGTACAACACATGTTCAGCCTGCTGCATCTCTTTTGACATGCTGTTATCAGAAGCAGCTCTGGCTCTGTGAAAGAGGGTGACCCAGGGGACTGGAGCCCACAAAGGCACCAGCAAGGGACACAGGCCTAGGTCCTGTTGAGGGGAGAGCACTGCAAAGCCTAGGAGGACAGGGGCATGCACATGAAGAGAGCAATAAAGTATATGTTAGAAAAGAGCTATAAGGGACACTAAGCAAATCAGGGCAAGCCACACCTCTTTCCTTTTCCTAAGCCTCCTAGGTAGTGCTCAGCTGTGTGACAGCGATGGCTCAGCAACAGGGACCTGTTGGTAGAGGGCTGGGGAGTAAAAGTAGATCAAGAAACTAGAGAAGCCTGTTTCTAGTAGGGGAGCAGAATAGGTAGAAACCTGGTCTTGATTTGGGCTCGAGTTATTTGCAGTAGAAAGGTAGGTACTTTGCAGATGAACACATGAAAAGAAAACATAGGAATAAAGGGAAAATATTTGGATCACCATATTGGAAAGGAGTGGGAATTGCAGTACATATTGATAGATGTTTTAATGGATATTTCATTAATTTGTTTTATGCAGGCTTGGACGACACATTTAGAGGTTATTTAACACCACTAAATTATACTGTATACAACTAACCTCATACTGTGGATGTGGGGAGTAGGTTGGCAAATGGTCATAGTTCCAGTCTTCTGCATGTGTTGTTTGCTCAGAGACAGTTTCTAATCAGTTGTGTTAAGCATCAATTGTATAACCTTCATCACATAAGAAAAGCTGCACCTGAATGTTGGAGAAAGAGAGAGAGTAGGACATGAAAAAGATCACTGGGAAAAAGATCACAGGAAAGAGGAAGCATTTTAGAGAAGGCAAAATCACAGGATCCACATGAGCATGAATGATAGTGACATTTTACTTTCTTTGTATAAATCACTTTTAGACTAAGGCACTTCTATCAGGTTCCCCAGAGCTGTATTAATTTTCCAGTTCTGCCATCAGCTTCCAATGTACTTTTGTAAAACACTTACTCTTCAAGAATATAAAAAGTATATGTTACTGGTTTCCAGAAATAAAAATGTGATCACCACAGTCCTCTCCTCCCAAGTCCAAACTCCATGACCCTCCTGGAAGTGAAGCTCTTTTTGAGATTTCAATATTCTGAAGATTGCTGAGCACAGCCTAAAATTCACCCTGTCTTCTCCTCTAGTGCCTGCCCTCTCTAGTTCCACACAATTCAGAGCAACATGAGGACAGTGCTTATACAAAGCTTCGCTACTTTTGCTGTGGTGGACAGAGCCTCCTCACAGATACCCTCTAAAGCTAAAAGGTTGGAAACAAGCTGCATTTCCTTAAGTGTGGCTAAGCCATTTAGTATAAACAGACCTCATGTTTGTCTGCTCTTCATTTATCCCAAAGAAAAATACTGCCAGGTTATATTTAGCATTCTGAACCAGTCATGAGAAGAGGCACTGGGCAGGGCTTGTGGTTTCTTCAAGCAATCTGCTGATCATACCATCTTGGATAATTCATTATTCTCTGTGTAGTGAATTCTTCGGGTTTGCCTCTCTTTTAGAGGTCAGCAGAACTCCTTTTCTCTGTTCCCCAAGAGAAAAAAAACCTTACCTAGCATGACACCCAGACTCAGCCAGGACAAAGCGTGCCTGGCAGGTCTTTTGTTCCCACCTCCCAGGCCAGAGCTCCTGCACAGCCTGTTCTTCAAAGAAGATCAAAAGTTTGGCAAAAGCTCTTTCCCTTTTTAACTTCTCTCCAGCACACCCAGACAACCATTTAGAAAACAGATACGTGGTCTGTTCCCAGACAGCACATCAGGACTGCTGCCCGCGGGTGAGGGAGCTGCTGGAGAAACACAATGACACCAGGTGACCCTTCCAGGGTGAGGTGGCTCAAAGGGCACCCACAGCAGCACTTACAGGCCAAATTTCCTCAGGAGCCCTTAATGCCATTATCTAAATATACAGCTAATGCCAAAAAAGGCCTGGGGTTACAACCCATGCACTGAGGTTCCTCAGGCTCTCAACTCTCTAAGAGGGATGCCTAACTGTATCAGCATGCTTTTCCCAGCAGATGGGCCATCATTGCTATAGTTTAAGATTCACCTGTAAAACCAAAACAAAGCCTGTTATGGGATTAGAGAACTTCAAGAACAGAGAAGACCAGCTGTTTTCCTTTGTAGGTCAAGATGAGAAACACATTTTTACTTTCAGGAAATGAGTTTAATTTCTAAATACCAAGGAAGTGTATGAATCTTTTTCTGACAAAAAGCAGGCTAAATATCTTTCTGATGTGGTAGACATGCTAATTGTTACAGGTAGTCTCAGTAATTAGTATAGGCCCATCCTAACTTTCTTTCTTGGAGCAAAAAGAACTTAATTATCTGTAGTTGAGATGGAATTTCTTGAAATGGAGATCAATAACTACTAAACAAACAGGCCAAAAAAGAATGAATCTAGGGGAATGGGTTGAAATAGTGAGATACATCATGAAATGTGATTAATGACACTAAGGGAAATATAAACTAACATGTTTCCCTGGAAATGGACTGTAAGTGCACAATGTCTGCACAATATTGTGCATCTGAAGTTCTCTGTCCTGCCACCTAATATCCAAATTGTCTGCCAGTATAAACACAGCTGCTAAATGCCTTCTACAACTGCAAAAATAATGAATCTCCACTTTTTTCCTAGCTATTTGTAGCGGTTTCACATTCACCTGCTCGCCTGCTCACACCAGGCGAGAGTGTAGCGTAGTGATTTTATGAGAATAAGGATTAAGAGAAATGCAAAACAGGCCTAAACTTCAAAGATAAAAATAGTTTATTAACAAAAAAAACCCAACAGAATCAAAATCAACCCCCAGGTGGTTTCTTCTTCCTCCCCCCAGCCCCTCACCCATGATGGTTCCTTTCTCCCACCTCATTTATCTTCCTTTACCACCATCCTTCTCACTAACAACACAGAGAAACAAACTTAGAAAACTCCTGGTCAATTTACCACTCTTGAAATAGGCTTTTATCAGTCTAATTGGAAGAAGAGTCTCTCTTGTCTCACCATGGAGATTTTTTTCCACAAGATGCATAAGTCTCTTGTAGAATCCATATCATTGTGAACTCCCGCCCAGAAAGGATATTAGTTCACATGTGACACAAGTCTT